>CAKOAT010101488.1:0-57157 GCA_932364175.1 Eruca vesicaria subsp. sativa | reverse complement strand
ATCTGGTTTCTTCTGTAAAAAATAGCGTAGTCTAATGTAGAAAATAGGAAAAGAAGATATATGGAGGCTGCTGGCGGCTGGGAGAGAAAAATAGGAGAATTAGGGCAAATCCCGAAATATGTTGTATTTTCCTTAAAAATCGCTGCCGCAGGAACAGCTGTTCCGCGAGACTGTTCCGCGTGAAAATTCCCAAATTGCATTCTTTTTCTCCAACTGGCCCATCTTCCATCCAAAGCAACTCCATACCTGTAATGACTTAAAAGGACTAAAAAGACTCGATAAAGACTCAAAAACACTTTAGGAAACATTGTTAGAATATGCTAAAAACACCATATATCACTATCGAGTCTGCATATATTCTTCATATGTTTAGAGTAATTTCTATTCATGTGGGGATTGGCCAAATTAATAAAAGCCTAATGGCTAAATTAATGAAGGAAAATCTTAATACAAATGGGCCTATGCCTTATGTTTATTAAATGAATGGGAATGCCAAAGTCCCACATCGGGGAGATGAGGCACATTTGAGGAGTTTATATATAGTATCTGATATCACTCAAATATTTAACCCTAAGGAGTGAATTACTCTCTCAAATTAGAAGTTCAGTTGTAGTACTTAGGGATTGAATCCACAGGGAACTGAGGAACACAAAAGATGTAATCCTAAATGATTATGCTAGGTTGATTAGTTTAAAATAGTAAATTGCAGTTTGTGAGCAATGATAAGTTGCTCAAGAGAATATGTTTTGGTTTAAAACAATAAAAGAAAGTAGTTAGATTAAAGGTTGTTATTCAGATAATCAGGATTATAATGCTGAAGATGATTTAGTAAGTTGCTTGCAAGATATATAAGAACTTCGATTCTTAGACAGATCCAATAGCAGTCGCTATATAAACTCACCTATTGATCTTATTTCCGGCAATATCGACCGATGTTTTGACAGCGATATCGGACGATATGGGTTGCCGTCGATCTATAACTCTATAGGAGTATCGAAACTGTGTTCACCAGATCATAGACCGGCTCTCACACATCCCTAGAGAATCTAAGCTTATGCCAAATGATTTCAGGATAATGATTAACAAGTTAAATCACTCCATGATCATACTCTAGTTAGCTACTCTAGAGTAAGCATTAGGGTTCATTTGGATAATGAATATCACAACTCAACATTCCATAGTTGGGGCTAATCCCTCATAACTATTTGAACCCTAAATCTAACAAAGGAATCTACTCAGACATAGATAAGTGATTCATAGCAGCAAGGTAATAATAGAAATTCATAAGATTAGAAGATTGAACTTTTGGTTCTTTGGAACAACAAATCTCTTTGTGTGTTTCTTCTAAATCTAGAATTCTAAAACCTTTGAGAATTAAGATGAAAAGAATACTTTATTGCTAAGTATAAAATAGTATCAAAAGCAAACAAAGCACAAGAAAACTTAAAACATAAAAGAGCATAAAAAGCATTCAAATATATGCTTTGCCAAAACACATATGCATAACTATAAATATGATTTCCATTAGGTTAAAAACTCGTCAGGGGCAATCTTGTAATATTGGGAAAACTTGGGATTCAAGTCGGCCAAGTCAGACTTGTTCTCCACGCTTGATATCGATCGAAGGTACATGGTGTACATCGATCGATGGAGTATCTCGACTTCATCTTCTATGGAAGCGTCATCGATCGATTACACAGGGTGTGTATCGATCGATATGTATCCTTGTTGTCTGATCTTCATAGTCATCTTGGAAAACTCTCCTTTAAGCTCCATAAGGGCACCTAAATCATCACTTTACTCCAAAATGCTCCTGAACCTGAAAACATACCTAATAGACTCCAAAACATATATATAACTTATAAAAACATATCAATACCATGGCTAAAAGTGGGTCAAAATCATGGTATATCAACTCCCCCAGACTTAACCTTTTGCTTGTACTCAAGTAAACCATTAGTTAGTCTTTTGGAAGAATTTTAAAAACAGTAGGGACTCAATAAAATCTTAACTTTAAAATCATCACCTCTACTTTGTTGCAAGCCACATCTCATATTACTAACTACAGAAGTACATTATACCATATCCTAGCTTAGCAACCAAATTCATCTAGCCAATCAACATAAACAATCATGTCTGTATATCTTTACTGATTTCATTTATGCATAAAATAAAGGTGTAGGCTTTACCTTGGGAGATTCGATCAAAGAATACTTGGATTCAACTCAAACAAGTTTGAGGCATTCTCATCCTGGTTCCATTTCTCCCTTTATCTCCCTTTTCTGAATCCCAAACTTTTTTTTTTCTTTTATATCAATCCCAATGAACAACTAATGTTCATCTTATTGATCTCTCTACTTTTTATAGTTTTTTTGACAAAGTGTAGGCGAATAGTGGGGTCATAGGTAATTCACCTCTCCCTCGCTTCCACAATGTATGATCATTCCTTTGAATTAGAATACTGGGGTCATGGGTAATGTACCTCTCCCTCTGTCTCTCAGGAAATCATCTCAATCTTTTATTTTCTCTTTATGGGATGCCAAAGGAAGGAGAGAAAGAAACCAAAATTGTTGAGACTTTTACCTTCCAGACTTGCATGAGGATTCTGATCCCTTGTATACCAAGCCCCAAGACAAGCAATAGATGTCAGATTAGGTTGGAAATCAGCTTTGGTTCTTCCAAACAATCATGAAAAGTGTTGTCATAGGATGATTGGTGATCCACTTTAGCATTTATAGTACTTTCTGCAATCAACAATTCTAAGAATGGTGCTAAAGAGTAGTAAGATAAAAAGCAAAATTTTTGAAATCTTTTTGTCCCTTTCTTGACTCAATAAAACTGATTTTTGAAAACTTTTTAAAGAGATAAAAATGGTAAAGTAGCATCGGAGTTAGAGCATAAGAAATAATAAATGTATAACTGATATTGAAATTGTGAACGATATACCTGACCAATGTTCGTATCGATCGATGGTGAGTCACTTCCATCGATATTCATGGATAGGGTTATGTCGGGCGATGTAGACAGGGTCTCATCGGTCGATATGTAGTGATCGTGTAGCTATGTTCCTCCCACTCAGCGCTTAGTTAAAGTCATTTAGCTTGACTATGGAGGTATGGTGGCTAGTGAGGTGGGCTGCAGGTACTTATTGGGAAACAAGTATCCTCCTTGTCTTGTGATTCTTCAAACCATGAAGTTAAAAAGCTTCTTGTGGCTTTCTCACGTCTTGTCATACTAGCTTGCAAACCTTGGACCTCATAGTGGATTCTTTGTAGCCACTCCTCAATGCTTGCTAAACTGCAGTAACGTTGTCCAATGCTGTTGTAGGTGTGCTCTAGATTATTACTCATCTGCATTGGGTCGAGGTTTTGTGTGTTTTGCACAGGGTAAAGGATGGTATCGACCGATCTCGGTGTATTTCTATCGGTCGATGTGGATGGATGTCCATCGGTCGATGGGTTCAGAGGCTCGTCGATCGATGCGGATTATGCAGGTTGGCTCGCGAGCTGGTTCTTGATGCTTTCGATCTCCATCTGAATGTCCTCTGTTGTGCATTTCAATCCCTGAACGTCACTCTGTATCGGGAACCAATATTTGTCGATTGATCTATGCACTTCGTCTTCACAGGCTTCAATAGATCTGTAGATCTCCCTTGTAATGTCTTCAAGTTATTCTCTGGTACAGTATTCTGGTGGGCAAGTATCGATCGATGGTAATGGAGGTTCATCGATCGATAACTCTTGTAGTTGACTCTCGATTGGTTTGTCTAGGGTGATATCGATCGATGCTACTGTAGCTGTATCGGTCGATTGGCGCTTCTGAGCTTCGAGTTCGTTGCGAAGTGCATTCACCTCTTCTTGCAGGGCTTTTCTCTCTTTGCGAGCGAACTCATTGCCAGACAGATTCCACAGTAATTAACCTTGAAGTGACGATATTGCTTTCTCATGTTCAGACCTCAATCCTGCCATCTCCCAGTTATGTTCACCAGTTCTTTCATTTAGCATGTATGTGACCTCTGCTTGAGTGTAGAGCTTGCAAACTGGAACTCCTTTAGTAAACTGTTCAGCATGCTCTGGTAAACAGAAACAAGAGCGCTCAAACAGTGTGGCTCTACTTACCAGCTTCCTAATATCTTCTTTGTAAACATGGATGATGTCACCAGCGACGCTTCTTGCATAACCATTCTCATCTCTGTAGACACCATATTCGTCTTTCTTTTCCTAGAAGAAACGACGAACTCCTTGTTTGAAAGCTCTCTTCCCAAACTCGCGATGTATATCGGTCGATGCTCGTCGCCATGTATCGACCGATGCTCGATGAAATTCTGGATTTGTTGAGTTGAGATGAAGGTGTTCTTCACCATCTTGCTCATGAAGTGTTTGTGGTTGGTGCCGATCGTTCTGGTAGATGGGTGGTTGTGTGTACGGACTGACTGGTCCATCGGCCATCTGAAGGATGTCTACAACGTCTTCTTTGGAGATTGGAATGATTTTTCCATCTAGTGCTCGTGCATGGCCTTCAGGATCCCTGAAAATACCAAATTCATCCGGAGTTAGTAATGTAAAATCGAGATTATGTGTTTTTACCTCGGATGGTGTAGATGTGGTATCGATCAATGGGATAACACGTGTATTGGTCAATCTGTTGAGGAACATGTCGATCGATGGTTGGTGCTCCGTGTCGGTCGATACGTGTGCTTCAGGTTGGATCACAGGTAGTGGTGCTGTATCTACTGCAAAACTCTCATGGTAACTGCTTGCCCAACTTCCAATTGAATAATCTTCGTCGTGTGGCTCATGTGGGACATAGAATGGTGCACAGTAGGGTTTGTCGCTCGTTGATTCGAAACGTCGTTTGAGCGATCTAGGTTGGGGCATATCGGTCAATGGATGAAGGTCTCTATCGGTCGATGCTCCGAAGATGAAGGAGGGGAGAGGAAGTCTTACTTCGTCTTCTCGAATAAATCTAAACTCTGTGGCTTGTTCCTCTTCATAATCTTCATCATACTCCTCCTGAGTAGTGATGCTAGGTAGTTCTGGCATGTAATGATCGCCTTCCCAATCATCTGCGCTAAAATCGCCGTCTGGAAACTCTTCCTCGATCTTCTGGAATACCATATCAATCGATGACAATGTGTGTCTATCGGTCGACTCGGGTTGACTGGTATGGGTCGATGGTAGATGACTGCCATCGGTCGATACTGCTGAATCGGTTTCGTACTCGGCTATGGAATCATACTCGTGGGCACATAAACAAGTTGCTACGAGTGCTGGGCTCTTCATCCTTGGAAACTTGATGACTGGAACAGGGCTGTAGTGGATGGTAGGGTTGATGAGGGTTAAACAGAGCTTGTTGGATTTGAGGTCACAAACAGCTCCAATTGTGGCTAAGAAGGCTCTTCCAAGTAGTAGAGAAGTCTTGAAGTTGAGTTTGTTGGCCAGGACATGGAAGTCTGTAGGAATTAGGGCATCTCCAATCTGTACCTCAAGGTTTCTAACTATTCCTCCAGAGTTCTGCTAAGAACAATCCATAAAGATGAAAGATTCTTCAGTAGGCTCTATCTTCAGACCTATCTGGTCTGCCATAAGCTTGGGTAGGATGCTAACTCCAGATCCTGTATCACATAGAGCACGAGGGAATTCAACACCTCTGATGGAACATGGTATTGTGAACTTCCCTGGATCGTTCTTCTTCTCTAGTGTGATCTTCTTCTTTAGTCTGTCTCTGACTTGGTGAAACATTCTCTTGATGTCTTCTTTTGTCTCTCTGGTCTCTCTAAAAAACATCCACAATCCGTGTGAAAAGTAGGCTTCTTCAAAGGGTTTCTCTCTAGGTATTCTCAGAACTCTCTTTCTGAAGCTTGACAGTTCTGTCTCATTATCTTCCCTTTTATAAGGCTTGGGTATCTTCTCTTTCCTTTTTCTGAGAACTTTTCCATGATTTTCCTTTTCTATCTCCATAGACTCAAAGATATCTGTGGGTCTCTCCATAATGGCTTTTTGAGGGCTTCTGGTAGTGTAATACTGCTCCCGGAATGCGTCAATACGTGCACTATCTATCTTGGGAAGTTGCACTCGGCGTTGGGGTACTGTGTATCGGGCGACACTGACTGAAGTGCGTCGGTCGATATCGTGTTCTTTCTGTCGATCGATGGGAGGGTCATCATGTCGATCGATGTCATGCTGATCGATTTTGACAGGGACGGGTGGATGTGGGTGTCGTGCTGCGAAGGCTTCGTGAGGCATAGTCTTGACGGCACTGCACTCGAGAGGGTACTCGTCTAAGTCCATCGATCGACACTCATCAAAGTCTATCGATCGATGTACATGGGATCGTATCGGTCGATGATCACGGGATGAAATCGATCTATAGTATTCGCGAACGAAGTCTCTCTCATCATCAGATCTTTGAATCTCTTCTACTACCTCTTGCCAAAAATCATCATCCAGGATGGTATTGATGTTATGGTTGTGTGCAAACTCTTTTTTTTTTAGGGTTTCTCCTTTCTGAAACACCTGAGTCTCTAGCTTCTTCACCTGGGTGTTTAAAGCATCTAGCTTTGTGGTGAGGGTGTTGTAGACGTAGTCAATCTTTCCATTGAAGTCTGTTTGGAGTTTCTGCTGACTCTCAAGAACCTTGTCTAGCATCTCCTCCAGTTTACTATCTTGGGTGGGTGGGTGTGCGTTGGAGTAGAACGAGTTCCCATAGCTACTGTTGTTGCTGGGGTTGCTTCTGCTGAAGGTGTTGGGCTTCTGTGAACTCTGGTTGAAGTTGCTTCTCTGGCCTGTGAAGTTTCTGTATCCTCCTTGGTTACCAGATCTCTGAAAACCAGCTCCACTGACCCAGTTCACATCTTCTTCTATATAATCTTCATCTGCAGTGTCTGCATCCTCCACTGAGCAAATCTTCTTGTTTAGTAACTTCTGAACGGTATCCAGCTGTGCTTGCACTTTATTGATGTATTCATTCCCAAGGAATGATGTACCTTTTGTCTTCACAATGTTCTTTTTGCTGTTGCTGGAAGCTAAGTTATCAATTAACTTCACAGCCTATTGTGGATTCCTGGTGTTGAAGTTGCCATCACTAGCTGTGTCAAGAGCTCTTTGATAATCCAAGGTGATTCCTCTATAGAAAGTGCAAAGCAATTGCACTTTTCTGAATCTGTGGTGTGGGCAATCTCGTTGGTAGGACTTGAATCTGTTCCATGCATCTTTGAATGACTCTTAAGGATTCTGAGTGAATGTAGCAATCTTTCTTCTACATTCTTCAGCGCGTGACTCATCAAAAAAGTTACGCAGGAATGCGTTTTTGATGTCGCTTCAGGTTGTGAGAGAACCTGGTGGTAGTTGTCTCAGTCACTTCAAAGCTTCTCCAGATAGAGAGTATTTGAAAAGCTTGCAGAGAAGATAGTCTTGAGGGATTCCATTGGATTTTATGATGGTTATGAGATCCCCGAACCTCTCCAGATGGTCCATAGGATTCTCATGGGACAATCCACAGAAGGGTATTTGTTCTACAAGTGTGTAGTACTGCGGCTTAAGCTCAAAATCTCCTCTCTGAATAGCAGGAGGGCGGATGGCTGATCGGTTGGAATAGAACTGATCTGGACGGTTGTAGTCAGCCAAAGTTCTAACTTGGTTAGCTTCTTCTACAGGTTGAATGATGTCTGTAGGTGCAGTTTCTTGCTCAGGTATGATCTCCTTCTGAGCATTCAGCTTCTAACCTGCTGCATTACGCATGTGACCATCTTGATCACGCAGGTCTCCATTCTCATCGGTTGTGAGAATAATAGGCGCTACCATGTCTCGCCGGTTAGTATCGAGCGATGTAAGGTGAGGTATATCGATCGATGTCGGATGAAGGGTATCGGTCAACGAACGGTTGTTGATGTCGATTGATGTGACGGTGAGAGTATCGGTCGACGAAGAAGGTGTCTCGATCGACTGTGGTAGGCGAGTATCGGCCAACAAAGAAATGTTGATGTCGGCGATGCGGAGCGTAGGTCTTTGCGGATACTACGTTCCAAGCTGTGAGGATCTTCTGAGTACACAAGTTTGTTGTTCTTGTTGCTTCTAGTACCTGAAAAAGACAAGAAATTTTTTTTGTGTCAGAAGATGATTAAGCAATAAAAGAAAAATAACCTAGACCTAATCAGATTAAATCTAATGGCTATCAAAGTTCCCCGGCAACGGCGCCTAATTTGATATCACTCAAATATTTAACCCTAAGGAGTGAATTACTCTCTCAAATAAGAGGTTCAGTTGTAGTACTTAGGGATCAAACCCACTCGATTGGAAGTTGAGCGGATAACCATTGTCAACATAGCTTTTCAGTTGAAACAGAAACCGCGGATGAGATAGAGCCATTGATCGACAACAGTACCCTGCCATCGATCGACAATCAAAGCCAACCATCGACCGAGTACAGCGAGAAATCCATTGATTTCAAACATCTCAATCCAGAACAGCAAGCACGGGCCGAAACACATTCACTATTTGCAGAACCTTGCGGCAAAGGAACTCGTTTCAGTCACACTAGTGCGAAGGACAAACAAGAATCGATTGACAGAAGAATCGCAACATCGTTCGATATTTACTATAAAATTCATCTGCAGATCATGTATGTTTTTTGAAAGATTATGGGTATCTAACACCAGATGAATTTGGCATTCTCAGGGACCCAAAAGGTCAAGCAAGGACACCAGATGGACGATGATGTCTACTTCTACTTCGACAAAAGCATCGATTACTTAACAGCCCGCACAGATGAGTTGAAGAAAGAGTTAGCTGCAATGCAGAGGTATATTGCGAGTCGACCAGAACTTCGGCATCGATCGAGAAGACCATACCACCATCGACCAATAGCAGTTCGACTCCAGTCAATAGATAGCTAGAAACATAGGAACATCCCAGGATCAGCTCAACACTGAAAAGAACACATCAGAACACACATATGCCGCACTTGTGAAGCACCAATTGGAGATGATTTTGGAGTCCTTTTTGAGACAAGGGGAATTTCACCCGAGCTGACCATCGAGCAAGCCGAAAGATCGAAATTAAGAGATCATGATCGATCGATGCACACCCCGTGACATCGATCGGTGGGCGTAAAACGCATAAACATGATTTTTGTTCAGACGGTCTAAACCCTCGACGAGTTTTAACCTAAGTATATTAACTTTGCCATGTTTTTCCAGCAAAAGAGAACTTTTTGTTATTCTTGTTTTCAATACCTAAAATAGTTAGAGAGAGTTTTGGAGAGAAGATTTCAAGACTTCTAAAAGCTTGTGATTGGAACTACATTGTTATATCTATGCAGTTTTCTATTCTATTTATGATTTTGAATTGCTTTGCTATGTCTGAGTAATTCTATTGTTAGATTTAGGGTTCAAACAAGTTATGAGGGATTAGCCCCAAATATTAAGTTTTGGTATTCATCAATAGGATTGATCTCAATGCTTGTGTACTAGAGTATCTAACTAGCTACATGATGTTAGAATGATTAGATACAATGCGATCTCTTGGTATGTCATTTGAACTAGTCGTTTTTGAACTAGGATTGCTAGAGAAAAACGACAGCTGATCTTGGGAACTAGTGTGTAGTTATTCAACCCGCGCCTAAGGCTTCGCTAGAAGCCGATCGATCGATATTCATATCGAATAATCGATCGACGCTTGCGAAAGGTTTATTGTTTAATACTCTTTTAGAGTCATCGATCGACACTTTCTACTGATCAAAATTGCGACAGCTGAGACAGTGGATCTAGTCAATAGACGAGTCTAAACATTGTGACATCTGATAGAATTGTATTTTAGTTGAGCTCTAATATATCCTCCAACTTAGCACCTATATCTCTATAATCCTGATTACCTGAATAAAAAATCTTAAGTTGAGCTACCTGCTAATACCATTACAAACCTACTTTAAATCAACCAAACAACCACCTTGTTCAAAAATGTCTTTTAATTTAAACACTTTCAACCTAGCTTAATAACATTGATTAGATCTATTGTGTACCCTAGCTCCTTGTGGATTCGATCCATAAGTACTACAATTGAACCTCTTATTTGAGAGAGTAAAATTCACTCCTTATGGTAATTCGAGTGACATATCAGCAACCATGCAAGCTTCAGGGTGAAAGCTTTGTTCCAATGATGTAAGTCTCTTAATCCTAGGAATCCTTCTCATTTTGGTAAAATAACCATTTCCCATGATACCCTGGCTGTTTGATGATCTTCTGTTGTGCCTCTCCATAGATAAGGGCCACAAAGAGAATTGATGGCCTTAATGCATTGTTTAGGATAAGTGAAAGTGGAGAACCAAAAAATTTAGATCCCTATAGTAACTGTATTGATTAGTAGCAGTCTACCAGAAAAAAGAAAGAGACCTTGCACTCTAGCTGCTCACTTCATTTTTTCCTTGCTGCATTGGAGGTTCACAATTAGCCATCGAAAGTTTGTTTGTGCATAATGGAACTCCAAAATATCTGAGAGTTAGCATGCCATAGGTTAATCATGTTTCTTGACTGGTCTGGTTGATCTCAATCTGTAACAGGGCGCAAGTGAAGAAGGACGTGTTGGAGATATTCAATGCTAGTCCTGAGACATTCGCAAAGCTTGTTAGGACCTCCATCACATTTTTGACAGAGTTTAAGGTCCCAACACATAAGATCGGGAGATTGTCTGCGAAGCAAAGATGAGTGAACTTCTAGTCTTTACAGAAGTGATAATATCCTATATATGCATTCATCTTCTGCCGCCTCGTTGAGAAGAAGACTTAAACAGTTCATTGCTATAAGACAGAGGTCGGGAGATAACATGTCCCTTTGCCTGACTCCTCTATTACTCTGGAAGTAGCCTTGAAGTGATCCGTTGAACCCAATCATGAAGCTCAGTGTGGTAACGTAGGCGTATAGACATTGTAAGAACAACATAGGGATATTGATTCCTTGCAATCAGTTGAAGATAAAGTCCCAACTGATCGTGTCGGAGGACTTGGCTATGTCAACCCTTAACGAGATCTTTTTGGAGCCCTTGTCTCTATGATAATCGTGTACGATCTCAGATGCCAAAAATGGTGTTCTCCACAAGTAATCTTCCATGCACAAACGTTGTTTGGTTTGGTAAGATCAGTATGGGTAGAATAGGCTTCAGAAGATTAACAAGGACTTTTGAGATAACCTTGTATAGCGTATTACAGCAGGAGATTGGCCTATAGTAAGAAACTGAAGGTGCAACATCGTGTTTTGGAACCGGAGCTATGATAGTTGAATTTGAGAAGTAGGGTATTAGTCATGAAGCGAAGAAATTTTGAATTCCCCTTATAACCTCAGCACCAAAAATTGGTGAAGCCACTTTATAGAAACCTGATGTAAACCCATCTAGACCCGGTGATTTTTTGGGTTGAGTTTGAAGAGGATTTGCTGAATTGAATCTGGAGATAGAAGGTTGACCATTGAAGTGGTAATATCCATGGGGCGTGAGTATGACGTTCACGACTGAATCAATTTAGGTGAAATTCGAGTAGTATGAGTTGAAGATGGCGCCAACAGATGTTGAAAGTGAGTGATGGCCATTGATCCCATGATCAGAGGATCCGTGATGATTTCACTTGATGGGAGACAGAATGAGCGAGTGGAGTTCAGAGAGTTCCTCACTTGTGTGACTCTATGGAAGAAGGTTGTCTTATGGTCTCCTTCTCTAAGCCAGGTAATCCTTAATTTCTGGCTAAAATAGATTTCTTGCACTGCTCTGAGAAACTCCCATTTATCTAGCAATCTCTTCTCTTCTAGGAAATTAGAGCTCGTTGGGTTATAAAGTGCCTCCACTGGCGCAAGTTGAAGTAAATAGTTAGTTTCTCTCACTCTCTCTTCGATATTACAGAAATTATCTCTATTTTATTTCATTATTTTTTTCACTTTCACACAGAGTTGA
This sequence comes from Eruca vesicaria subsp. sativa, assembly GCA_932364175.1. Taxonomy (NCBI): domain Eukaryota; kingdom Viridiplantae; phylum Streptophyta; class Magnoliopsida; order Brassicales; family Brassicaceae; genus Eruca; species Eruca vesicaria. The sequence continues at coordinate 45,224 of CAKOAT010101488.1, read as the reverse complement.
TCAAGATCCACTGCGAGTCCGTCGGCCTGATTCCAAGCCTCCATATTTGTCTGGTAGAAGATTTCATGTTTGATTAGGTAGCTATAGAACTTAAAGGGTCTAGTTCCAGCTTTAGAGAGGGATGCAACTAGGTTTACTAGGATAGGAGAATGGTCAGAGAATTTGGCGGATAAGCTTGAGGCTTGGCTGGGAGAGAAGCAAGCGATCCAATGTTGATTGACAAGAAAGCGGTCAAGCTTCTTAGACGTCGGGGCTGTGGGGGGGGGGTTGTTGGTCTAGGTGAAGATAGGGCCTTGGTATCTGAGGTCAAAGAGACATGTTTCAGATAGGGTGTCTCCCAGTTCAGTAATTTGGGGATCCAAACAGTTGGTATTAGGATTTGAATGCTTTGAGTAATGAGTTATCTGATTTAGATCACCTCCAACTAGCCAAGAAGAAGAGTCAAGGGATAAGGACTGAGAAAGTTTTATTAGCTCCACCCATAGATCCATTCTCCCAGCACTAAGATTTGAAGCGTAGATGACAGTGTAGATAAACCTCATAAAGCTACCAATATTAATTTTTGCTATAAGAGATTGGCGGAATTGGTGGAGGATGCGAGCATTAGCTGGAGCTTTCCTAATAATAATAACTCTTTCACCAGGATCTGAAGCATGATTAGAAGCGAAGTACCAGTTGCTACAAGTTCTTGTCATGACATGATTGAGCTTATTTTATTTTATGTTAGTTTCCATAATAGCACCAAAACAAAACCTGATTAGAGGTCAACCAATCTACAAAAGGTTTGTGGTAATCCAGATCATTTAGACCTTGGACGTTCCAAAAAAAAAGGGTTCTATTATACATTAGAAGGATGGGTTTTAATTCTCTCCCTGCAGAGAAGAATCAACAGCTGAAGGAAAAAAATGTGAATTTATCATTTGAAGCATCAGAAAGGGGGATTGAGGAGTATAAGGTTGGGCCAAGAATAATAGAAAAAGGGTTGTTGGTTGGGAGTTTTATAGGTGAAGGAAGATAGGTAGATTTATTAGTTATTTTGTGTTTGAATGGGAAATATGTGGGAACCGAAATTCACACCGTCAATTTTCCGTCAAATAAGGAAACTTAGGAAAAACCCTAGTTCTCCCGAGGTCCTGGATCTTTGCGGAAATCACTAAAACGAACAAGGTTAACAGAATATGGATGAACAACAATAACGAAGAAAAGGGAATAAAGAATTTGCGTCAGAGCATTTTATTGAATAAGAGATTAACAACTGTTACAAAGAGAATTGCGGAACTTAGACGTCGAAACGTTCTAAGGATCCGTCTTGCTAGTCTAAACGCCTAAGTCCAAAATTCCTAAGCTAACGGCCGCCTCTCTAGGTATGATTTTTGTCCCTTGCTTCTGTCCTATGCCTCTTGGTTATATACTCCCTTCCTTGGCGGTTTGGTCGTTCCATTTCGCCCAAATTCGAGTTTATCGAGAATCTTCCTTTTATGTTTATCTTTCCTTTTTTCTCGCGGAAATCTTCTATTTATCTTCAAACTTGACACTTATCTTCAAACTTGACATTTATCTTCCTTTTGCGGGTAAATCGTCAAAACGTTATCGTATCTTCGGGTTAGATTTCGCTAAAGTCATGAGATGGGCTTTTATCACGTTTTAGGACTTTCCGAGCCGTTTTGCGATAAATCCGTTTTATGACTTTATACGAGATCGTTTCCTGATTCGATGCCGTTTTTAATAAATTCCTCGAGTTAATTGTAAAGTCTAGCTACATTCGTCTTTTGGTTAATCGTTTCCGTATTTATGATTCACTCGAAATTTTATTAAAAAACGCGTTTTTTACGATTTTTACGAAAAATCTCGAACAAATCGTATAGTTTAGGAAACGTTCGGTGTTTCGTTTAACCGCTGCCTTTTTATACGATTTCCTCGAGTTCTTTTGAGAAAACAAAGTTTTATGGTTTTTATCGAAAAACTCGAACGATAGGACGGATCGAGATGAAACAGGAGATATTTCGACCGTGGTTCGGAACATGATCGTATCGAAGGACGTATGCCTTGAATCGAGGACGTGGGAGATCGAGACTCGGGATAATCAGCTTGACGTACAACAAACCGAACCGGACCAGTTCAGCTCGCCGTACGACGAGCTATCCGAGGAGGCTCGTAGCTCGCCGTACGGCGAACTGAACCGTCTGATTCAGCTCACCGTATGTTGAGCTATCGGGAGAGCTCTTAGCTCGACATACGTCAAGCTATCGGGGGAGCTCGTAGCTCGACGTACGTCGAGCTATCAGGAATCCCATAGCTCGCGATTTACGGTGGATGCGGTTTTTCGCGGTTTTGTGCTTAGCTCGGACGATCGTGTAATCGGCGTTTGTTTTGTTCTTCCGAGATAACGATTTTCAAGTTTTCCGCGGATTTCTTTCGTTTTATAAAATTTCTTTTAGTTTTATAAAACGACTTCTCGAGTTTGATAAAACAACTTCTCGAGTTTTATAAAATGTATTATTTTTCGCGGAAAGTAATGATTCCATCTTTAATAGAAATTATCGTAGACGTTGATTTCGAGATTACGGTTTTTGACACCAACTGTTAGCCCCCCAGCTTGCAAGTTTCTGAGAAGGTTTTTGCGGGCGATTGGAGTTGTTTTAATCAGAATCGACGGCTGTGATTGGTCTCATTGCGAGGGATGAGCTCTCTCTCTTTTTTTTTTATAAGTATTGGATCATTACTTCACATATCTTCCATCTCTCAAATTTCTATCCAACTTCTCTCTAGAAAAGTTGTCAAGATGTCTTCTTCCCAAGGGGATCAACAAAACCATGAGGTCTCAGCTAGTGACAATCCTATGGCGCATTCGGAGGATGCTCGCATCTCCGAGTTCCTCTTGTTACAGGAGGAGATGGATCGTAGCGATGCTGAGGAAACTATGGTGCTGACTAGTGGGGCTCCGGTGAATCCGTCCATTCTTGAGGAAGAAGTCGCGGCTATTTTGGATGAAACGGCGAGTGCCGTAGCAAAACCTTCGACGAGCGTCACCGTTGAGCCGTCGGGTTCATCCGCTGTTCTGCCCCTTGCCGAGGTCGAAACTGTAGCGGTTCCTGCCGAGATTGGAACGGCTGCGGCTCCTACCGAGGTCGAGCCGGTTACGACTTTGAAGCCTCCTCCTCCGGCCTAGAGGGTGATTGTTCTAGGACTTCCGGCGCTTAGTGCAATTCTGACTGCTCCGGCCAAAGGTCGTAAGAGACCTTGTGCGAACCCCGATGCCCCTAAGAGAAAGAGAGGCGCAAAGGGTCCGGAGGCTGGAGCTTCATCGAGCAAGGCGCCAAGTTTGATGTCGCAACACCGTGCCAAGGTATAAGTTCGCGAGTACACTTTAAAAGAGGTCATTATTTTTAATTGGTGCCTGATCGTCAATCTTGGTTTTTCAGTTTGTTTCGTTGATCGATGGAATGATCAAAGAATGCGGGTCTGAAGTTGAGCGTTTAGCTAAGGAGTTGGCCGAGTCGCAGGAGAGATCTGCTCAGCTCGAAGGGAAACTGAAGGTGATTGAAGATGTTCATTCCGCAGAGGTGTCTCAGTTCGAGGCTAGGTTCAGTGACTTGGAGCGCGATCTGGGAAAGACCGCGATTTCTCTGCTGAAGGCGAAGGATGCGAAGAAGTCTAAGGCTTCGGAGCTGCGCAGACTTCACACAAGATGAACAGTTTTGAGGGATTGGCGGTTCGTGCAAGTAGAGAGGATGTTCCCGTCGAGGGAAGTGACTCCGACACGACTCTTGCTGCCGAAAGCGCCCTTCAGCCTGATGCAGATGAGAGGAACGATCCGGAGATCGCTGATGAAGGTGAAGGTCTTGCTGCGGGAGCTGGTGATGCGATGGATGAGGATGAGGCTCCGGATGAGGTTGTAGTCTTTATGGGGTTGTAGTCTTTATGGGGTTGTAGTCTTGTATGAGACTTTAAAAATTTAATCTTTATGTGTTTGGCCGAGAGAGGCCTTTGTATGTGTTCGGGACTGGCCTTTCACGGCTATGAATCCCTTGTTGCTTCGGCGACTTTTTTTTTATAATGAACAATCAGTTTTTCGTTCAAACCTTTTGTCTCGAGTTGTTATTGATGGGGGTCTGCGAGTTGTCGTCTCGCATTCCTTTTCCTTTGTGGATCACCTTATTCGTTTGCTAGTTTCAGGATGTTTAGTAAATCGAGTGAGCGTTTAGATATAGACGAAGAGACATGCCTTTAGGATCTCGATTCATGCCTTGAGACGTTAGAGACCAGTTTGCTGGGTTTAGGGAAAGACCTAGGTTTACTTTTGGATTAAGGCTGTGCGGTGACTAGTCGACTTTCGTTTTGCATGTTGATATTTTAACCTGATTCCATACCGATTTAGAATCCGCGATATGTTCTCGGCTTATACGATTTGTCTGGTTGGAACCGAGCATCTCACCGGGAACAATTTCTAAGTTGCCTGGAAGTGCTGACCAAAAGGTTGGATTTCTTTTATAGCGTTATTACCCTTGTGTCGGGTGTTCGAGAGCTATCTCTGCGAGATAGCTTAAGTTTGTTTAAGACTGTTGCGAGTTTGTTGTGATCAGCAACAAACTATTTCTAGGTGATAGATGTTTACGTTGTTCGGGCCTTTGCGAAGGAATTATATCTTAAGAAGCTGTGTTTCTTATAGTTGCGGGCGGACTGTTTATTGTTGTTGTTTGTTGTTTTTTTTTGTAGAGAAACGGTTTTCTTAATATTGGCGACGTCTCGCTATATTCAGAATTTTGTTTTTTTTTGCTGCGTTGCTAAAAAAGTTTTGGGAATTTTGTGTTTGAAATTTCGGGAGTATACGAATATACGTATACTCACCTACCCCCCCCCCCCCTTTTAGTGAGGGGGGACAGCTGGTCTCGTCTTGCGATGAGATGCCTACGTACCCTTTAGGGGGATCAAGTCGTCTCGTAGTTCAGTGTTTTGCGGGCGTGATGCCTAGTGATAGTATTTTTTGAGATGCATCGCGTTCCACGATCGGGGAATTTTGGTGTCCTGCATGTTTGCGATTTCATACGCTTCTGGCCGGACTACCTTTATGACCCTATATGGTTCTTCCCAGTTGGCTCCCAATTTCCCGGCGTTTCGTTCTGCGGTTTTTTGGAAGACTTTTCGTAAGACTAGTTCACCTTCATGAAATCTGCAGCCTCGTACGTTTGCGTTATAGTACTTTGCGGCCGCTTGCTGATAGTTCTGAATTCGGATGAGGGCCTGATCCCATCGTTCATTAACCAGATCGAGTTCGTCAAGAAGCATCAGGTTGTTTGATTCTTCCCTTTCTGGAAGCAAAATTCTGCGTACTCCTGGAAATTTGACTTCTGTGGATCATGCATTCTGTTCCGTATACGAGGGCAAAAGGAGTTTGCCCAGTTTTCGTCTCGGGGTCGTGCGATGCGACCATAAAACTCCCTCGAGTTCTTCAGCCCACCTGTCCTTTTTGGCGTCGAGGCGTTTTTTGAGGCCGTCGAGGATAGTTTTATTGATGGTCTCGGCTTGTCCCTTGCCTTGAGGATATCTTGGAGTTGAATTTGTCAATCGTATTTTCCATTTCTCGCAGAAGGCCTTGAATCTAGTCGAGATGAATTGAGACCCGTTGTCCGTTACGATTTCGTACGGGACTCCATGTCTTCAAACTATATTTTTCCATACGAAACTCTCGACTTGGGCGTCTTTGATGCTTGCATAAGAGTCAGCTTCGACCCACTTGGAGAAGAAGTCGGTTAGGACCAGCAAAAAACGTTTCTGCTTCGATGCTTTCATCGGCACGACTATATCCATCGACAATCGCATACACGGATATGGTGTCGAGATAGATGAGAGAACTTCGGCTGGCTGATGGATAGTTGGGGCGTTCCTTTGACACTTCTCGCATTTTTGTGCGAAATTCTCGCAATATTTTATCATTGTCTGCCAAAAATATCTGTGGCGCTTAATTTTGATTGCGAGAGATCTTCCGCCGGAATTGTTCCCGCAAGAACCGGAATGTACTTCTTGCATTATCCGCAGCGCCTTTTCTCCTTGCACGCAGGTCATAAGTGGTCCGGAGAATCTCCTTCTCCGTCAAATAAAACATACCGTGCGCCGTTAGTGTTTATTTTTTGGGCTGCCCATTTTTCCGATGGGAGTTCATCCATGGTCGGTCGAACCCGTAATTGGACTGATCCGCGGCTGGGTGGTCATCGTTTTTGTTGATATCGTTTTCTGTTTTGTCGATCAGGTTTATGACTATGGGCGCTCCGATGCTAGGGTGTTTGATGAATTCGACGGGAATTACCCTACTCAAACCAGGATCCGAGCTGGATTCTAAGGCGGCCAGGACATCTGCTTTGGCGTTCTCGGATCGAGGAATCCTAGTAAGAGCGAATTGATCAAACTTTTGGGTTAGATCCTTGACTAAGTTTAGATACGCTTCCATACTCTCGTCCCTTGCCTCGTATTCTCCACTAAACTGGCTAGCTACTAACTGGGAATCGCAGAAAGCGTGGAGATTGCGAATCTTTAGACCGTGAGCTAGTCGCAGCCCTGCGATCAAAGCTTCATACTCCGCCTCATTGTTTGAAGCGTGAAAAATCAACCGAAACGATTGTTCTAATATTTCTCCCGTCGGGGATGCGAGTCGGATGCCGTTCCCAAAACCTTGTTTGGACGAGGATCTGTCGACATATAGGATCCAAGTCGAATTCAGCTCCTGATCCGGTATGCCACCCTTCGGGAGTTCTACTATAAAATCTACGAGCACTTGTGATTTCACACAAGTTTTTGCACGATATTCAATGTCGTACTCGCTTAGTTCGATTGCCCATTTTTCTAATCTTCCCGATTGGCTGGGACTATGCAGAATTGTGCGGAGAGGGAAAGAAGTGGGCACAACGATAGTATGGGACTGGAAGTACGGTCTCAGTTTCCTTGCCGACATGACTACGGCTAGCGCCAATTTTTCCATCATCGGGTATCGCGTGTCCGCGTCCAACAGTGTCTTACTTACGTAAAAGATTGGCTTTTGCTCGTCGCGTTCTTCTCGGATGAAGACACCGCTTACGGCGGTCGTTGATACCGCGATGTAGAGAAATAATGGTTCTCCTTCTACGGATTTTGCGAGTACTGGCGGGGTAGCTAGGTAGTGTTTTAGCTGTTGGAAAGCTTTTTCGCATTCCTCTGACCACTCGAACTGTTTGTTTCCCTTTAATGTCACGTTGAAAGGGAGACATTTGTCTGTTGACCGCGAGATAAAGCGGTTAAGTGCTGTGACCCTGCCGGTTAGTCTTTGTACTTTGCGTTTTGTCCTAGGGGACACCATTTCTATCAATGCCATGATTTGTTTCAGGTTGGCCTCAATCCCTCGGTAAGTGACGAGATATCCTAGAAATTCTCCAGATGCGACGGCAAACCAAAATTTCGCAGGATTCAACTTTATGTTATGAAGGTTGAGCCTCTCGAAACATTCCTGGAGGTGCACGACATGATCTCGTTCTTCGAGTTACTTTACGAGCATGTCGTCAATGTAGACTTCCATCGTTTTTCCGAGTTGTTCGGCGAACATACGATTGACGAGTCGTTTATAAGTTGCGCTGGCGTTCTTAAGGCCCAAAGGCATTACCCTGTAGCAGTAGGTTCCACGATCAGCTATGAATGTGGTTTTCTCCCGACCGTCAGGATTCATCATGATCTGATTGTACCCTGAAAAGGCGTCCATGAAAGACAAGAGTTTGTTCCCTGCGGTTGCCTCGACTAGGCGATCGATATGCGGCAGCGGATAACAATCTTTAGGATATGCTTTATTGAGATCGGTCACTACAAGAAATGTGGGTATTAATAGCACCGTAGCATAGCGGTTTTGGCATTTCTGCTATTGTATGCCAACACTGGATTTTTTAATAGCGTTTATAGATTTGAAACGCTATGTTTAGTATTGCGGGAAAATAAAAAAAAGTTAGCCGCCTTAATTTGCTAAGTGTTGGCTCTAATAATTAGAAAAAAAAATATTTTACCACCAAAATACGTATAAGATTCAGTGAGATGGCTCAATCTCTTCCTCTCTCTCACTCACTCAAAAATTGGATGTGTTGGAGGCTCATCAAAGAGGTTATTCAGTGAATCAAAAAGGGTCGAAGAGAAACCCTAAAGGCTCTTCAAAGTGGCGCATCAGAGAGTCCAAAACGACGAGAAGGGAAGGGATTGTAGACGATGTATCTCTACAGCTTAACCCTACAGCAGGCAACCGGAATCACCTGCGCCACCAACGGCAACTTCTCCAGCGGAAAGACGCAAGAAATCGCGGTTGCTCGTGGTAAGATTCTCGATCTCCTCCGTCCCGACGAGAATTGGAAGTGTTTAGGTTAACTGGTGGTCAGAAGTATTACATAGTGGTAGGGTCAGATTTGGGTAGGATAGTGATATTAGAGTACAAGAAGGAGAAGAACGTGTTTGACAAAGTTCACCAAAAGACTTTTGGCAAGTCAGGTTGTAGAAGGATTGTGCCTGGTCAGTACAATCGCTCTCGAGAACCGCATGCATCTGAGTCGAATCAAAGCAGCTGCATCAACAATCATAAGGTAAAATCGTGGTTGTTTGGTGATTGTGTTGTGATTTGAGAAGGGAAGAAAAAGCTTCTGACTTTGTTTAATTTTGATTCTCTATCTCTCTCTCGCAAAGCCTCAGTTGATAAAGGAAACCACATGAAACAGAGTCGAATCGAGACAGCTGAGTCAAATCGAAAGGTCATGAATCTCTATCTCACTTAGTTGTTTTGTTTTTGTGTTGTAGATGGTTTTCAATGATCAGAGTCTAGACTCAGAGTTTGAACACGTTTGGTTTCAGAGAAGCTCTGAGCTTCCTATGTGCCTTGGGGAAACTCACGGTGGAGAGGAGAACAAAGGAGGAGCAAGTTGCTATGTTTTTGAACTTTGATCATTCCGGTGAGTCTCTATATTGATTACTTTGATATATGGGTTAACACTTTTTTGGATTAGACTTGATATAGTATCTTGATAGACTTTAGTTATCTCTCTCTTATTAACAATGAAGAACAGAATGTTATAGCTTTGTATAAGATCTCGAGTTACACTCTCATGGCGAGTACACTCTCAATCTCCGATCTCATCACGATCGGGAAGTACAGACTCATAACGTCTATAACAAACTACACAAAGGCATAAGACTCTCTAAAGAATTACAGACTCTATTTATACTCCTTCTTCTCAATCAATACTCCCTAACGAACATATAACGGCAAACCCTCTTACTCAAGCCAAGTCTTTGCTCCCATTCTTAAACTCCCACTCCCGTGTTATTCAAGCTTCCTCTCTTGTTGCTACTAAACCCCTCTTCTTCCTATAATAAACTCTCTTGAGCCTATCAATACTCCCCCCAACGAAATCCAGCTTGCCCTCAAGCTGGTACGAAGGAAAATACTTGCGAAACTCCTCCAACTGCATCCACGAATCCTCCAAATCAGATTTCCCACGCCAATGAACGAGTAATTCCAACTGTCCGTTCGTATCATACCGCTTCTCCAAAATATCCTCTGGTTCCCACTGATCATCAACCGACACAATAGCTCCTGGTGGCAAAACACTGCTCTGCTCTTGCTGTCCCAAAGCAAGTTTCAACTGTGAGACATGGAAGACAGGATGGACACGAGCATGTGCCGGCAAACGAAGTTTATAAGCTGTTGCACCCACCTTCGCAAGAATCTCATAAGGACCATAATACTTAGCAGAGAGCTTCTGGTAAGTCCGCTTCACCACAGAGTGTTGACGATAAGGTTGCAACTTCAAGTAAACCATGTCACCAATCTCGAAATGGACCTCTCTTCGCGACTTATCCGCCTGTTGCTTCATAATATCCTGAGCACGTAATAAATTCGTCTTCAACGCCTCTAACACTTCATCCCGCGCACGTAAAGCAATATCCAACTCAAAGTTAGAAGTAGATCCTAGTTCAAAACGTAACAGGGGAGGAGGATCACGACCATACAACACCTTAAATGGAGTGGTTTGCAAAGACTTGTGATACGATGTATTATACCACAACTCTGCCCAAGCCAAGTACGAGTGCCATGAACGAGGATGTGAAGAACTGAAACATCTCAGATACGTCTCCAAGCAACGGTTAAGCACCTCGGACTGACCATCCGTTTGAGGATGAAAAGCCGTGCTGTACTTCAACTTGGTACCCGCCAAACGAAACACCTCAGACCAAAATGAACTTAAGAATATTCGATCTCTGTCTGATACGATACTTCTGGGGAACCCATGCAACCTGACAATCTCATTTACAAACTGCTGCGCCACATCCAAAGCTGTAAAAGGATGTTTTAAACCCACAAAGTGCGCAAACTTACTCAACCGGTCAATAACCACCAATATCACGTTAAATACATTCGACTTCGGAAGTCCTTCAATGAAGTCCATATTAATATCATCCCACACCTTCTCCGGAACTGGTAACGGTTGGAGTAACCCTGCAGGCGATAGTGTTGAATGCTTATGTGTCTGACACACGTTGCAGGCCGCTACATACTCTTGGATCCTCTTAAACATCCCTTTCCAAAAGAACGAACACTGAACCCGTTTTACTGTCTTTAAAACACCAGAATGACCTCCCAACTTGCCATCATGAGCCTCCTGAAGGATGATAGGAATGAAGGAGGAAGATTTAGGAATAACCAAACGGTGCTTAGACCACAATCTTCCATCAACCACATGAAACTTCTTTGACTTGAATTCACCCGCCTGAAGCTTTAAAATTGTTCCTTGAATTTTCAAATCCTCACTGATCTCTTTATACAAGTCCTCCCACTGCAAAGCCGTTGGAACCGTCACCGATAGGAGCAAGGTAGAAACAGACATGGAACGAGAGAGACCATCTGCCACTCTGTTCTCAGGACCCGGTTTGTAGAATATTTCGAAATCAAAACCCAATATCTTTGTTAACCATTTCTGGTATTCCAAATTCACCTCTTTCTGTTCCAACAGAAACTTCAGACTACGTTGATCTGTGTGTACATGGAACTTAAGTAATGCTTCCACTTCCTAATAGCCATGACAATAGCCATTAATTCTCTCTCATACGCAGGTTTCAATTGTTCTCTTGCAGTCAAAGCGTGACTAAAGAAAGCTATTGGCCGTTTATGTTGCATCAAAACAGCACCCAACCCAAACCCCAAAGCATCAGATTCGATCACAAAGATCTGAGTAAAGTCCGGCAATGCCAATACAGGGGCGTGAACCATAGCATGCTTCAGGTTATTGAACGCTTCTTGTGCCTCAATAGACCACCCAAACTGATCTTTCTTCAATAAGGTTGTCAAAGGACGTGCAATGATACCATAGTTTTTGACAAAGTTTCGATAGTAACCAGTGAGCCCCAAAAAACCTCTCAGTTGTTTAACCGACTTAGGATCAGTCCATCGTTGCATAGCTGCTATCTTCTCTGAATCCGTGGCAACTCCATTAGCAGAGATCATGTGGCCCAAATATTCCACCGTCTCTACGCCGAAAGTGCACTTTTTCTGATTAGCAAATAAACTCTGTTCACGCAACACCTGTAAGACTTGTCTTAAGTGATCCTCATGAGATAGATAATCCTTGCTATATATCAGAATATCATCGAAGAACACCAAGACGAACCGTCGAAGAAAAGGCTTGAAAACTTTGTTCATCAAGGCCTGAAATGTTGCCGGAGCATTGGTGAGACCAAAAGGCATCACCAAGAACTCATAATGACCCTCTACTGTACGAAAAGCTGTTTTAGGAACATCCTCTTTCTTCATCCTAATCTGGTGATAACCTGAGCGCAAGTCAAGCTTCGAAAACAAAACAGCTCCATGTAATTCGTCCAGCAGTTGATCTATAACTGGTATCGGGTACTTGTCCAAGACTGTTGCTCTGTTAAGAGCTCTATAATCCACACAAAATCGCAGAGAACCATCTTTCTTTTTGACAAGTAACACCGGGCTTGAGAACGGGCTCGTACTCGGTTGTATGATACCAGACGAAAGCATATCATTCACCATCTGTTCCATGGCCACTTTACTGGCATGAGGATACCTATATGGACGAACAGAAACTGCATTAACTCCTGGTTTCAATGTAATTGAGTGTTCATTCCCCCTGAGTGGAGGTAATGAAGATGGGATCTCAAAGACGTCTTTAAAGTCCTGGAGTAGCAGTGGGAACTTTGGTGAAGCCTCGGGAGTCGACGATGTAGCAGTAGAGGTAGCAAGCAGCACTTCACTTCCTGACTTACTAGCTCTAAAGACCGGCTTCAAGGACTTGAATGAGAACTTGGTACAATGCAGGGCCTTCTCCCCATACAAAGTTACCTTGTTCCCATTATAGACAAACGAAAGGACCTGCTCCTTCCAGTCCACTTCGCACTTGCCTAATGTTTCAAGCCATTGAATGCCAAGTATCACATCGACGTTACCCAGTTCTAACGAGATGAAGTTACTGATGAAGTTGGTTTGATTTAACTGGAAAGTTACTGCTTGGCAAGTTCCCATAGCGTTTACAGTCAATCCATTTCCCAACAACACCGGCAAGCTGCTAGCAACAGAAACACTCAATTGCAGCTTGTCCACAACCTCTGGAGATATGAAGTTATGGGATGCTCCACTGTCGAGCATGACTATCACCTCGTGTGCACATATGAATCCTCTCATTTTGGTGGTTTTCGGAGAATCTATGCCAAGATATGAATTAAGTGACAACGTATATAATGTCTGAGTACTCATATCCTGCAGTTGCGTATCATCCTCGTCTCTAACATCAACAACTTCCAACTCCAAACCGTTGATCACCGTTAGAATCCTTAACTCTTTTTGAGGACAAACCGCTCTATGTGCTGGAGACCATGGAGTTTTACACCTGAAACAGACTTTATCTTTCCTCATACGGTCCAGTTCTGCATCAGAATGTTGCAAACGTGGTCTCACATTAGGTCGTTGAGGTAATGTGTTCTCTTTGTTCACCGTTGAATCCAATTTCAGTGGCTCCGTACGTTGCTTTGTGTACGTGGATGCACGAGATCCCGGCGTTTGTCGTTGATAGCCTCCCCGCCCTTCACTAGCGGCCGAGCTAATCACACTACAAAACGTCGTACTCTGCATACGTAACACCGCCAATTTGTGTTGAGTCAAGGTAGTAGGTTCCTTCATACGGATGACTTCCTTCATATCTGGTTTCAAACCATTGAAGAACACTTTGATGAGATGTCTCTCATCAATGCCAGTAACTTGATTCCTCAATGCTTCAAACTCACTAACATACTCCTCAATTTCTCCTTCTTGTTGTAAACGGAACAAACGTGCTGCCGGATCATTATCAATAGAACCACCAAATCTGTCTAACATACGCTCAGTGAACTGCTCCCAATTCAAGAACGGATCATTGACACTCTCTCCATTAAACCACTGCAACACAGGGCCCTCCAAGCACAGAGAGATCAACTGAAGCTTCTCTTCTTCATTGTAGTTACCAAACCTGAAAAATCTCTCCACACGCGATATCCAATCGAAAGGCAATTTCTCAGAAAACACAGGCATTTCAACTTTTCTCAACATCTTATCCCGATTAGCTAGAGATCCGTGAATTCCCCGATAACCTAATTGTGTTTGAGATCTTTCCGGTTCAGAATCAAGAAACTGTACCTGTTCACGACGAGGCTCCGACGACGTCGCAGTCTCCTTCCCCGGCCGTTGATTGACAATCGCGGAATCTTCCAATCGAGATAGTACCGCCGTCATATGATTCATCTGTTTCTCAAACGCTTCGAAACGAGAAATCGATTCCGTCGCCATGGACTCAATCTTCTTCTCAACTGAATCGAGTTTCTTCGTCGTCGCACGTTCGCTTTGAGCTAACTTCTCGTAGTTATGCTTAGTCAGTTCGATCTCTTCTTGAATCTGGTGAAAGTCCATGGATCTCGCGATCTCCGAACCTGTCACCTTCTCTCGATCACCTCCGTGATGCGTCTCCACCATCTCTAAGCTCCGCGTTGGTTCCGATCAAGTTTCGCCGCACCAGTGATAGACTTTAGTTATCTCTCTCTTATTAACAATGAAGAACAGGATGTTATAGCTTTGTATAAGATCTCGAGTTACACTCTCATGGCGAGTACACTCTCAATCTCCGATCTCATCACGATCGGGAAGTACAGACTCATAACGTCTATAACAAACTACACAAAGGCATAAGACTCTCTAAAGAATTACAGACTCTATTTATACTCCTTCTTCTCAATCAATACTCCCTAACGAACATATAACGGCAAACCCTCTTACTCAAGCCAAGTCTTTGCTCCCATTCTTAAACTCCCACTCCCGTGTTATTCAAGCTTCCTCTCTTGTTGCTACTACACCCCTCTTCTTCCTATAATAAACTCTCTTGAGCCTATCATATCTCTTGGTTATATGATGAGACTTGAGTGTGATCACTCTCCTAAAAGTAAGCTACTTTTGATGTACTATTGCTGAATTTCTTCAGTTTGATATCTACCCTCCATGTTGGAATCGCATTGTGTTCCAAATAGATGACTACTCTATTTTAATTGCATGGTTATTTTAGTATTCATAAAGGGTGAACCTTTGCTTCTTGACATTGTGTTTGAGGATAAGTTCTGTTGAAGGTGTAGACTTTGAAATTGTAGCTTTATTGAATTTTGATTTATAGGATATTTGGAACACAACATGGTATCCAAAGGCTTCAGACCATGTGAGCACGGACAAGCGTTGGTATGTTGTCGATGCAACAGACAAGATTCTCAGTAGATTAGCATCAACCATTGCTAATCACATCCGTGTGAAGAACCTTGCCTCTTACACTCCCAGTGTCGACATGGGAGCCTTTGTCATTGTGGTACGAGATTCTTCTATATGATGTGTTGTCACCTGCACTAAAGACTTTGTGAAGTTACTCTTTATCATGAAACCTATGTTTAGGTGAATGCTGAGAAAGTTGCTGTGTCTGGAAAGAAAAGAAAGCAGAAGCTGTACATGAGGCATTCATGATGGCCTGGTGGTATGACTGTAGAAACATTTGATCAGCTGCAGCAGAGGATCCTTGATAGAATGAGCATGTGTTTCATTCTTTATTATGATGTATTGACTTCAAGTTATGAATGAAAGCAAGTATTTCTAGTGAAAAAAAGTGAGACAAAGAGGATACAAGTTTGAGATTAATTATTGACCAAATGTTAATCTGTGGTTTAAAATGTAATTGTAGTTTATAATTTATTAAATATTTAAGTGTAACATTAAAGTTTCAGCGAATTTTAATTAGTTCAAAATATTTTAGGGGTTTATACCCTAAACTCCAAACTTAAATCCTACATACAAAATCATAAATCTAAACTTTTCAAATTTATCATATAAAAGTGTAAATTCAAACTCCAAGTATATTCTAAAACTCAAACTAAAATCTTATGTTTAATTTTAATATTAAAAAAAACATTAACCATTGTCACCCTAAACCCTAAACCCTAAACCCTAAACCCTAAAACTTAACCCCAAACCACTAATATATACCTAATTATATAGAACATTTTAAACTTAAATTATATCAAATCTATTTTCAAAAATTAATCACAAATTTTGTACCATAAATCCCAAACCTTAAAGTATTTTACAAATCCTACACATTCACCAAACCTTATATCATAAAACAACATACTCTTATCACCAAACCTTATATCTTAAACACTAACTTTTCATTTTAATTTTTTAATCTTAAAATTTAAATTATAAATCACAATCATAATATAAAACTATACACATATAGTCATTATTTTTATATATCTAAACTCTAAACCTTCCATACATATATCCCAAACAACAATAACAAATTTTAAAATTTCAAAATTTAAAATTCAATTCTAATATTAAATTTAAAATTGTGAAATCTAATTCTTTGAATTTTTTCTTAAATTATTTCTCTACATTAAAACTTACCACTAATCCCTTTATTATTAAAGGAGAAGCAATTTTAAAAAGAAACCTTCAATATGTAATATATTTACAAGCATGCCATTTGCTGATGTGTCGTCATGACAGTTCTCCTCAGCTCATTTTTAAAAATGTCCATTCATATCTAGAGTATTTACTTAGAATGCCATTGGTATGATTTTAAATACAAAACTGCAGTTACACTTATATAAACCTGCATAATATATGGATTTATTAGAACTCCCGTGTGCTCTTTCTGCCTTTCGTACTTGCTTTTAAACCTATATTCCATTAATGAAATTGAAGAAATATTTTTACCATGATATCAGTTCAAAGACCAACACTTATAACAACATTGTTTCTTTCAGCTTTAACAGCTGCGTAACATTATATAACCTGCAGAATCAGATATGAACTGGAAATCAAATGCAATATCAAACGATTGTAGAACAATATAAGTTATGAATAACAATATGAAAAGACATGACAGCAGCTAAATTTATTATAAGAAAAGTTATGAAGGTCGGCCATACAATCATAACAAGTGTATTCTCTAATCTAGCATGACATTTCTAATAATAGAATCAAGTAACTTGCAAATATATCCTCCTCATATACGATCTCCTGTGTAATATATTATACTAAGACTCATGTTTTAAACTTACATCAAAGTTCAAGTACATATTGATGAAACTCATTCCTGATCATTGCAATATTAACTTTCATAAAAAAGTTTGTTTTCGTTAATGTTTCTCTATTTCTAAATTCATGTCGACTAATATAATATATTTCTAAATTCTTACTCCCTCTGTTTTTAAATAAGTGTCATTTTGACTCTTTGCACATAAATTAAGAAAATTGTATAATAGACTAATATATCCCTATTTAATGTATGTTTAATTAAATGAAAATAATTTAAGTAAAATATTATTGGTTATTCAAAAGGGTAAAAAATAGATTTAATGTACAAAATTACATTGGGATTGTAGAATGACACTTTTTTGAAACAAAATTAAAAGGTTAAAGTGACACTTATTTAGAAACAGAGGGAGTATTGATTATAGTTACCGGACTAAATGCACTCGGTCAAACATTTAGTATCTTTAGATATTAATTGCATATTTGAAATGGAAAATCAGATATCGGGGTTACCAATAATAGCTTAGTGATTATGTTTACAATTATTTTTGAAGTTTTTAGTCTGTAATTACTATTGGAATAAAATAAGTCCTCTTTGATATATTGTAATACATTTAATCTTATTCCCCTAATATTAATACATCAATATGTGACTTTGTACTTATTTTTTTCACAACTGGGGCTCAGGTATTTTTGAATTCTATACATATGCAAGTGGAGTTATTATAACTCAAAGATTCATAATAGGTGGAGTAACTATTTTCATGTGTTTAGTCACAGTAGTTATAAAACTGGTTACAAAAAAATTATGTTTACTTTCTAATTCCATTTTATGTATTTTTGTTTACCATTCTTTTTCATAAAACAAGCAAATTTTACAAATTTAAAACATAACTTTTATATATGACTTCACAATTGTTAAATTAGGTCATACAAAAAAATCTATACATTTAATATTTTAATTAGCCATTAAAATATTTTTATATTACTTCACTCCGCGCAAGGCACGGGTATCCACCTAGTATTTGGTATATTGAAACAAAAATAGAATAAGCAATAGTTACAAAATATGACTAGTAAAAATAAAGTGACCAATAATGTACAAAGACTAGGATTACACTAGATTTAATCACAACCGTTGATTAAATTACATCTAATGGATAGAAATTAAAAAAAAAATTAGTTATCTTCGTACTTGTTTCTTATTGGTCAATTCATCCAAGACAAGGATCTCTCTTTTCTCTGATTCCTCTCACGACATCTCATCTTGTCTCTCTCTCTCTCTTCTCTCTCACATTTTTCTAACGAAAGAATTACATCCAGAGACAGTTTTATGTTTTTTATTTTACAATAGAGCAGTTTTCACTCTTAAGATACTTTTTGTTAATTAAATTCATTTTTTCTCCTTTCACTCTAACTAATTACGTAACTTGAGAGAATAGAAACATTTATTTATTTATCAAAGTGGGTCCATGTATCTCTCTTCATCTTCTTCCTTCTCCCAAACTTTGCATTTTTTTTTTAAAATAAAATTTGATGTTTCAGTTTACACTTTCTAGAAACAGTATACTTATTCATTATATACATTATTTTTTCTATCTTTTAAGATATGTCAAGCTACATCTTTGATATTAGTGTAATGGTGGTTCAACCAGAGCAACTAGCTTTTCTTGTTGTCCTCTGTTTTTGCTCTGAAAAACGTAGGCATATCTCAACCGAGCTCAATTTTTGAGCCATCACATTTGGTTCTTCAACAAATCAGAAACAAAAAAAAAAATATTTGTTCAAGTTTTTGAATGTAAAACTATGAATTAAGATTGAAATCTATTAGATGTGGACAGAATACATAAAAATAAGTGAAAATGTAAAGAATCATGGAAAATAAGGGTTTCTGGTCGACATTGACCAATGAAGAAGACAAGGTTATTTTCGTAATTTTATTAATAAAAAAAAATTCTGTGTACAAATTATATTTAACGTACACATGTACACCATTATTTATTGTACACATTTACGCTATTATACTTTATCGTACACACACAATGTGAAGATGAGACTGTTCATTTGATACTAAAACGTATTAAGATTGTTCATTTTGATATGCTTGAGTTTATGGCTTTGGAATTATTAGTGAGACATGATTCAAGTATGTATGTACACCATGAATATATAATATTGTACATGTGTACATCCATATTTGTAGGAAACAAAGTCAGAAGTATAACACTTATGATATCAAAATCTAATATAAGCTTCATATACAACAACAAGGACCTTTTTTTATTTCACTTAAACCACATTTTTTTATTCACGTAAACCAAGATGTGTACATGTTTTGTTGGTGTACAATTGTGACTGTAACTAAAATGGTATCCATGTTATAGATTTACGTATGTACATTCAAATAAATCGTTTAAACCTCCTTATATTGTACATACTTAACATGCATAACCATTTGTTCTTACTGATGATGGTGAAAATGTACACATATAATCTTTGTACACATGTGAAAATGTACATGTGTATACATCTCTAGTGTTCATGTGATTTTGTACGAATCATAACTTCTGCGATGTATAAAAGAACTAGTGTATATGTGATTTTCTATAAAACATTGTATTTGTGGACATGTGATTTTTATAAAAGAGCTAGTATACATGTGATGTTTTTATAAAATCATTAGATATCATAACTTCCTTTGTAGATGGATTTGTGAGCATCAATGCTTTGTTTTGATTCAAGAACCAGAAAAAATCAGAGTGGACAGAAGATACATTCGCCTTGTTGGAGAAACAATGTATAACGTTTATGTATTATTGTAAAAATTTTGTGTATTTGTAAATCATTGTACATGTAAAACATATAAAGGTTGTTCACTTTACTCATGTACACGAACAAAAGTACTTACACAACTTATGTACACATCCACATCATCTGAATTATGTACACATCCATGTGATCACCCAATATACTCGTGTACACTAACATTAAGATACATGGATAGGTTATTTTGTGTACATCCATGTGTTTACTTTCTAATTCAAGTTCTTTCGAGAAAACAAAATTTTACGGTTTTTACCGTAAAACTCGAACAATGGGACTGATCGAGATGAAACGAGAGATATTTCGACCGTGGTTCAGAACATGATCGTATCGAAGGACGTATGCCTTGAATCCAGAACGTGGGAGATCGAGACTCCGGATAATCAGCTCGACGTATGATGAACCGAACCGGACCGGTTCAGCTCGCCGTACGGCGAGCTATCCGAGGAGGCTCGTAGCTCGCCGTACGGCGAACTGAACAGGATGATTCAGCTCGCCGTGCGTCGAGCTATCAGGAGAGCTTGTAGCTCGACGTACGTTGAGCTATCGGGGGAGCTCGTAGCTCGATGACGTCGAGCTATCGAGAAGCCCATAGCTCGCAATTTATGGCAGATGCTGTTTTTCGCGGTTTTGTTCTTAGCTCGGACGATCGTGTAATCGGCCTTTGTTTTGTTCTTCCGAGATAACGATTTTCAAGTTTTCCGCGGATTTCCTTCGTTTTATAAATTTTTTTTTAGTTTTATAAAACGACTTCTCGAGTTTTATAAAGCGACTTCTTGAGTTTTATAAAATGACTTCTCGAGTTTTATAAAATGTATTATTTTTCGCAGAAAGTAATGATTCAATCTTTAATAGAAATTATCGTAGACGTTGATTTCGAGATTACGGTTTTCGACACCGACAAAATATATTCTTTTTGGTTTTGCAGCAAGGGAAAAAATGAAGTTTGTGGGAATCGAAATTCGCACTGTCGCTTTTCCGTTAAATTAGGAAAGTTGAGAAACCCTAAATTTCCCAGAGGTGCCAAATCTCTGCGAGAACCAACCACAAGTAATCGAACAAACGCCAAAAACATGAAAAGACAAACAAAAAAAATTATAGAGAAAGTATATCTTATTTTGAATCCACGTAAGAGCGTTGCAATCATTACAGAAGGCTATAAAAGCTTCAGCCGCAAGAGATGTTAGCGAGTTACCTAGTTCTAGCAACCTAAAGCCTTAAACCTAGTTGAGTCACAGCTTGGTAAAAAAAAGATGAAAAGGATACAGAAAAGGTTTTGATTGATTTCGGAATGAACCTTATGAAAGGCTGCCTATGTACCCCTTTCGAGAATCAAGTCAAACGGAGTTCAATTATAGAGTTTGAACAAGAAACCAAAATTCCTAGGCGAGTTCATCTAGTAATCGAATGCCAGACATAGAAACCAAACTTGTTGAGAATAAAGCCTAAGGATTCTAACTACAGCGATTTCTCAATATAAAAAGAATTGTTCCTTGCTCTTTGCTTGGTCCCCTTTATATATGTCTTCATGGTCAACCGAAATTCGCACTGTCGATTTTCTGTAAAATAAAGAAACTTAGGAAAACCTAATTTTCCAGTGGACCCGGATCTTTGCGAGAGCCAATGAGAAGTAACCAAATAAATGTGGAAAATATGAAAAACACGATAAAACGAATTTATAAAGAAAGTAGTTCTTATTTCAAATTCGCGTAGGAGCGTTGCGGTCATTACAAAGAGATTATAAAGGCTTTGGCAGCAGGGGCTGTCAGCGAGTTACCTAGTTCTAGCTACATAAAACCCTCAACCTAGTTGAGTCGCAGCTCAATAACAAAAGACGAAAAAGATAAGAAAAGAGGTTTTGATTGATTTCGGACTTAACCTTACGAAAGGATGCCTACGTACCCCTTTTGAGGATCAATTCGAATGTATTTCAATTGATAGATCTGGACAAGAGATCAAACTGCCTGGGCGAGTTCATCTAGCAATTGAGCGCCAGTCACAGAAACCGAACTTGTAGAGAATAAAGCCTAAGTGTAGAGAGTTCTAAGTCTAGAAAAGTTGTAAAAGATTTTTTCTCCCTCTTGACTTCGACCTTATGCTCATATACTCCTTCTCTAGGCACTTGGTCTTTCCTTTTCCGCCATGATTCGCGTTTATCGGAAATCTTCCATTTATCTAGATCTTTCCATTTTTCTTTGGAAAACTTATGTTTTGTCTTCAAACTTGACATTTACACATTCCTGCGAATAATGAGTAAACCGTCATCATATCTTTGGGCTGGATCTTGTCTTAAGTCGTGAGTGAGCCTTTATCGCGTTTTAGGATTTTTCGAGCTGTCTTGCGATTTAGCCGTTTTACGTTTTAAATGAGATCGTTCCATGATACGATGCCGTTTTAATAAAATATCATAAGTCAATCGTATAGTTTGGAAATGTCCGGTGTTTTGTTTAACCGTTTACGTTTACACGATTTACTCAAGGTTTTACGAGAAAATAAGCCTTTTGCGGTTTTTATCGTAAAACTCAACGGTAAGACGAATCGAGACAAAACAAGAGATGTTACAACCATGGTTCAGAGTACGATCGGATCGAGGGGTATGGGGGGTTTGGTTAAGCTCGATAGGACGACGAACTGGTCAAGCACGCCTAGCTCACCGGTTGGCGAGCTGGTCAAGCACGGCCAGCCCGCCTGTTGATGAGCTGGACGGGTCAGTTCAGATCGCCTATAGGCGAGCTGGTCAAGCCAGGCCACCTCGCCTGTTGGCGAGCTGGACGGATCAGTTCAGCTCGCTAACAGGCGATCTGGTCAAGCAAGGCAAGCTTGCCTGTTGGAGAGCTGGACGGGTCAGTTCAGCTTGCCAACAAGCGAGCTGGTCAAGCACAGCCAGCTCGCTTATTGGCAAGTTGGATGGGTCAGTTTAGCTCGCCAACAGGCGAGTTGTCAAGCACGGCCAACAGGCGAGCTGGTCAATCATGGCCAGCTCGCCCGCTGGCGAGCTGGTCGGTTGTTTGGTTTTGATCGTTTCTTGTTTTCTCGACTCGAGATCCCTTATATACGAAGAAGTAATCATAGATGTTGATAGCGGGGTTACCGTTTTTGACTCCAACTAACATGGAGGTCTTTTGTGATTATTTCATACTTTGATACAAGTATTCCGTAACTTCGTATCTCCGTAGAAAGTCTATAGTTTCTTGTACGCTTTTTCCGAGAATTTTAGCCATTGATTCCGTCGTGACCGACTTTGACCCCAACAGTTAGCCCCCCAGCTTGTGAGAACCTTGAGCTTCTAGCGTGAGGTTCTAGCGAGTGATTAGACAATTTTAGGCGAGTTAGGCAAGTTAGGCGGAATATATAATTGAAAAGTTCCGTTGAAAGTTGTCGAAAAACTGTTCTTCAGGCGTCGGCGACGTCTCGCAATGCCGAAGATTTGTTTTCTTTCATAAGTAGAGTTTTGTGTTTGAAACGTTCAGGTTCAGTGTCTGTAGTTCCTTCTTTCTTTAGGAAATGAGATAAGTACGCTCGAATGCGTGACGATCGTTTCTCGTTTGTACGAGAGATTGGATCGGTTTACGATTTATGCATGAACCGTTAGAGAACAATAGATCGAGATAGACAAAAATTGCCTACGACTTAGCATGCTAGACTATCCTAAATTCTAGGTTTCCTAAGTTTTACAGCAGTTTACAATACGTTTTCATTCCTTGCCTACGAGAAATTAGAAGTCTAATAAAATTTTCAAATCAGAAATACCTTAGTTTCATCGATGATTTGGGACTGCCTCTTCTTCGTTCTTTGTCTTTTGACTTATTTTTGTATAATTCGGTACAAATATATCAAAGTGAGGAAGGGACTTCAACATCGGAGTTTATGTTCTTGTTTCTTCGTACTGCTGGTTTTACTTAACTGACTAGGTGTGCTTCGTATATTGTTGAAAAATTCATCACACGTTTATGATTAGATGTTTTTGACTTAATGTGGCAGAATTTCGTAAAACCGGGTTGCGTTTCGAGAGTTCAAATATCTCGTATAGTTTAGCAACTATGTTGTTGTGTCAACCGTTGCCGTTTTAGAAGACCGATTCGAACTTATTATATGAGAAAGCAAGTTTTTGCGGTTTGTTTTTATCGTACGGTTACTCCGATTGGGAAGAAACAAAAACTGTTTCGATCAAGATTCAAGATAGAAACGTTTTGATTAGTCAAGCTTGTCCAAATCGCCCATTGGCGAGTCGGTGAGTAAAGTCTCGATTAGTCGAGCCGACTTGTTTTCATAGTAAAATCTCAACGGAAACTGTGATTGAGATGAAACGAAAAGCAGTGGGATTATTGTTTGGAGTACGATCAGGTTCACCATGGTTGTGAGTTGGATGGTGCGGACCCTCGGGGAAAAGTCTGTGCCTCTAGAGAAAGGTGAAAGGCCGACCAGCTCGCCCGCTTGGCGAGCTTGATGGTAAGGACCCTCGGGGAAAAGTTTGTGCCTCGAGGGCGAGGTGAAAGGCTGACCAGCTTATCGAGGTGGCGAGCTGGGTTGTTTGGTCAACTTACCGTCTTGGCCAGTTGGATAGTATCGTCCAACTCGCCGTATTGGCGAGTTGGGCGGTACGGACAACTCCGCGAATAGCCTAGGGTTTTTTCGCGAGTAACCTAGAGTTTTTCCGCGAGTAACCTAGGATATTTTCCGCAAGTAACCTAGGCTTTTCCCGCGAGTAACCTAGGACTATTCCGCGAGTAACCTAGGGTTTTTCATTGAGCAACCTAGGGTTTTTTTCCGCGAGTAACCTAGGGTTTTTTCGCAAGTAACCTAGTACTTTTCCGCGAGTAACATAGGGTTTTTCCGCGAGTAACCTAGGGTTTATTCTGCAAGTTGCCTAAGGTTTTTACGCATTTTCTAGGAGAGAAAGTTTTATTTTTCCAAAAAGTTCTCGGAAAACGTCTTTTAGTCAACCAATACGTAATGTGATTTGTCCAACTCGGAAATAAGAAAAAAATTACGGGGTTTGATAGATTTTATCGTTGCCCTTTGTGTTTAGTGAGAGACATCGCGAGCTTGTTTTGTTGCTCCTCCCGTGGCGAAAAGTCACGATTAGATTTTTGATTTTGTTAAGTACTACAGTGTTTGCTTGAGCGTTGGCTATATGAGTACTCGCTGCTGGAGGTTTTTACCAGCGTTTATGTGAGCTGCTCCAGACATCGTTTTGATAAGGCGTTTTGCAGCTATGAGTTAGAGTAATCCGTACCCCCCCTCCTTCTAGCGCCAAACTGTGGGAACCAAAATTCGCACTGTCGATTTTCCATAAAATATGGAAACTTAGGAAAACCCTAATTTTCTAGAGGACCCGGATCTCTGCGAGAGCCAATGAGAAGTAACCAAATAAATGTGGAGAATATGAAAAACATGATAAAACGAATTTATGAAGAAAGTAGGTCTTATTTTAAAAGTTACATTCCAAAGTTACTTCGTTATGACATGATCCTGACTATACGAAGGATTTTTCGCGTAAGTAACAGGCGATGAATTTAGTAAATCGACACGATGCATTGGGATAACAATGTTTCCGCAGATTTTTGAGAAACCTATCTGCTTAGTTTTTGATTCTTCGGTGATAGTTTTTCGGAATCACTCACGGATTTTTACCCAAAGTTATTTCACTGAGATCTAGTCGCAAAATGATTTAGTGGGTTTCTCGAGCGGAACAAATCACATGATCAGCAATAGGATCAGTCGGCGAGAAGGGAGGACGTGTTGTTTATTGCTGCTTTGTGTTCTTGATTTTTTTGCCGCAAATGTTCTCGACATTATTCTGTGACTCACTTGGTTTAATGGAAAATGAGATCAATGCTTTAATACCTAAAGATTTCTCTTATAATTTTTTGCTTCTTATACAAAAATTTTCTTTTGTCAAGTTGGAAAAGATCTTTAAGACTTCGGCAAATCATCGAGTTTCCATTCTGAAGTTTTGCAGAGATTTTCTAACCGCATGATTGCGACGAGAGATGCCGTATAGTCCTCGAGATTATTTCCCAGATGATTTGGATCAGTCTTTAGAGTTTAGACGGATCTTAGATTGTCGTTTGCTTTTGGGATGATTTTGACGAGGCATCGAATTGTCCGAATATTTTTGATTGGTCGATTAAAGACCATGGTAGATTGATGATGACTTGGAGTATGTCTGATTTACGAAAATTTCTAGGAGCGAGCCGATTTTAAGACGACATCAGCGTCTCTAGCTCCTTCTTTCTTTAAGAAATGAGATGAGTACGCTCGAATGTGTGGCGATCGTTTCTTGGTTGTACGAAAGATTAGATAGGTTTGCGAGTTATGCCTGAACAGTTAGAGAACAATAAATCGAGATAGACAAAAATTGCTTACTACTTAGCATGCTAGACTATCCCCCTAAATTCTAAGTTCCCTAGGCAGTTTACAACACGTTTTCATTCCTTTCTTATGAGAAATTAGAAGTCCAATGAAATTTCAGCTCGCCAAAGGGCGAACTGGGTGAGACCTTTCAGCTCGCCGCATGGCGAACTGGTTTGAACGGTTCATCTCTCCGTACGGCGAGCTGGTTTAGCTTGGCCAGATCGCTGTGTGGCGAGCTGGATGGTAAGAACCCTTGGGGCAAAGTCAGTGCCTCGAGGGGGAGGTGGAAGGCCGGTCAGCTCGACGTACGGCGAGCTGGTTTACCATGGCTAGGTCGCCGTATGGCGAGCTGGACGGTAAGAACCCTTGGGAAAAGTCAGTTACTCGAGGGCGAGGTGGAAGGCCGGTCAGGTTGCTGTACGGCGAGCTGGCTGGAAGGGTTCAGCTCGCCGTACGGGGAGCTGGTTTAGCTTGACCAGGTCGCCGTATGGCGAGCTGGACGGTAAGGACCCTTGGGGCAAAGTCAGTGCCTCGAGGGAGAGGTGGAAGGCCGGTAAGCTCGTCAAGATAGCAAGCTAGGTTGCTTGGCCAACTCACCGTCTTTCCGAGCCGGACATTATCGCCCAATTCTGCGTGTAGCCTAAGGTTTTTCCCGTGAGTAACCAACCTAGGGTTCTTCAGCGAGCAACCTAGGGTTTTTCTCGCGAGTAACCATCCTAGGGTTCTTCCACAAGCAACCTAGGGTTTTTCTCGCGAGTAACCCATGGTTTATTTCGCGAGTAACCTAAGGTTTATTTCGCAAGTAACCTACAGTTTATTTCGCGAGTAACCTATGGTATATTCCGCGGTTTCTGGGCGAGCAAGTTTTATCTTTCCGAAACGTTCTCGGAAAACGTCTTTTGCTCACCCCATACTTAATGAGATTTTTCCAACTCGGAAATAAGAAAAACACTATGGCGTTTGATAGATTTTATCGTTGCCCTTAGTGATCTGAGATAGAAATTGCGAGCTTGTTTTGTTGCTCTTCCCATGGAGAAAAGTCACTATTACGTTTTCAATTTTTCTTAAGTACTACAGCGTTTGCGTGAGCGTTGGCTATAGGAGTAGTCGCTGCTGGAGTTGTACTACCAGCGTTTTTGCGAGCTGCGACTTTGTCTTTCATGTTTCCAGACATCATTTTGATCAAGGGTTTTGCGGCTATGAGTAAGAGTAATCCGACCCCCCCTCTCTCTAACGCTAAACTGTGGGTACCGAAATTCACACCGTCGATTTTCGTAAAATAAGGAAACTTAGGATAACCCAAGTTTTCCAGAGGACCCGGATCTCTGCGAAAGCCAACGACAAGTAACCAAATAATTGCGGAAAATATGAAAAACTTGATAAAACGAATTTATAGAGAAAGCAGATCTTATTTCGATTTTGCGTAAGAGCGTTGCGATCATTACAAGAGTTCACAAAGGCTTAGGCCGCAAGGGCCGTCAGCGAATTATCAACATAAAACCGTAAACCTAGTCGAGTCGCAGCTCGATAACAAAAGACGAAAAAGATAACAAAAAGAAAGTGCGGTTATTTCGGACTGAACCTTATGAAAGGCTGCCTACGTACCCCTTTCGAGGATCAAGTCGAATGTAGTTCAATTGGTAGATCTGGACAAGAGATCGAACTGCCTGGGCGAGTTCGATCTAGCAATTGAGCGCCAGTCATAGAAACCGAACTATTCGAGAATAAAGCCTAAGTTTCTAAGTGCGGAAAGTTCTAAGTCTAGAAAACTTGTAAAAGTTTCAGATGAGAGCTCTGAAAATCGTCCCTTTCTTCTGTCCTCTGCCTTCTGCGTATATACTCCCTCCTTAGACGGTTTAGTCCTTCCTTTTCGCCTAGATTTGAGTTTATCACAAATCTTCCATTTATCTCGATCTTTCCTTTTTTTGTGCAGAAATCTTCTATTTATCTTCAAACATGACATTTATCTTTTCTCTGCGAGTAAATCTTAAAACCGTCATTGTATCTTTGGGCTGGATTTCGCTTAAAGTCGCAAGTGGGTTTTTATCGCGCTTTTGGGCTGTCCAAGCCGTTTTGCGATAAAATCCGTTTTACTATTTTAGAAGAGATCGTTTCCTTATACGATGCCGTTTTTATAAGATTTCTCGAGTTGATTATATATTTTGACAATGTACGATTTTCCGTTCAATTGTTGCCGTTTTATACGATCTTCCCAAACTTTACGAGAAAAGAAGAGTTTTACGATTCTTATCATAAAACTTAAACGGTGAAACGGATCGAGACGAAAAGAAAGACGTTTCGACCATGGTTCAGAGCATGATCGAACCGAAGGACGTTGGCCTTGAGTCGAGGATGTGGGAGATCGAGGCTCGGGATGGTCAGCTCGAGGTACGGCGAGCTGTCGAGAGATGGCCAGCTCGCCGTACGGCGAGCTGTCTTGGTCGAGCCAGCTCACCATACGGCGAGCTGGTCCGGGACCGATCAGTTCGCCGTATCGCGAGCTGGTCCGGGACTGACAAGTTCGCCGTATCGAAAGCTGGTCCAAGACCGACCAGTTCGCCGTACGGCGAGCTGAACCAGCTGGTTCGGCTCATCGTACGTTGAACTGGTTCGGTCGAACCTGCTCGCGATTTACGGCGTATGCGGTTTTTTGCGGTTTTTCGCTTAACTTGGGAAATCGTGCAATCAGTGATTTTTTCGTTCGTTTTTTCGAGATGACGATCTCCAAGTTTTCCGTGGATTTCCTTTGTTCGAAAAATCCTTAGAATTTTATAAAACAACGTCTCGTGTTTTATAAAACACATTTTTTTATTTTGTGGAAACTTTTAGCCATTGATTCCGCCGTGACCGATTTTGACACCAACAGTCATCACGGATTCCATGCCGTAGACTAGTGAGAATAAAGTCTCTTGAGTGGCTGCTTTCAGAGCAGTCACATAAGCCCAGAGGACTGCATGTAACTCTTCTGCCCAGCGCCCGTGTTCTTGATCATGTTGACCACGGTTTTGTTTGTACATTCGGCCTGGACGTTTGATTGTGGATGCCGCGGTGCCGAGAAGGAGAGCTTGATGTAGGAACCAAAATTCACACCGTCGATTTCCGTAAAATAAGGAAACTTAGGAAAAACTCTAATTTTCCAGAGGACCCGGATCTCTGCGAAAGCCAACGAAAAGTAATCAAATAAATCCGGAAAATATGAAAAACATGATAAAACAAAGTTATAGAGAAAGTAGATCTTATTTCAATTTCGCGTAAGAGCGTTGTGATCATTATTTGAGTTTACAAAGGCTTAGGCCACAGGGGCCGTCAGCGAATTATCAACATAAAACCTTAAACCTAGTCGAGTCGCAGCTCGATAACAAAAGACGAAAAAGATCAGGAAAAGAGAGTTTAATTGATTTCGGACTGAACCTTATGAAAGGCTGCCTATGTACCTCTTTCAAGGATCAAGTCGAACGTAGTTCAATTGGTAGATTTGGACAAGAGATCGAACTGCCTGGGCGAGTTCGATCTAGCAATTGAGCGCCAGTAATAGAAACCGAACTTGTCGAGAATAAAGCCTAAGTTTCTAAGTGCGGAAAGTTCTAAGTCTAGAAAAGTTGTAAAAGTCTCAGATGAGAGCTCTGAACATCGTCCCTTCTTCTGTCCTTTGCCTTCTGCTTACATACTCCGCCTTAGGCGGTTTAGTCCTTCCTTTCCATTTTCCTGCGGAAATCTTCTATTTATCCTCAAACTTGACATTTATCTCCAAATTTGAAATTTATCTTCTTTCTGCGAGTAAATCGTCAAACCGTCGTCGCATCTTTGTGCTGGATTTTGTTTAAAGTTGTGAGTAGACTTTTATCGCGTTTTAGGACTTTCCGAGCCGTTTTGTGATAACAACCGTTTTACGATTTAAGACAAGATCGTGTCCTGATATGATGCTGTTTTTAGATAAGCATCTCGAGTTAATCGTATAGTTTGGCAATGTTCAATGTTTCGTTTAATCGTTGCCGTTTTCTATGATTTACTCGTGGTTTTACTAAAAACGCGCTTTTTACGATTTTTTTTAAAAGATCTCGAGTTTATCGTATAATCAGTCAACGTTCGGTGTTTTGTTTGACCGTCACCTTTTTATACGATTTACTCGAGTTCTTCCGAGAAAACAAGAATTTAAGGTTTTTATCGTAAAACTTGATTGATAGTACGGATCGAGATGAAACAAGAGACGTTTCAACCATGGTTCAGAACACGATCGAACCAAAGAACATATACTTCGTGTCGGGGATGCGGAGAGCAGGGATCGGACTGGTCAGCTCGACGTACGGCGAGATGTTGTGGGACGGCCAGCTAGTTGTATGTTGAACTGGTTCGGTCGAACCTGCTCGCGATATACGGCGTACGCGGTTGTTTATTCGTTTTTACGAGATGACCATTTCCAAGTTTTCCGCGGATTTCCTTTGTTTGGAAAGTCCTTAGAATTTTATAAAACTACTCCTCGTGTTTTATAAAGCGTATTTTTATTTTTACGGAAACTTTAGCCATTGATTCCGTCGTGACCGATTTTGACACCAACAATTAGCCCCCCAGCTCACTATAACCTTGAGCTTCTAGCGCGAGGTTCTTGCAAATGGTTAGCAAATTTTAGGAAAGTTGGGCGGAATTAATGGTTGGAAGGTTCCATTGAAAGTGATCTTTCCACTCTCCAGGGAGCGGAAAGCATTTTAGATTACTGCTGCGCCTTGTGAAGGCTGCCTACATACCCTATTGAAGGGATCAAGCCTTTCATAGTTCGTTTTAAAATTAAGGTTCGTATGACCTGTTTCCTAGCAAGACCTTTATGGTCTGGTTATGTGTATTGGACTATCCGTGCGTGGCTTTGAGTCCCTGCCGCTTTGCGGCTTTATTATAAACTAGTTTGCATTTTAAGAGCGTGTTTTTATTCATATGAATGTAGAGGGAAGAATATGAGTTGATATTTAGGGAGGTCCGTGAGTTGTCGTCTCACATTCCTTTTCCTTTGTGGATCGCCTTATTCGTTTGCTCGTTTTAGGATGTTTAGAAAATCGAATGAGCGTTTAGATGTAGACGAGGAGACATGCCTTTAGGATCTCAAATCATGCCTTGAGACGTTGGAGACCAGTGTGCTGGGTTTAGGGCAAGACCTAGGTTTACTTTCGGATTGAGGCTATGACTAGTCGGATTTCCTTTTTCCTGTTGTGATTTTAACCTAAATCCATACCGATTTAGAATCCACGATAGGTTCTCGGCTTATACGATTCGTCTGGTTGGAATCGAGCATTTCACCGGGAACAATTTCTAAGTTGCCCGGAAGTGCGGATCAAAGGTTTGGATTTCTTTTATAGTGCTATTACCCTTGTGTCGGGTGTTCGAGATCTATCTCTGCGAGATAACTTAAGTTTGTTTAGGACTGTTGCGAGTTTTTTGTGATCAGTAAAAAACTTTTAGGTGATAGATGTTTACGTTGTTTGGACCTTCGCGAAGGGGTTAAAACTTAAGAAGCTGTGTACGTCTTTTATAGGCGCGGGCGGACTGTTGGGTCTTCCAAGAAAGAGATTTTAGCGAGGATGGTATTTGTGCCGTAGATTTTTTTTTTTTTTTTATATGTCGCGTTTCGTGTTCAAAACGTTTGCGGGCTCGAAGATGTTACGTCTCGAAGATGTTACGCGTTGTTGCAAGGGTTTTTCCTTAACCCTGCTTTTCATAAATACTTTGGTTTGTTTGGGGACATTCGCAGCCAAAACTTATGTTCCTGCTTGGATGTTAAGTAGTTTGATTCGTGCTAGAGAAATTAGGACCAAGGGGTCGTCTAAGTTTGCTCCTGAAACGAAGCATCCTTAATTACAGTTCTTTGTGAAGTGCTGACCTTCCGAGACATGATAAAACGAATTTATAGAGAAAGTAAATCTTATTTTGATTTCTCGTAAGAGCGTTGCGATCATTACAAGAGTTCACAAAGGCTTAGGACGCAGGGGCCGTCAGCGAATTATCAACATAAAACCCAAAACCTAGTCGAGTCGCAGCTCGATAACAAAAGACGAAAAAGATAAGAAAAAGAAAGTGCGGTTATTTCGGACTGAACCTTATGGAAGGCTGCCTACGTACCCCTTTCGAGGATCAAGTCGAACGTAGTTCAATTGGTAGATCTGGACAAGAGATCAAACTGCCTGGGCGAGTTCGATCTAGCAATTGAGCGCCAGTCATAAAAACCGATCTATTCGAGAATAAAGCCTAAGTTTCTAAGTGCGGAAAGTTCTAAGTCTAGAAAAGTTGTAAAAGTTTCAGATGAGAGCTCTGAAAATCGTCCCTTGCTTCTGTCCTCTGCCTTCTGCTTATATACTCCCTCCTTAAGCGGTTTAGTCCTTCCTTTTCGCCTAGATTTGAGTTTATCGGGAATCTTCCACTTATCTCGATCTTTCCTTTTTCTGTGCGGAAATCTTCTATTTATCTTCAAACTTGACATTTATCTTCTTTCTGCAAGTAAATCTTAAAACCGTCATTGTATCTTTGGGCTGGGTTTTTATCGCGCTTTTGGGCTGTCCAAGCCATTTTGCGATAAAATCCGTTTTATGATTTTAGACGAGATCGTTTCCTGATACGATGCCGTTTTTATAAGATTTCTCGAGTTGATTATATATTTTGACAATGTACGATGTTCCGTTCAATTGTTGCCGTTTTATATGATCTTCACAAACTTTACGAGAAAAAAAGAGTTTTACGATTCTTATCATAAAACTTAAACGGTGAGACGGATCGAGACGAAAGACGTTTCGACCATGGTTCAGAGCATGATCGAACCGAAGGATGTTTTCCTTGAGTCGAGGATGTGGGAGATCGAGGCTCGGGATGGTCAGCTCGACGTACGACAAGCTGGCCAGCTCGCCGTACGGCGAGCAGAACCAGATGGTCTGGCTCATCGTACGTTGAACTGGTTCGGTCGAACCTGCTCGTGATTTACGACGTATGTGGTTTTTTGCGGTTTTTTGCTTAACTTGGGCAATCGTGTAATCGGCGATTGTTTCGTTTGTTTTTCTGAGATGTCGATTGATTCTGTCATGACCGATTTTGACACCAACAGTTAGCCCCCCAGCTCACTATAACCTTGAGCTTCTAGCGCGAGGTTCTTGCAAGTGGTTAGCCAAATTTAGGTAAGTTGGGCGGAATTAATGGTTGGAAGGTTCCGTTGAAAGTGATCTTTCCACTCTCCAGGGAGCGGAAAGCATTTTAGATTACTGCTGCGCCTTGTGAAGGCTGCCTACATACCCTATTGAAGGGATCAAGCCTTGCGTAGTTCATTTTAAAATTAAGGTTCGTATGACCTGTTTCCTAGCAAGACCTTTACGGTCTGGTTATGTGTATTGGACTATCCGTGCGTGGCTTTGAGTCCCTGCCGCTTTGCGGCTTTATTATTAACAAGTTTGCATTTGAAGAGCGTGTTTTTATTCGTATGAATGTAGAGAGAAGAATATGAGTTGATATTGAGGGAGGTCCGTGAGTTGTCGTCTCACATTCCTTTTCCTTTGTTGATCGCCTTTTTCGTTTGCTCGTTTTAGGATGTTTAGAAAATCAAATGAGCGTTTAGATGTAGACGAGGAGACATGCCTTTAGGATCTCAAATCATGCCTTGAGACGTTAGAGACCGGTGTGCTGGGTTTAGGGCAAGACCTAGGTTTACTTTCGGATTGAGGCTATGACTACTTGGCTCTCGTATTTCCTGTTGCGATTTTAACCTAACTCCATACCGATTTAGAATCCACGATACGTTCTCGGATTATATGATTCGTCTGGTTGGAATCGAGCATTTCACCGGGAACAATTTCTAAGTTGCCCGGAAGTGTGGATCAAAAGTTTGGATTTCTTTTATAGCGCTATTACCCTTGTGTCGGGTGTTCGAGAGCTATCTCTGCGGGATAACTTAAGTTTGTTTAGGACTGTTGCGAGTTTGTTGTGATCAGTAACAAACTTTTAGGTGATAGATGTTTACGTTGTTTGGACCTTCGCGAAGGGGTTATATCTAAAGAAGCTGTGTACGTCTTTTATAGTCGCGGACGGACTGTTGGGTCTTCCAAGAAAGAGATTTTAGCGAGGAAGGTATTTATGCTGAATATTTGTTTTTTTATATGTCGCGTTTCGTGTTCAAAACGTTTACGGGCTCGAAGATGTTACGCGGTGTTGCAAGGGTTTTGCGTTAACCCTGCTTTTCATAAATACTTTGGTTTGTTTGGGGACATTCGCAGCCAAAACTTATGTTCCTGCTTGGATGTTAAGTAGTTTGATTCGTGCTAGAGAAATTAGGACCAAGGGGTCGCCTAAGTTTGCTCCTGAAATGAAGCGTTTTTAATTACAGTGCTTTGTGAAGTGCTGACCTTCTGAGACATGATAAAACGAATTTATAGAGAAAGAAAATCTTATTTTGATTTCGCGTAAGAGCGTTGCGATCATTACAAGAGTTCACAAACGCTTAGGCCGCAGGGGCCGTCAGTGAATTATCAACATAAAACCCTAAACCTAGTCGAGTCGCAGCTCGATAACAAAAGACAAAAAAGATAAGAAAAAGAAAGTGTGGTTGATTTCGGACTGAACCTTATGAAAGGCTGCCTACGTACCCCTTTCGAGGATCAAGTCGATCGTAGTTCAATTGGTAGATCTGGACAAGAGATCGAACTGCCTGGGCGAGTTCGATCTAGCAATTGAGCGCGAGTCATAGAAACCGATCTATTCGAGAATAAAGCCTAAGTTTCTAAGTGCGGAAATTTCTAAGTCTAGAAAAGTTGTAAAAGTTTTAGATGAGAGCTCTGAAAATCGTCCCTTGCTTCTGTCCTCTGCCTTCTGCTTATATACTCCCTCCTTAAGCGGTTTAGTCCTTCCTTTTCGCCTAGATTTGAGTTTATCGGGAATCTTCCATTTATCTCGATCTTTCCTTTTTCTGTGAGGAAATCTTGTATTTATCTTCAAACTTGACATTTATCTTCTTTCTGCAAGTAAATCTTAAAACCGTCATTGTATCTTTGGGCTGGGTTTTTATTGCGCTTTTGGGCTGTCCAAGCCATTTTGCGATAAAATCCGTTTTACGATTTTAGACGAGATCGTTTCCTGATACGATGCCGTTTTTATAAGATTTCTCAAGTTGATTATATATTTTGACAATGTACGATGTTCCGTTCAATTGTTGCCGTTTTATATGATCTTCACAAACTTTACGAGAAAAGAAGAGTTTTACGATTCTTATCATAAAACTTAAACGGTGAGACGGATCGAGACGAAACGAAAGACGTTTCGACCATCGTTAAGAGCATGATTGAACCGAAGGACGTTTTCCTTGAGTCGAGGATGTGGGAGATCGAGGCTCGGGATGGTCAGCTCGACGTACGGCAAGCTGGCCAGCTCGCCATACGGCGAGCAGAACCAGATGGTTTCGCTCATCGTACGTTGAACTGGTTCGGTCGAACCTGCTCGTGATTTACGGCGTATGCGGTTTTTTCTGTTTTTCGCTTAACTTGGGCAATCGTGTAATCGGTGATTTTTTCGTTCGTTTTTCCGAGATGTCGATTGATTCCGTCATGACCGATTTTGACACCAACAGTTAGCCCCCCAGCTCACTATAACCTTGAGCTTCTAGTGCGAGGTTCTTGCAAGTGGTTAGCCAAATTTAGGTAAGTTGGGCGGAATTAATGGTTGGAAGGTTCCGTTGAAAGTGATCTTTCCACTCTCCAGGAAGCGGAAAGCATTTTAGATTACTGCTGCGCCTTGTGAAGGCTGCCTACGTACCCTATTGAAGGGATCAAGCCTTGCATAGTTCGTTTTAAAATTAAGGTTCGTATGACCTGTTTCCTAGCAAGACCTTTACGTTCTGGTTATGTGTATTGGACTATCCGTGCGTGGCTTTGAGTCCCTGCCGCTTTGCGGCTTTATTATTAACTAGTTTGCATTTTAAGAGCGTGTTTTTATTCGTATGAATGTAGAGGGAAGAATATGAGTTGATATTGAGGGAGGTCCGTGAGTTGTCGTCTCACATTCCTTTTCCTTTGTGGATCGCCTTATTCGTTTGCTCGTTTTAGGATGTTTAGAAAATCAAATGAGCGTTTACATGTAGAGGAGGAGACATGCTTTTAGGATCTCAAATCATGCCTTGAGACGTTAGAGACCAGTGTGCTGGGTTTAGGGCAAGACCTAGGTTTACTTTCGGATTAAGGCTATGACTAGTCGGCTCTCGTATTTCCTGTTGCGATTTTAACCTAATTCCATACCGATTTAGAATCCACGATAGGTTCTCGGCTTATATGATTCGTCTGGTTGGAATTGAGCATTTCACCGGGAACAATTTCTAAGTTGCCCGGAAATGCAGATCAAAAGTTTGGATTTCTTTTATAGCGCTATTACCCTTGTATCGGGTGTTCGAGAGCTATCTCTGCGAGATAACTTAAGTTTGTTTAGGACTGTTGCGAGTTTGTTGTGATCAGTAACAAACTTTTAGGTGATAGATGTTTACGTTGTTTGGACCTTCGCGAAGGGGTTATATCTAAAGAAGCTGTGTACGTCTTTTATAGTCGCGGACGGACTGTTGGGTCTTCCAAGAAATAGATTTTAGTGAGGAAGGTATTTATGCCGAAGATTTTTTTTTTTTTTTTATATGTCGCGTTTCGTGTTCAAAACGTTTACGATTTCGAAGATGTTACACGGTGTTGCAAGGGTTTTGCCTTAAGTGCGTGTATGGCGAGCTGGTCCGGGACCGATCAGTTCACCGTATCGCGAGCTGGTACGGGGCCGACCAGTTTGCCGTACGGCGAGCTGGTCCGGGACCGACCAGTTTGCCGTATCGCAAGCTGGTCCAAGACCGACCATTTCGCCGTACGGCGAGCTGAACCAGCTGGTTCGGCTCATTGTACGTTGAACTGGTTCGGTCGAACCTGCTCGCGATTTACGGCGTATGTGGTTTTTTGCGGTTTTTCGCCTAACTTGGGAAATCGCGCAATCGGCGATTTTTTCGTTCGTTTTTCTGAGATGACGATCTCCAAGTTTTCCGTGGATATCCTTTGTTCAATAAATCCTTAGAATTTTATAAAACAACCTCTCGTGTTTTATAAAACGTATTTTTTTTATTTTGTGGAAACTTTTAGCCATTGATTCCGCCATGACCGATTTTGACACCAACATGCATCACGGATTCCATGCCGTAGACTAGTGAGAATGGAGTCTCTTGAGTGGCTGTTTTTGGAGCAGTCACATAAGCCCAGAGGACTCCATGTAACTCTTCTGCCCAGCGCCCATGTTCTTGATCATGTTGACCACGGTTTTGTTTGTACATTCGGCCTGGCCGTTTGATTGTGGGTGGCGCAGTGCCGAGAAGGAGAGCTTGATGTAGGAACCAAAATTCACACCGTAGATTTCCGTAAAATAAGGAAACTTAGGAAAAAACCTAATTTTCCAGAGGACCCGGACCTCTGCGAAAGCGAACAAAAAGTAATCAAATAAATCCAGAAAATATGAAAACATGATAAAACAAATTTATAGAGAAATTAATCTTATTTCGATTTCGTGTAAGAGCGTTGCGATCATTATAAGAGTTTACAAAGGCTTAGGCCACAGGGGCCGTCAGCGAATTATCAACATAAAACCCTAACCCTAGTCGAGTCGCAGCTCGATAACAAAAGACGTAAAAAGATTAGGAAAAGAGAGTTTAATTGATTTCGGACTGAACCTTATGAAAGGCTGCCTATGTACCTCTTTCGAGGATCAAGTCGAACGTAGTTCAATTGGTAGATTTGGATAAGAGATCGATCTGCCTGGGCGAGTTCGATTTAGCAATTGAGCGCCAGTCATAGAAACCGAACTTGTCGAGAATAAAGCCTAAGTTTCTTAGTGCGGAAAGTTCTAAGTCTAGAAAGTTGTAAAAGTCTCATATGAGAGCTCTGAAAATCGTCCCTTCTCTGTCCTTTGCCTTCTGCTTACATACTCCTCCTTAGGCGGTTTAGTCCTTCCTTTCCATTTTCCTGCGGAAATCTTCTATTTATCTTCAAACTTGACATTTATCTCCCAATTTTACATTTATCTTCTTTCTGCGAGTAAATCGTCAAACCGTCGTCGCATCTTTGTGCTGGATTTCGTTTAAAGTTGTGAGTAGACTTTTATCGCGTTTTAGGACTTTCCGAGCCGTTTTGTGATAACAACCGTTTTACGATTTAAGACAAGATCGTTTCCTGATATGATGCCGTTTTAGATAAGCATCTCGAGTTAATCGTATAGTTTGGCAATGTTCGATGTTTCGTTTAATCGTTGCCGTTTTCTACGATTTACTCGTGGTTTTACTAAAAACGCGCTTTTTAGGATTTTTTTATAAAAGATCTCGAGTTTATCGTATAATCAGTCAACGTTCGGTGTTTTGTTTGACCGTCGCCTTTTTATACGATTTATTGGAGTTCTTCCGAGAAAACAAGAATTTACGGTTTTTATCGTAAAACTTGATTGATAGGACGGATCGAGATGAAACAAGACACGTTTCGACCATGGTTCAGAACACAATCGAACCGAAGGACTTATGCTTCGTGTCGGGGATGTGGAGAGCAGGGATCGGACTGGTCAGCTCGACGTACGGCGAGATGTTGTGGGACAGCCAGCTCGTTGTACGTTGAACTGGTTCGGTCGAACCCGCTCGCGATATACGGCGTACGCGGTTGTTTTGTTCGTTCTTCCGAGATGACGATTTTCAAGTTTTCCGCGGTTTCCTTTGTTTGGAAAGTCCTTAAAATTTTATAAAACGACTCCTTGTGTTTTATTAAACGTATTTTTATTTTTACGGAAACTTTAGCCATTGATTCCGTCTCCAGGGAGCGGAAAGCATTTTAGATTACTGCTACGCCTTGTGAAGGCTGCCTACGTACCCTATTGAAGGGATCAAGCCTTTCGTAGTTCGTTTTAAAATTAAGGTTCGTATGACCTGCTTCCTAGCAAGACCTTGACGGTCTGGTTATGCGTATTGGACCTCTGCCGGCCTTGTGACTAGCCTCGTGGGCTGTTTTCTATGGCCGAGTGTGGCTGTTATAGTTTTCGGACTAGCCGTGCGTGGCTTTGAGTCCCTGCCGCTTTGCGGCTTTATTATAAATTAGTTTGCATTTTAAGAGCGTGTTTTTCTTCGTATGAATTTAGAGGGAAGAATATGAGTTGATATTGAGGGAGGTCCGCGAGTTGTCGTCTCGCATTCCTTTTCCTTTGTAGATCGCCTTATTCGTTTGCTCGTTTTAGGATGTTTAGAAAATCGAATGAGCGTTTAGATGTAGATGAAGATACATGCCTTTAGAATCTCGAAGCATGCCTTCAGACATTAGAGACCAGTGTGCTGGGTTTAGGGAAAGACCTAGGTTTACTTTCGGATTGAGGCTATGCGATGACTAGTCGGCTTTCGTTTTGCATGTTGCGATTTTAACCTGATTCCATACCGATTTAGAATCCGCGATAGGTTCTCGGCTTATACGATTCGTCTGGTTGGAATCAAGCATCTCACCTGCAATAATTTCTAAGTTTCCCGAAAGTGCGGATGAAAAGTTTGGATTTCTTTTATAGCGCTATTACCCTTGTGTCGTGTGTTCGAGAGCTATCTCTGCGAGATAACTTACGTTTGTTTGGGACTGTTGCGAGTTTGTTGTGATGAGCAACAAACTTTTAGGTGAAGATGTGTACATTGTTTGGACATTTCTTTTCATAAATACTTTGCCTTAACCCTGCTTTTCATAAATACTTTGGTTGTTTGCTGACATTCGCAGCCAAAACTTATGTTCCGGCTTGAATGTTAAGTAGTTTGATTTGTGCTAGAGAAATTAGGACCGAGGGGTCGCGTAAGTTTGCTCCTGACACGAAGCGTCTTTAATTACAGTGCTTTGTGAAGTGTTGACCTTCCGATACTCGTCGAGTTTTGTAGGAAACTTGCTTCGGAAATAGAGTGAACTGTGAGAATACAGAACTTAGCCGATTTTCGATAAGTTTGCATTACCCGTTGAATGTATTGGCTTGGCGTGAAGGTTGTATTCAGCCGCATAGCCAAGGACGTAGTTGGTAGAAGATTAGAACACAGTATTTTCGTGCTATCAATAAGGTCGAGTCAGTTTGTAAACTTGGACTCGGCATTGAAATGAAGCGTGATCGAACAAGGGCCAAGTAGCGTTTGTCAAGATTGATATGCCAAGTATGCACGTGGTTGTAGAAAACGTTTTTCCGTTTTTAGGTCTGATTTATACGGTGAAAGTTTCGTATAACCTTTCCTTTGTTTGTATGGAAGTTGTTTTCTTTTTTGCCCGAGGGAGACAAAGCTTTAAGAAGCTCAGTGCCGAGCCCATGCGAAGTCAGTTGCGGGATGGTTTTGTTCTGGATGTAATAGAGAGGAATGAGAGCAGATGCTCGTGAACCGTAGAATGAGCTCTTTCAGATAGTGGTGCGAGGAAACAAAGCTTAGATTGGTCGTTCAGATCCAGATCGTATAGCTTGGTTTTCGCCATAAGGAAAGTACTTTTCGCAAAACCTGTTATGTTTACTTTCGTTATGACATGATCCTGACTATACGAAAGATTTTTCCTGTAAGTAACGGGTGATGAATTTAGTAAATCGACGCGACGCATTGGGATAACAATGTTTCCGCAGATTTTTGAGAAACATTTCCGCTTAGTTTTTGATTCTTCGGTGATAGTTTTTTGTAGTCACTCACGGAGTTTTACCAAAAGCTATTTCACCGAGATCTGGTCGCAAAACGTTTTAGCGGGTTTCTCAAGCTGAACGAATCACATGACCAGCTATAGGATCAGTCGGCGAGAAGGAAGGACGTGTTCTCTATTGCCGCTTTGTGTTCTCGATTTTTCTTTTTGCCGCAAATATTCTTGACATTATTCCGAGACTCACTTGGTTCGACAGAAAATGAGAGCAATGCTTTGATGCCTAAAGATTTCTTGTATAATTTCTCGTATAAAACTCGAGAAGTCGTTTTATAAAACTCGAGAAGTTATTTTATAAAACTCGAGAAATCGTTTTATAAAACTCGAGAAATCATCTTATAAATCCAAAAAAGATTTCCAAACAAAGGAAATCCGCGGAAAACTCGGAAGATCATTATCTCGGAAGAACGAAACAAACGTCGATTACACGATCGTCCGAGTTAAGCACAAAACCGCGAAAAACCAAAATCGTCGTAAAACGCAAGCTATTCCCGACACGACTAGCTCGCCCAACGGCGAGCTGAACTGGTCCGGTATGGTTTGCCGTACGTCGAACCGACCATCCTGAACGTCGATCTCCCACATCCCCGACTCAAGGCTTAAATCCTTCGACACGATCATGTTCTAAACCACGGTCAAAATGTCTCCCATTTCGTCTTGATCCGTCCTATCGTTCGGGTTTTACGATAAAACCATAAAACATTGATTTCTCGAAAATAACTTGAGGAAATCGTACAAAACGACAACAGTTAAACGAAACACCGAATATTGCCTAAACTATACGATTTATACAAGATTTTTCATAAAAGTCGTAAAAAACGCGTTTTTAATAAAAACGTCGAGTGAATCGTAAAAAGGCAAGGATTAATCGAGAAACGAAAGTAGCTAAACTTTACGATTAAACTCGAGGAACTTATTAAAAACGGCATCGGATCAGGAAACGATCTCGTATAAAGTCAGAAAACAGATTTATCGCAAAACGGCTCGGAAGGTCATAAAACGTGATAAAAGCCTATCTCGTGATCTTAATGAAATCTAACCCAAAGATACGATAACGCTTTGACGATTTACCTGCAGAAGGAAGATAAATGTCAAGTTTGAAGGATAATGGCAAGTTTGAAGGATAATGGCAAGTTTGAAGATAAATAGAAGATTTCCGCGGGAAAAAAGGAAAGATCAAGATGAACGGAACATTCACGATAAACTCGAATCTAGGTGAAATGGAAGGACCAAACCGCCAAGGAAGGGAGTATATAAGAAAGAGGCATAGGGCAGAAGC
This sequence comes from Eruca vesicaria subsp. sativa, assembly GCA_932364175.1. Taxonomy (NCBI): domain Eukaryota; kingdom Viridiplantae; phylum Streptophyta; class Magnoliopsida; order Brassicales; family Brassicaceae; genus Eruca; species Eruca vesicaria. The sequence continues at coordinate 3,457 of CAKOAT010101488.1, read as the reverse complement.
AAGGACACGTTTTTCAGAGCTTTCACCACCAAATTTAGCATTTAGGAACTTTTCCGTTTTTGTTATCGAGCTGCGTCTCAAGTAGGGTTTTCCGTCTTAGACTTCTAGAGTTAGGGATTTCGCCGACGGCTCACGCAGCTAAGGCCACTCTCGTTGTAACCGTTCTTACGCAGATTCAGAATAAGATATTTCTTGCTCTTCATCTCGTTAATTCTTACTTTAATTTTAAGTTCATCGTTTTCTTAATTATCGCTGTGCGGTTCCGCAGATAACAGGGTCCTCTGGAAACTTAGGGTTTACTCAAAGTTTCCTTAATTACGATTCATTGACAGTAGGTGAATTTTGGTTCCCACAGTTTGGCGCTAGAAGGAGGGGGGGGGGGGGNGGGGGGGGGGGGGGGGGGGGTCGGATCTATCTCACATAGAAGCCACAACATGACCAACGAAGAAACGATGAGTGGTGACCAACAAATTCGCGACGAACGCGACAACGTTGATAAAACGCCACCACCACAAGATGCGCCCGCGGCCAACGCTACAAATGCTAATGCCGAGACCATCGAAAAGATGCTTTCCGAGTTTAACAAAAAAATGGAAGAGCAGGAAAAGCTCATTGGTTCGCTCGCAAAACGAGTCGAAACCCTAACTGCGAAAACCAGAGCAATTCTCCCCCGCGGAACTACTAAAATCCGCGGAAGGAGGCTCGATTTCGCGACTCCTATGGATCACCCCAGAACCAAGCAGGGTAACTTACCGGAGAAGAAGTCCGGAAAAGATAACCCTGACGCGACGCTAATTGAATCGAAAAAATCTCCTACTCGCGAACAGGAGACCGAGGGCGACGGCTTCGAAAGGGTCATTCTAAAAACAAGCGACCAAGCCGACTCGTCAGACGAGGACGCTGACGTCCATCCTAGGAGGAGGAAATCTCGCAGCCCTCCGCCGGAGTCTTCTCCCGAGCGCTCTCTTACTGGAGACAAAGAGGAGCTCTACTTTGCGCGATACGCAAAAACCGCTGAGGAGCGATCTTCGGTTACTCGCAGTAAACGCCGACGAGGTCGGAAAACTGCTGGTGACCTGACCGAGATTCGTGATCTCCACGAGTACATCACTAAAACGGCCGCAGCGGTAAAAGCGGTGAAATCTCAGATTCACAACGCTACCAGCGCCGCACCCGAAATCGATCGGCTGCTATACGAATCTCGGATCCCAAAGCACACCTGCAGGACGGGATGTCCGATCCCAAAGCACACCTGCAGGACGGGACGTCCGATCCCAAAGCACACCTGCAGGCTTTCCTGATCACCGTGGACGAGCCAAACTCAAGGATCGCGAAAAGGAAACAGGCTACTGCCGTCTTTTCGTCGAAAACCTAGAAGGAACGGCGCTCGAATGGTTCGCCCAACTTAGGCGGAATTCGATCAGAAGCTTCCACCAACTCGCTTCCGAATTCCTGAAGCAGTACTCGATGTTTATCAATCCGGACACCTCTGACGCTGATCTCTGGAGCTTGTCCCAAAAGGAGGACGAATCCCTCTGCGATTTCATGAGCAGATTCAAACTCGTCACGGATAGGGTTAGCGGAATCAGCGATAAAGCCGCCGTCGACGCGCTCAGGAAATCGCTCTGGTTCAAGTCGAAGTTCCAAAAATGGATAACTCTCGAAAAACCCACGGACGACCCAGGATGCGCTCCACAAGGCTACCGACTATATAACCATCAAGGAGGAGACCAAAGTCCTGTCCGAAAAACATAAGCCGACGAAAGCATCAGCAAAGGATAACACGTCCGAGCAGAAGCAGAAAAAGAAAAACTCTCGTAACGACAAATTCGTCCATCACGAGGGGCATGATCTCCAAGGGGCGCACAACTACGCCATTAACTCTGGATCGGAACAAGGGCGAACTACGGGTAACACGTGGATAAGAAATCCTAACTACGATGAGAATTCTTTCTGCGATCTCCACCAAACCCGTGGACATTCCACCGTGAACTGCAAAGTTCTCGGCGCCAGACTTGCCGCCAAACTGATCGCGGGAGAACTCTCCGAGATATCCAGCGTCAAGGATCTCATCCGCGATTCGTACCATCTCCCGAAAAATGACAGGAACTCGCGAGCGGAAACTCCGCCTTAGGGGAACCAGTCGGGCGAAAAACGCGGACGAAGGCAAGATGAGAAGAGTAATGACGCTAACCGCCGAAAAATCAACATGATTATCGGTGAATCGCAGTATTACAACGATACCGTCTCGTCCATCAAATCTTACAACCGCAAAGCCGAAACCGGCTCGAGTTGGAAGGTGCCGTCGGACAACACTCCAAAGGGGGTGATCTCATTCGACGACGTCGAAAGCGGTGGAATCGACCAACCACACGCCGATCCCCTTGTCATTGACTTAGTGATAAGTGACCTAGAAGTCGCTCGAATCCTGGTCGATACCGGAAGTACCGTCAACGTAAGCTTCCACAACACGTTAGCACGCATGGGAATAGAACTCTCGGAAGTAGAACCTATTCCAAAACCCTTGACCAGCTTTTCCGGCGAGACATCTATGACCTTGGGATCAATCCGACTACCGATGGCAGCCAAAGAAGTGACGAAAATCGTCAACTTCGCGGTAGTCGATTTCCCGGCCATCTACAACGTGATCATGAGCACGCCTTGGATAAATTCCATGAAGGCGGTTCTGTCGACGTATCACTTAGGCATCAAATTCCTGACTGTTGATTTGTGAGAATTAAAGTGAGATTAAGGAGATTATTCTGGAGAAAAAAAGAGAGAGAGATGGACTAGATCTAGAAAGAAAGAGTGAGGAAGATATTTTCCTTAAGATTAACTCATTGTGCATTACAGCAAATAAATAGGCAAGTATGCCTAAGATAAAAAATAATTAAAATACTACAAGTTGGTACACAACGGTCAAATGCACGTGGGAAGAGCAGAAGTAGAGAATTTGAATTTGCCCATATGGTCACTTTCCATCATGGTCATCGTATTTGGAGTTGACCATATGGTAGAGCTTGTACCATCGCTCTCCTTCTGTCATGGTCACACTTTGCACCAATGGTCATTGTATTTGAAGTGGACCATATGGTCAGGCCCTTCATGGTCACGCTTGTACCAATGGTCATCTTAATTATGGTTGACCATTGGTTAAGCTCTTCATGGTCACACTCGCAACAATCTATGGTCACACTTGTACCAACCTTCTTATTTATGGTTGACCATTGGTCAAGCTCTTCATGGTCACGCTCGCATCAATGGTCATCTTATTTTATCTCAGTAATTCCTTCATGTCAATACTCCCCCTCAAGCTTGACCATGTAGAACAAGTCAAGCTTGGAAGCCATGAAGCAATCCCTCATTAAAAACTTAGCTAAGTAAAACCCAATGGGATAAAACCTAAGCCAAGGAAAAAGAGTAGATCACTTCAAGGAGGAGAGATTAATGACATGAG
>CAKOAT010101377.1:187233-210210 GCA_932364175.1 Eruca vesicaria subsp. sativa | reverse complement strand
TTTCTCATGAACACAGAACCATCCTTCCGGAGCAGTCTCCGGAGTATCGTCGGGTTTACAGGCTCTGGCTAAATCTTTCTGGCCTACAGCCTGAACCATCAGATTAACAACCTCTTGACTCCTCAGCAAAGAGGGCACGTGAGATCCGAAAGGGGTGCTCCCACCTGAACCATCGTTTTTCTTCGTTCTCTTGGAGACTTGTAAAGCGATCGAGTCCCTACCCTTCTTGCTCGCTTCGCCTTTTTTCATCTTCTCACCGACTTCCAGCTTAACCTTCATAAGCTGAGCACCGGAGGGAGGAAGTTCAGTTTCTCCGGTACCTTCCTTATCTTTCGTCATAATAGCAAACGAAAGAAAGCAAAAAAGAAAGGAGCAAAGAAATCGAAGAAAAGTTCGAATGAAAACTTTTTGAACTACTGATTCCTAGAAATATTAACTGGGATAAATATAACGACAGTAAATTGAAGAAGAAAGTGAACAGTTACCTGGGGAATTAAATCGAGACGTGGGGTGGTGGAGAGACAGCGCAGTTAATAAACCGCAGCTTTATATCACATCTCGCCTCGAAAATCGGGATTGAAATTATTCAAAATGTATTAATCCCCACCGTTGATTAAACCAAACAAAATCCAGGCCGTGGAATTAAGGTCACGCGAATCTTCGAGTGTAATCATTATCTCGAGGAACAAGAGGTTAGGCAGTTACGTCATAGCTTCCGAGAAAAGAGATCTTATCTCGAAAGCTGGGGGCAACTGNGGCAACTGTTGGGCCCGAATTTAGCCCGTTAGCTGAATTAATGGGCCGAATAGTAGGAATCGTTTGCAAAGCTTTACGAGCCCATTAGGAAGCCTCCCCTCAAGTGAGGGTCAAATGAAATCGTTACCTATCGATAAAAAACAGGTCACGAACAAAAGATTCGGGACCTCACTTTCAAAACAGTTAGCAAGAAACAGCTTCGGAGAGACGTGCAAGACTTAGTCAAGCGGAAGCTGTTGCGAATCTCGCAACTCATGGAGATAATCACGGAGGCTTCGTCGGGAGAAGTTGGACGTGACCTAGTGTTATATAAAGGAAAGAAGAGATCAGAGGAGGGGACTAGACTCATTGAAGAGAGAGAGACTCGAATACACTTTGTTCTTAGTCATTTTCCATTGTTCTCTTTATTCAGATCAAGGATCATCTTTGTAAACTCTTTTATTACCAAAAATCAATATAAACAACGTATTCATTCTCTAAGTTCTTAAGGGATTCAGCCCACGATTGTCTTCTCCCCAATCTTAACCTAACCTAAACTAGGAAGTGAGTTTTATCCCTCACACTCGGGATACCTTTTGAGGACCAGATTGCTTGCGCCCATTGAACCGTGTTTAAGTTACCACGAAGGTAATGATAGACCCTTCAAGTTTCAAACTTTCTCATCGCTTTACCTTCAATTTTCCAGATATAACTGTTGTTATGAAGGAATGCAATAAAAGTTGTTGTTCTGACGTTGCAGGAGGTAGTCTCCACACACCATTCTTGTAGAGAGAGGCGATAATAGCATTCAAAGGAATCCCTAACCTCGATGTAGAAGCATCAAGATAGTCATAGAGGCACACAAACATGCTCCAATGATCGAACCATAATATTGCGTTTACACCATTCTGTAGTTGAAGCTGAATCAGAGGGTGGACTACACTTTTCAACTTTAGTAGTTTGTTTACAAGCCATGAGTACAAAGTGCTTGGTTTAGTAGACCAATACTTGTGAGCAGAACCTTTGAGGATAACTTCTTTAAACCAAGAGACCCTGATTGAGTCTGGCCTAAAGAAAATCATCCAGATTAGCCGAAAACAGCAAGATTTATTCCAGGTAAAAAGATCTTTTACTCCTTAGTAGTTTGTTTACAAGCCATGAGTACAAAGTGCTTGGTTTAGTAGACCAATAGTTGTGAGCAGAACCTTTGAGGATAACTTCTTTAAACCAAGAGACCCTGACTGAGTCTGGCCTAAAGAAAATCATCCAGATTAGCCGAAAGCAGCAAGATTTATTCCAGGTAAAAAGATCTTTTACTCCTAAACCACCTTGTTCTTTAGTTAAGGTAACAGTTTCCCAAGCCACCCTTGCTGAGTTCCTAAAATCAGTATCCCCTTTCCATAGGAAAGTGCTACATAGATAGTTGATCTTTTTGATGCAAGCCTTGGGTAGAATAGAGGAACACCAAAACGTTGTAATACCATAGATTACAGTTTTGATAAGCAATAAACGACCCGAGAAAGATAAGGATTTGACTGACCATGAATTGAACTTTGCTTTCACTTGTTGCATTAGGGTATCACTGCCAGGTATAGAGAGCTTTCTGGAGTTCAGAGGGACGCCAAGATAACGAATCGGTAAGGAGCCACTTGACATGCATGTGGAAGCCTGAATTGTTTCAAACTCATGTTCTTCCATCCCCGAGGCGATAAAAGAATGTCTTTTGAAAACTCACCGCTAAACCTGATTTTTTCTCAAATTCCCAGAGGACTTGAAGCACTTGCTGAACAGATTCAGTAGAGCCATCAATGAAAATCAGGAGATCATCGGCAAAACACAAGTGAGTTAGCTTTACTTTTTCACAATTGTGATGGTACTTTAGCTTGTAATCCGCTGCAGCCTTATTGAGCATATGAGAGAGACAGTTCATCGCAATGACAAACATATAAGGTGATAAGGGGTCACCTTGTCCGATTCCTATTTTCCCTTTAAAGTATCCATTTACCCTCCCATTGTAACCAACCAGGATAGGAATAGCGTAGGAACTCCCAAGCCTTGGAGACAAGAGAATAAGAAGTCCCAAGAGATGGTGTCAAAAGCCTTCGCAATATCCACTTTTATGGTAATTCTCTTCGATCCTTAGTTTTGATGATACCCATTGATCAGCTCTCCAGGAAGGGTAGTATTCTCTAGAAGTAGACGATCTTTTCCAAAAGGTTGTTTGACTGGGAAGAATTAGTTGAGGCAACATAAGCTTGAGACGCCTTACTAGTAACCTAAATATGACTTTATAAATCATATTAAGACAAGAGATGGGTCTAAAGTCTGATATCTTTGATGATCCAGGAAACTTCGGTACAAGGGACAAGACTGTAGCATTTGTAGTAGCCGGAAGGAAGCTAGAAGAGAAGAATTGCAGGATCGATGAAGTTGTCTCAGAACCAACAACAGACCAAGCTCCTTTAAAGAAAACTGAAGTAAGACCATCAGGCCCCAGGGCCTTGTTTGGATTCAACTTGAAGAAAAGGGCTTGACTTCATCAGGCGTAGGCATAGAATTCATTTGGAGAGCTAGATGGTTGGAGACTTGGAAACTTGTTAGATCAGCGAACCAACCAGGAGCCGAGTATACTGAAAAAATAGACAAGGATGAAGGCGCTAGCACTGAGCCAAGGTGAGTTACAGTTGTATACTCATTTCTAAGGGGCTAGTAATCCAAGAACAAGAATGAGTCATGAAGGCACGGATAGCATTGAAACTAGCTATCACTTGGCAAATACGGTGGAAGTAAGCAGTATTTAGATCTCTCTCCTTAAGCCAGTTTACTCTTGCTTATTGTTTGAAATAACTCTCCTCAATGCTGCGCAGAAAAGACCATCTAAGGTGGATCTCTCTTTCTGCTTCAAAGTTCTGAGGAGTAGGATTTTGTAGTGCCTGGACTTGCATACATTGCAACAAACGGTTAGCTTCACTCACTCTCTCTTGTATATTTGAAAAGTTCTCTCTATTTAGGTGTTTGAGTTCTCTCTTGATCAACTTCAGTTTCCAGCACAATTAGGTTAAAGTTTGACACTCGATTTCAGATTGTAACCAGGCGCTTTGTATAAGCTGAAGAAACAGAGGATGGCGGGTTAAGTAGTTCAGGAATTTGAAGGGGATAGTACCAGATGAGGGTAAGGAATAGGCGAGGTCAAGGACACAAGGGGTATGGTCAGAGATTAAAGGAGGGAGGAAGGTAGCAGTAGAATGGGGGAAAGCAGAAATAGAGTTGTTGTTGAGAAGGAGTCTGTCTAGTTTCTTTGCGATGGGATGAGAAAGACAGTTATTTGACCAAGTAGGAGAGGGGCCAAGATAACGGAAATCAAACAGCCCAGCCTGGAGAAGGCAATCTTGAAATTGATACATTTGATTATCAGGGACAGAGCTGTAATTAGTTTAGTGTTCCGAAGGGTAAAGAGTTTGGTTGTAATCACCACCAACAAACCAGCAACTGGTATCCATGTTATAAGTCGCAGCTGTGTTTAGGAGCTCAACCCACAAATTTGTTCTTTCTGCAGCAAGGTTTGAAGCATAGACTGCTGTATAGAAAATATGTGGGGCAATTTGGGACAGAGAGCAAACATATAATTAATGCACTTTCTAGACTAAGAGAAGATATTGACTTTAATAGGGTCTTTCTTTATGAGGATGATACGTCCATCTGGATCAGCCATGTGGTTGGAGGAGTAGGACCAGCGAGGGCATAGAGTAGACATAAGGGGTTTAAAAAAGGTTCTTTTACGTGGGTTTCAAGAATAACTCCAAATAAAGGCTTATGAAATTGAAGCCAACTAACAAAAGGTCTATTCTTGTTCGGGTGATTAAGTCCGCGGACATTCCAAAAGAAGAGTTTTATTACACTTGTTGGGAACTAGAAATAGGATCTCCAGAGACCGGAAGATCCGAAGGAACCAAACAATTTGAAGAGGTTAAAGGTTTAGGAAAAAATTCTGAGTCAGAGGAGGGAACATGAGGATTCAAAGAGGAAAAAGAGGGGATTAAGGTTAAAGAGAGATTAGGATTCGTTACACTGAAGTTTGGAGGAGGGATGACAAAAGTTGATGAAAAGGGGTTTGGATTGGTAGAAACTGGTGGGGATAAGGTAGGAGAGGATCGAGAATGTTTTAGGGATGGTGTAGAGACAGGGACGGGTGTGGAGAAGGAAAATTCCATAAGGGAAGGGGTTTGGGCGGTAAAAAGAGAGGGAATAGGTGGATTAAGAGACGGAATAGGAGTAGCAGTTTGAATGGGGCAAGGTAAGGAAGCATAAGGGTTAACAAGTTGAGGAGAAGGGGTTTTAACTAGTTGATAAGTCTTAGTTTTTTTTCTTTACAGAGGATCAAGCAACTTCAGAAGTAGAAGCTGAGCCAGTCGTAGGTGCAGGAAGAGTGTATAGAAGACAATTTTTTATAATTTGACCTAGCTCATGGCAGTGAGAGCATGTAGGAGGGCCCAAGGATAGTAGACAGAAACTTCCACAACTTCTCCACTTTGGCATTCAAACTCCACCACCGAAGGTAACAGTTTAGTTAGATCAACCTCAACCTTTACGTGCAACAGGGTAAGGCTGACTAAATTTTTCTATACTCATTTGTTTCTTTAGGTTCTCCAACTAGACCAGCAACCCAGCTTAATCCTTCTTGATGTCTAAGTTCAAGAGGAACACCCGTTAGGTGCGCCCAAAGTTTGATGGACTTGAGAGGAGGGGCAGTCATAGACTGAACTGAAGACCATTGGGCTGTATGAAACATGGTATCACCTACATACCAGACACATTTATCAAGGATCTTCTGTCGCTCGCTTTGAATCCTGAGAATGGTAGTGCGGTTAAGAGGGTTATTATGAATCTCTAGTATTTTTCTTTTACCCCAGAGATGATTGAAAACATTCTGTATTTGGTTAAAAGGAGGGGCTTTGCCATTGTGATCAACCATGGATTTTACCCATTTTTAGCCGTGGTCTATAGGTGTTTACAGATATATTTACTACAATACAGAGACTATTTAGAGTATTTAAAGGTTCAGGAACGTTCTGGAGAAATATGGTGATTTTGGTGTCTTTTGGAGCCTTTAAGTGCAGAACTGCGCAGACGCGTCAGATGTTTAGATTTGGATGGAGAATTTCCCATAGTGTGATTTAGCCGATATTTGGACACAATATAGAGCTTTGAGTTAGTTTTCTAATGCCACCATTTTGGGTTAAACCCAACGGTTAGATCAGAATTTATGCCCGTTTTACTGAAGAGTTGTCAGTCTGCCTCGCGAGAGAAGACTGTCGAGAAGAGGAATGTATGTCGATCGATGGGAAAGCCTTCATATCGATTGATATGGATGCCAGAATGCAGGCTGAGTATATTTCATGACCGACTGAAGCCCAGAAGATACCACAAAGTTACCAAAATACCCCTAACGACTTGAAACCCTATTTATGTTATTTCTAAGCCATTGTTGACGGCTACACGCTATCTAAGCTTTATTTGATTCATTGTTTCTCTTAGTTAGGAGAGAAGGGAGGAACTCCTATCAGAGTCCTCCTGGAACTCCATTGGGTTTTATATCTATTGCAATTTCTTATCTATTCATATATGATTTCTTTGACAATCTTCATGTCTGAATAAATCCACCTGTTAGGTTTAGGGTTCATATAGGTTATCTGGGATTAGCCCCAAATATAGAATTGCTAAGTTAAGATATTCATCTTTGAAGATTTTTCTTATTGCTCGTTTAGAAGTAATTACCCTGAACTCGGTTATAGATTTATTGTTTGATCTATCTTCTCTGAGCTAGGATTGATAGAAATAACGAGAGTTTATCTAGAAACCTTAGTGAATATTCAACCCGTGCGTTAAGCCACTAGAGGCGCGTCGATCGATTCTCCTATAGAGACATCGATCGATACGACGCAAAGCATGTCGATCGATACGCCTAATCCGGCATTGATCGATGCTTTCCTAGAATTGACAACAAGAGTTGGAGTTCTTGGATCTAGTAATAGATAACCTAGAAATCGAGAGATGACTGGTTATTCTAATCATTGAGTTCTATAATATCATACTTTAGTCTCTATATCATTATAATCCTGATTACCTGAATAGAAACCCTAGATCTAGCAACCATCCTTCCATCGAACAAATCCTTGCCAAGCTGAATAATTACCTTGTTCATCTTGTTTATTGTTTTCTAGTTTATTTACTGCATTATTACCCATTAGCTTAGCTTAATCATATAAGTTAAGATCTAATTGGTTCCCTAGCTCCTTGTGGATTCGATCTCTAAGTACTACAATTGAACCTCTTATTTGAGAGAGTAATTCACTCCTTAGAGTTAAATATTTGAGTGATATCAAATTAGGCGCAGCTACCGAGGAGCTTTGATCGCCATTAGATCTTATTTAGTTAGATTTAGTCTAGGTTTTGTTACTGTTCGAAAAAACTCATATATTTTTTTTCTTCTTTTTCAGGTACATATCTCAGTACCAGGAACAATGAAGAGAGGATTTCTAGTTTCTTCAAGGAAGGAGCCTGCTGGTTCACGCTTATCGATCGACACCCTCTAAGCAGAATCGATCGACAACGTACACCAGACATCGATCGATAAGGCACACCACCAATCGATCGACAAAGACTCGCTGGGAGTAGGTAAGTTTTCTGTTAACACATATGTTAATCAGAAGTGGTCCAAATTGAACCAATAGGTAAAATAAGCAATGCAATTAGCCAAAATAAAAATAAACATGGGACCAAAATCCCTGTTACAATCCATTCCACCTTGAATAAAGGTGAAGAAATAAAATTGCCTTTGCAAAGCTACAAAACCCCTTTTCCCCTGAAATCGATCGACACGGCTCACACCGTGTCGACCGATACTGCCCACCTGAAATCGATCGACACGGTACATCCCGTGTTGACTGATACTATTATCCTGAAATCGATCGACACAGCTAATCGCGCGTCGACCAATACTGAGTACGCGAAATCGATTGACATGGCTCACAACGCGTCGACCGATACTTTTCTTCCAAGATCGACCGACACTGTTTGCGGAAAGGAAGAAAATTTTGAATCCAAGCTGAAACTTGAGTACATCCCCATTATAAGTCAGCGTCTCTTTCATGGTTATCATGACGAGCAACCAATAGTTCATACTGATATGTTTGAAGACCTAATCTGGTATATCTTTGATGAAGTCTCTGAAGACTACCACTTCTACAAACTCTTTCCATTCACTCTTGCTGGAGAAGCAAGACGTTGGTTCAAAGAGTTGCCACCAGAGTCCCTCAAAAGATGGATTGATATCGCGGAATCCTTCTTCAACGAATTTCTCTATGACACTCCAGAAAATCTAAAAATGGAGTCAACAACGAGATATGTGGTGGAGGATGATGAACAAGAAAACAATACTGGTGATATGACGTCTACATCGGTTGACACCATAACTTCTACATCAACCGATGCCACGATCTTTCTATCGAATGATATCGTACACCCGTCATTGATCGATACCATGATTTCATCATCGGTCGACACTGATCACCGAGACAATGTTCATCATGGTACTATTCATCCGACGACCGACACCACTTGTGTGGAGGCACAAAAGGTTGACGAGCTTATACTTAAGATCGATAAGAAGGGTATCTGGCGAGACAAAGAAGGTCGTCTTTGCAACATTAAAGGACAATTGATTAATGGAGAAGAAGCAGTAATTCCTTATGTGATTTCTTTTCCAGAAATGGATACCTTTGATCTAAGTAGCCAGTGGTATGATTGGGTAAGCGAGGACCCTTTCCAAGGTCTTCCTTATGAGGAACCCAGAGATCATATCAAGATACTTGAGGAGGTAGTTTCAGCAACCAGACATAAATTAATATCTGCAGACCACATTCTCTGCAAGATCTTCCCCTATTCACTATCCGGAGATGCGTTTAGCTGGTTCAGTCAGCTGCATCCAAGATCTTTAACCAGCTGGGAGGACATCAAAATTGTCTTCCTAAACAAATTTCTCTATTAAGGTGCAGCAGAGCGACAAAAGAAGCTTGACGAGATGACTAAAGCTAGTGAGCAGGAATTTAGATCTCGATTCGGTCATGAGAGGATGATTGTCTACATTGAGCCAAAGAAAGAATCTGAAACCATTAGCACCCACATCAACAAGTTAGACATTTAGGTTCAACTTGAAGATGAAAGTACGCAAAGGGGTGAACTGAACAGAAAATATCTGGTCAACCATAGTTTGTTTGAGGAGGATGAACAAGATGAGTCTGGAGAACTGAGCAGAGTAGAAGAAGCTGATATTAAAGATCCGACCTCCACATCGATCGACACCAGTTCCTTAGCACCGATCGACAGTACGACTGCAGCATCGATCATCACCACCACCTCATCTATCGACACTAGCATCTCAGAATCGATCGATAAAGACTTTTGTCATCGATCGATACCACTTGAAATCCTTGAAAGTTCGAATTGTCCTCACGACACTGCAGACTCGACACAGAAGAGCACTGATATATCAAGTTCTTCTCCTTCCCTGGTTGTAAACATAGAGAATGGAGAGGATCTCGGAGATTTAGATTCAAGTAAAGAAGTTACTATAAAAGACTTCTTGGAGCTGAAGGAATGGCTTGAGGATATAGATCAGAATTTGGAGCAGAAGTTTGATGACAAACAGAATGCTAAGAGGACAGATGGAGAGACTTCATCAAAGGCTAGCATCGATCGACACCAACCTGATGAGATCGATCGATACCCTCCCTGCATCATCGATATACATCCACCTTACGGCATCGATCGACAGTCATACATCATCGGTCTACATACATCCGACTGCATCGATCGACACCCACCCGATTGTATCAATCGACAACCATGGTTGGATGAACTGCCAGGATACATAGTCAAGCTGGAACCAGTTGAGGATATAGTGCATAATTCTAATGCCTCACACATTACTGTCCCTAAACATCAGAGACCACCTATTTGGACAGAAGAAGCTGATGGGTTTCACAAAAGAGTGAAAAGGATACATGATCCTGTTAAGATTATGGTTTCAAATGCGGTGTTTGAGGCTGAATCTCCTATCCCACCAGATAAAAGTATGGAGTTAAGTTCTTATAGTGGAGTATTAGATGATCATCAGCCCATAAAAGTTTCACAGAGAGGGTTGAGATTTAGAGATGAAGTCGATAAAGCCCTAGCAGGAGAAGCATCGATCAACACTGACCAGACACCATCGATCGACACTACCATTGGTACATCGATCGACACCAGACGCAAATCAGAGCAGAATGAGTATGAAGTGTGTGGAAATATTTTTGATGGAGATACCACCACGCATTCAGATAAGTCTGGGGGAAAGAATGGGAGAAATTGGAAGAAGAGAAAAAGAATCAATGGAGGTTCTCAGTTATCATTGATTTTTCACTTATCAGATGATGTCAGGAAATTCAAAGTGAGATTACACAAGTCTGTGGGAAAGAAGGGGAGAAATTGGAAGAAGCGGAAACGAACCACATGAGGTTCTCAGTTACCATTGACTCCTTACTTTCAGATAGTATCAGAAAATCAAGAGTGCGCAGCAGATGCTTCTCACATCCATATGCAAAACTTAAAGCACTCCTTATTGTTGAGATGATAGACAAAGGAGAAAAGTCTATGGAGGAGGCTTTCACACAAGAATGATAAAGCTTCAAATAGTAGATATTGAGACTTGAATTGGAGCAAGTTCTCATTCTCATCCGGACTGAATCAGATCTCCAGAAGTCAAGCTAATGACTAAAAATAAGCGCCGAGTGGGAGGCAACCCACTGTTAGGTAATTTTAAATATGGTTTTCTTTTCATTTATTACTGATATTTTGTTTTCTAAGAATTTCAGGTAAAAAAAAAATAAAAAAAAAACATGAATGAACAGTAACGACGGTATTGTAGCAACGCACTATAGCACGAACATCGAGCGACACTGAAGCAGCAATATCGACTGACACTATAGCAGAAAATTGGGAGTCACTGTAGCTGCGATCACTATAGCGGAGTTACTATAGCACCGCTACTGTAGTAGGATCACTGTTCATAAAAAAAAACATTAATTGGTTTTCTTAGTTATTTATTACTAACCTTTAGACATTTAGTGTTTTATTTATGACAGGTATTAGGAAAAAAGATTCAAGGAAGATGAGTTTGCATAAGAATCGACGATGACTAGCTAGCATCGATCGACAGAGCATCACGAATATTGATCGCCACTTAACTGTGTTGATCGATACTCACATCAAAGCAGGTATGCAGTCTTTTTTTTGTTAAATATTTTCCTTACGGTTTATTGTCCCACCAATCTTAGGCTGTATAACATTGGTCACAATGTTATTTAATTCTGGGGGAGGTTCTACTAATATTGTGTGTTTAGTTAGATATTTAGAAAAGCAGACCTCAGTAGATGATTACCATGATAATCGACCAACGAGAAACAGTCGATATCGATCAACAGTACATCACTTACATCGATCGATGGTAATTCTTTTTCATTGATTGATACATAATCCGGTCAGGTGTATCGTTCTTAATTGTTAAATTTTGTACTTCTGCTTTATGATTTTCACCTTACCACCGACTGTGTTACACTGGGGAAAGTGTAATTTAAGTCTGGGGGGATTACTAACGTTTATCTACTTTATGAGTCTTATCTAAAATGTTTTCAAAAAGTTTTTATTGAGTCAAGAAGGGGATGATGATCTATTTCGATTTATTACTTGTCATCTAACCACTCTTTAGACCAGTCTTAGATTTACTGACTGCAAAAGCACTAGAGATACTGAAGTGGATCAACTTGTCAACTATGTTTGCACTTGCTGAGAATTTTTGAAGGAACCAAAGCTGACATTCAACCTAATATTGACTTGATTTGCTTGTCTTGAGCTTGGTATACAAGGGATCAGAATCCTCCTGCAAATCTGGAAGGTACAGGTCTGTAAATTTTTGGTTTCCTTCTCTTCTTCCTTTGGCATCCCAAAAAGAGAAAAATAAAAAGATTGAGATGATTTCCTGAGAGGCAGAGGGAGAGGTACATTACCCATGACCCCACTATTCTAATTCAAAGGAATGATCACACATTGTGGAAGCGAGGGAGAGGTATATTACCCATGACCCCACTATTCGCCTACACTTTGTCAGAAAAGACTACAAAAAGTAGAAAGATCAATAAGATGAACATTTTTTGTTCATTGGGATTAATATAAAAGAAAAAGAAAATTTTGGGATTCGGAGAAGGGAGATATATGGAGAAAAGAAACCAGAATAAGACTGCCTTTTACTCAGAAACTTGCTTGAGTTGAATCCATGTATTCCTTGATCAATACTCCCAAGGTAAAGCATGCACTTTTCTTTTATGCAAGCAATGAGGTTAGTAAAGGGGATTGTCAGACATGATCTGTTGAGTTGTTGACTAGGTGAATTTGGTTGCTATACTAGGAGATTGTATAATGTGCTTCTAAGGTTAGGATGTTTATAATTTGGTTTGCACTACTAGAGAGATGGTGACTGAGTTTTTAAAATCTTTTGAGTCCCTGCTGTTTTCAAACCTCTTTCAGAGAGACTGCCTGTCTGTTTTGCTTGAGGACAAGCAAAATGGTAAGTCTGGGAGAGTTGATCAACCAAGGATTTTACCCATTTTTAGCCATGGTCTGTAGGTGTTTTCATATATATATTTACTACAGTATAGAGTCTATTTAGAGTATTTACAGGTTCAGGAACGTTCGGGAGAAATATGGTGATTTTGGTGTCTTTTGGAGCCTTTAAGTGCAGAACTACGCAGACGCGTCAGATGTTTAGATTTGGATGGAGACCTTCCCATGTTTAGATTTAGCTGATATCTGGACACAAGGTAGAGCTTTGAGTTAGATTTCCAATGCCACCGGTTTGGAGTCAATCCAACGGTTAGATCCGAAGTTATGCCCGTTTTACTGAAGAGTGGTCAATCTGCCTCGCGAGAGAAGGATGTCGAGAAGAGGAATGTATATCGATCGATGGGAAAGCCTTCATATCAATTGATATGGATGCCAGAATGCGGGCCGAGTATATTTAATGACCGACTGAAGCCCAGAAGATACCACAAAGTTACCAAAATACCCCTGACGACTTGAAACTCTATTTATGTTATTTCTAAGCTTGACGGCTACACGCTATCTAAGCTCTCTTTGATTCATTGTTTCTCTTAGTTAGGAGAGAAGGGAGGAACTCCTATCATAGTCCTTCTGGAACTTCATTGGGTTTTATATCTATTGCAATTTCTTATCTATTAATCTATGATTTCTGTGACAATCTTCATGTCTAAATATATCCACCTGTTAGGTTTAGGGTTCAGATAGGTTATATGGGATTAGCCCCAAATATAGAATTGCTAAGTTAAGATATTCATCTTCGAAAATTGTTCTTATTGCTTGTTTAGAAGTAATTACCCTGAACTCGGTTATAGATTTATTGTCTGGTCTATCTTCTCTGAGCTAGGATTGATAGAAATAACGAGAGTTTATTTAGAAACCCTAGTGAATATTCAACCCGTGCGTTAAGCCACTAGAGGCGCGTTGATCGATTCTCCTATAGAGACATCGATCGATACGACGCAAAGCATGTCGATCGATACGCCTAATCCGGCATCGATCGATGCTTTCCTAGAATTGACAACGAGAGTTGGAGTTCTTGGATCTAGTAATAGATAACCTAGAAATCGAGAGATGACTGGTTATTCTAATCATTGAGTTCTATAATATCATACTTTAGTCTCTATATCATTATAATCTTGATTACTTGAATAGAAACCCTAGATCTAGCAACCATCCTTCCATCGAACAAATCCTTGCCAAGCTGAATAATTACCTTGTTCATCTTGTTTACTGTTTTCTAGTTTATTTACTGCATTATTACCCATTAACCTAGCTTAATCACATAACTATTTGATCTAATTGGTTCCCTAACTCCTTGTGGATTCGATCCCTACGTACTACAATTGAACCTCTTATGTGAGAGAGTAATTCACTCCTTCGGGTTAAATATTTGAGTGATATCACATTGTAATAGCAGATAATGAAATCTTTGTGAAGCTCAGCTCCTTTTTCAAAATCAAAATCATGGATAAAAACCCAAGGACAACCATTAGAGGAGATGGTTACAGGCGCCAGGCGTTGTAGCGATTTGTCTTCAGCGACTCTGATCTTTTCCACAAGTGAAATACCAACATTACACTGAGGCACCTGAGGCACTCCAGAAGAAGTAGACGGGGAAGTAGGAGGAATAGGGACATAAGATGATAGAGAAGGAGTCGGTAATAAAGGAAGGAGAGGGGAAAAGGATGTTTTGTTAGTGAGGATGGGAGAGGAGGATTTAGGAGGTAAGGTTACAAAAGGGGGTTGAGGAGATAACAGTTGGTTTATTTCTTGAAAGGATGGAATAAAGGAGGTTTCTGGCTCAGTTAAGGGTTTTCCTATTTCAGATAAGGTTTCAGGAACATGAAAGGGTTTTACTGTTTCAGATAAGGTTTCAAAATGTTTGAGAAGAACAATTTTTGAAGAGTTTCCAAGAACTACATATCTATTAACAGAGGATAGAGAAGGCTCTGAAATGGTATTGAAGCACCCTGTGTAGGATTAACTACAGGGACAGAAGAAGAAAAAGAACCTTTGCGAAGAGAGCGCTTAGGAACAGTTTGGGATAGAGAGGAAAGAGGAGGAAAGTTTACAAGTGAGAGAGGAAATGACGGGTTAAGAGGGTCGGGAGGTAAGGGAGGGGGTTCGCCAGCAGCAAACTCCGATGGTTTCTCGCCGAAATCAAAAGCATGGACTTTCCAAACACTGTGCATTGGGAAGAGTGTCAGAAAGAGTGTGACTTTTTTAACATTAAAATTTTTGTTCTAATTCATTTTTATTTTAAATTATATTTAAGAATATGCTTATATATATATATATTTAAAATTATAATCTTAGAAATATTTTATATCTATTTATTTTATTTAAATATGTTAAATAAATTTGTAAAAATTGCATAATTATCAAAAATGAAAATTGCAAAATATTTATAAAATTTGTATATATATATAAGGAACTAATGATTTTATGATGAAATTTTTATAATTTTCAAAAAAAAATGGTATACATTGTTAAAAAAAATTTGTAATAAAATTTTATAATTTACAAATATATGATTAAATGTATTTCAAAATTTCTAATGCAATATTTGAATATATTATGTTAATGATGATTTATGAGTTATTACCATATTCTAAATAAATTTCCAAAAATATAAATCGACATCAAATGTAATATATGAGTTATTACCATATTTTAAAAATTTTACAAAAAAAATATAAATTAACATTAATGTAATTATCCATGTCATATTAAACTATAAGTCATGTCATTAATTTTAGTAGCCATGTCATATTCTTTTTATGAAAATGATTGTAAAGAGGACATGTGGTAAAATCACTTTTCAAATAATGTATAGGAGATATTTAAATATATTGGTAAAAAAATTTAAAAATATAGTAATAAATCATATATTATCACTAATAATAAATATATTTAAATATAACATTGAATAATATAAAAATATAAATATAATATATTTTATGAATTCTAAAATATTATTTCGATGTATTTGGAATTACATTTCAAAATATACATGTATATATGTAAAATTATACTCTTAGCTAAATTTTATTTATTTCTTTGGGTGAATATATATTAAATAACTTGTATAAAATGGTATAAAAGTTATATAATTATCTAAAATATAATCAAACCGAATTTTTAAATTCATAGATATTAAAATACAACAAATGTAATTGATTAATAATTTATATTTTCTTAAAAGATGTATAAATTTGGAAACTTGTTTAGTAAGAAAAATGATATGATTATAAAATAGACTAAACTAATATTTAAAATTCAAAATTCATAAAATATTTTATATTTATATTTTCTATTATTTAATGTTATATTTAAATATATTTATTATTAATGATAATATATGATTTATTACTATATTTTACAAATTTTACCAATATATTTAATTATTTTTATTACTAGTAATGACATATGATTTATTACCATATTTTACAATTTCTACTGAAAATAAAAATCAACATTAAATATAATTGCGTATATCATTTTTTGAAGCCATGTCATTTTTTATAGTATGTCATGCCACTTTTTTTAGTGAGAATAATTGTGGTGATGACACATAGCAAATCACTTCTCTCAAATAATGTATAGAGATTACTCAAGAAAGTAATTCAGCCTTTAACTACAAGTCCAGTGCTACTAGCTAGAACTCTGATGGAGGCATATTCTCTCATGTCCCTATTTTTTTAAAGCTAATCTCTTATGGGCTCACAAGATTATACCCCTATTTCATAATTCTTTGTTTTGATCATAACCCAAACCCCCAATTAAATTATTTCCGGTGTTCAAAACTAAACAAAAACTCCTCCTATGGATTAGTGAACCCTTGGGCAAATATTTAAATTCTATAGTGATCAAATTTCGAAAAAAAATATTTTAAAAGCGTTTTAATCATATTTTGATGATTTTCGTGAAAATATGAAAATTTATTTTTTTGAATTTTGAAATATTTTTATCAAATTCTATAAATCAAATAAAAAATTATTCAGGTTCCCAGTATAACTTTATGATTTTTTTTGACATATAAAATTAAAAAAAGAAATGAGTCCTAAAAAAATTAGAGAATGAGAAATAGGGGTATAAGAGGAATGGCTTCACTCTGATGTTGACTTTGTACGGTCAAGAAAGGTCAACGGAGGGCATCCCCACAAGTACGAATGCTTCAGATCACCGAGACCAGATGCAGCCGCCCGAGACCATCGTGAGAGATATTCATACCATGACGAACACGACTGAGCTTCCCCGGCCTCAGCTAACGGGATGAAACTTGTCTCCTTCGAGGTCGACGAATTTTAGCGACAGAGTTTCTTCTCTCGGTGAGAACTTCACCACCGTAAGCAGAAATTTCAACGCTCTATAGTCATCGCCGGCACTTCCATGGACAACAACAATAACGAAAGTAACCAATCGGTAAGTCACCGTGACGTCATAAACGAGCTAACTAGGATCCGCAAGATGAAGACAGTGGTGTTGATGATCAACGCCAAGTGCCTGAGGAAGATACGAACCGTGGGGGATTGTACCGGACGGTTACAATAACCGGTCTGGTTCAGAGAATATTGTAACGACTACGTCATCAGGTGGTCAGGATACGGTTCTGACGTCTGTTTCAGTGAATTGAGTGAAGAGAAATGAGGTGGAAGCGAAGATAACGGTGTGGCAGATGGCGAAGGTGGCTAATATTAATAACAGGTTTAAGAGACAAGACGCCGTTATTAACGGTTGGTTGAATGAGCAGGTCCATAAAGCTAACTCTTGGATGAAGAAAATGGAGGTTAGTGTATACTTATCGTATAAAAACAAAAGGTTACATAATAGAACGGTATGCTAGTATGCTACTAGAGTTTAGTAGAGTTGGAATGTCAAGCCGTTAATGAACCAACGTATGTAATACATATAGAATATTTGAAGGAAGTTCAGTTAGTTGATTATCTAGATCCACTAGTATTTCATCAGTTATATATTTATAATGTAAAGTTGATGACGATTGGATGCAGAGGAAATTGGAAGAAAGGAGAGCAAAAGCGATGGAGAAAACACAAAACAAAGTGGCGAGGAGAGCAGCTGCCAAAGCAAGAAAAGGGACAGAGGTTGCTAGGGTTCTTGAAGTCTCTAACTTCGTGAGTGCTATGGGACCAGAGCCGTGAGAAGCGTTTTTGCTGTCCTAAGAACATCCCCATCGGTGAGGATGTGGATTTGGGGTTGTCAAACAATAAAAACTTAATAGTTTAATGTGTTTTGTTTGTAAATTTAAATTTAATTGTTTTACATAATTATTGACTAGTGAAAGGAAAACATATGTCCTTAATTTTTGTTTACCAGTTCTGAAAGGTTGGGTTCAGAGAACCTCTGCCATTCCCATGTCCCACTTTTTACTAGTTTTATTATTTTTGTTTTGGCATATTCTTCCACATACTGCTGTGAATAAAAAAAAAAAAAGCTAAATGTTTAAATATTTTATAGTATAGGATTTTTAGTAATTTAAACCCTCAACTAAATATTAATCATACAACAAACTCTCAACTAAAAATTCTATAAAATATATACTCATTTTTATATCCGTTAATGTTTTCGCCCCTCCGTAACTTTTGTCCTCAACTTTCGACGGAAAAACTTTAATTGTTGACGAAAAGGTTACGGAGGGGCGAAAACATTAGTGGACATAAAGATGAAGGTTTATTTCACAGGATATTTAATTGAGGGTTTGTTGTACGATATATCTTCAGTTTAAATTACTAAAAGTCTTTTTTTTTATTGAGAAAATTCTATAAGTATTGATTATTTAGTAATTTCATGACCAATTTTACTGTTAATACAAACTCATTTTTCTTTGTTAATAAGACCTCGCACTCCTTTGGTAAATCTAATTTGTAGCTATTCTTCTTTCCTTGTTCGCTCTTTCACAAAAAAACTTGTTTTTGAGATTAGTGTTTGGTTTGCGTTTTCCATTAGTCAATTCGTACAAAGGAACAACCTAAGACCGAAGTTCAAAGTTCAGGTATCTGATCCTCATTTGGTGAGGCCACAGTAGCTCAGACAACAAATCAAGTGGACCAATCTCCGTTAATTCGTTCAATCTTCTCTAACAAATCATCTTAGTCTCTCAATCCTTCAGCGTGTTCATCTTTCAGTGGTCGTCCTATAAGGACAGTGCCTTTAATGCCATTTTCAGTGGCTACATCATTCAAACCAATCACTCCTGCATTTCCATCCGACCCACCAACCAATCTTTGAAAAGACAAAAGGTAACTAAAAGATAGTTTGTCCTAATTTAAGTTATAGATATGTTAGAGACACTCACTGAGCCACAATTCTAAACATTAACATGGTCTTATTTCTGTATTTGTTTATGTTTAGGTTAAAATTAGTAGGTTCTACGTTGATTTGGAAAGCTCAGACAACTTAAGAGAGTTAGGTACTCAATGTTCTACTCCAGCTTTACAAGATGAGATTTGACTTGTTCAAAAATTTGATGAAACTAATTCACTTTATGATTGGTTTAACTATGAGTTTATTCATTGTTTTATTTTTCCTTGCATTTTAAATTAAAAAAAGTTCTTTTTTGTAATTTAAACCCTCAGCTAAAGATATATCGTAAAACAAACTCTCAACTAAAAATCATGTGAAATAAATCTTCATCTTTATGTCCATTAATGTTTTCATCCCTCCGTAACCTTTTCGTCAACAATTAACGTTTCTCCATCGAAAATTGACGACAAAGGTTACAGAGGGGCGAAAACATTAACGGACATAAAGATGAGGGTTTATTTCACAGAAATTTTAGTTGAGGGTTTGTTTTACGATTAATCTTTAGTTGAGGGTTTAAATTACTAAAAATCCTATAGTAAATAAACTATTGAAAGAAAATTAATAAACAGTTTATCGGTGTAAAAAACAAACTGATTAAAAATATAAAACCAAAAACATATAGTTTATATAAACATATGATACATAATGTGGTAATTTATATTAATTTATGTGGTAGAAACTTTTAAGAAATTAACAAATGGAATAAAAATTAAATATTAAATAAAAATTCGATGAAAAAATAATTCAATGCAGTGAAAGTTATATATAAACAACTCTCAATATATATAGAGAAAAAAAGATTAGTCTTGTAAGAAAACACATTGAGTTACGTACATCATATGAAAAAGTACAGTATATGCAAATATGCTTCTAATTTTTATTTGGAAACAAATTGATGCCCAGGCATTTACAAAACGAAATTTGATGCCCTAAGCCAATGTTTAATTTTTAACCAAAGTAGGCACGGCTCTGCATGGGACGACCTCCGGCCAAACGTTTCTCTTCTCTATCTCCTAGCGAAGCTACTTAATTTTTCCCATCATATTTCTCCAAATTGTGTGTGTGTTTTTATATATGCTACACAAACGAACAATTATTTGTTGGAAATCAATGTGTTATATACATAGAATGCAATAGCTATAAAGGGTACTGTATATTTGTATGTTTTGATGTTTTCTACTGCTAAACCACAAGTAAGAAAACGTTGTGAGCCAAACAAAATATCTTACAAGTATCATTTTGTCACATTCCGTAACTAGAGCAACATGGTTGGAGGATTTATCATACACTGAGTTGCCTTGCTTCGATCAGTCTACATATATAAAGACATGTAGCTAGTTTAAATGATTTTTTCATACCAATCATCTAATTCATGGGAAAATGACATAAAAAACTTTGTAAGTGGCGCGTACTAACACTTTAAACCTTGAAATTTTTGGACTATCATTTTAAACATTTAAAATGGCAATTGTGTTATAAAAACTTTCATCTTGACTTATTTGTTCATCAAGTAAAAAACAGACATGTACAGCAAGGTTAATGTGATGATGTGACAATTTTGTTTAAAATAATAATTATTTAATTAAGAAAATAAATAAAATTAAATTAAAAATAAAAACTATAAAATAAGAAAACTAAAATAAAAATTTGGAAAACAAAATAAAATATTCCAATATAAAAAATATCAGAAAATTAAATTAAATTAAAAAAATATATTAGATTAATTGAAATACAGAAAATAAAATAAATATGACTAAATTAAAATACAGAAATAAAATAAAGAATATTAAATTAAAATGCATAAAATTAAATAAAATACAGAATATTAATTAAAAGGCAGAAAATTAAATGAAAATAAATAATATTAACTAATATTTTAATTTTAATATTAAAGAATATTCTTTATTTTCATTTAATATTCTGTATTGTAATTAATATTCTGTATTTAATTTAATTTTCTGTATTTTAGTTTAATATTTTTTATTCAATTTTCTGTATTTCAATTAATCTAATATATTTTTGAAATTTAATTTAATTTTCTGATATTTTTTATTTTGGAAAGTTTTATTTTAATTTCCGAATTTTATTTTAGTTTTCTGATTTTTAGTTTTTTATTTTTATTATATTTTTAGTTATTTTATTAATTAAATCATTATTATTTTTGAAAAAACACTGACACATCATCACACCGACATGTACATGTCAGTTTTTTACTTGATGAACAAGTACGCCAAGCTGAATGTTTTTCATGACACAAATAGCATTTTGAAAGTTTAAAGTGCTAGTAAAAAAAGCTTCAAGATTTAAAGTCTCATTACATGCCATTTTTTCTGAAATTTTATGCGATTATCCCTCTAATTTATTAAAAATGGTGTACAATTTTAGATTATCTTTTAGTTTTTCACAATATTTACGTAGTCATGCCACTGATGTATTAAATGAAGCTTTATCTATGGATATTTTGTCTTTTCCAAAATTAATATAATAACAATTATTCCTAATTTTATGTTTTTCATATCTTTTCTAAAATTAAGAAAATATTTCTAAATTAATTTATATATTGCATAGCTATATAAAATTTTTAACTACATCACATCAATACTATTAACATCAATACACATCAATAATATAAATAAAATATTTATGTAATAGTATAGTTACATTTGTCTCTATGATAATTTTCTCCAAACGTAATATTTTTTTTCTTTTTCCTTTGTTCTGTATAAATTTTTATTCTCACCAATATAAATATATTAAATATACCACTATAACTGTTTATCAAATTTAAAATAAATTTTTTATTTAGTGTTTTATGTGTATTGTCTTAAGAGTTATTGTTAAATGTTTGCATATTTTCGAATAATACTATTTTTGTTCTTAACAAACTATTATTTTTGACATACACAATATTTTAAGAATATTTTATACTATTAAAAAATGAATCATTTGTTAAAAAATTGTGCTCATTCCTTTTTATAGAGGGAAAAATAAATATTTTTTTTATAATTTAGCTTATCTATAAATACAATTCTATAACCGATTTAATGCATCTTTGATTTAGTTTATATATGTATTTATAATCTTATCTTTTTATGATCTATTTAAATAAAATACACAGGTAAAAAACATGATAAAAATATACGAACTAAAAATCATGTTCAAAATAATGATTTTTACATCTTTATGCTCTTATAAATATTAACATATACATAGATCAAAACCATGATCAAAATATAAATATGAACCTATATTCATTTAAATTAGAAAATATGAATATTTAATTTATATAATATATAAATAAAATATAAATTAGTAAAATATACATTCACTCAGACGAGCAGGTTAAACTAAGTATTATTTTCTTAATGAAGTACAAATGTAATAGTGGATACATTAGTCAACATATTTTACTGGATCATATGTGTCTTCTTGCTTATATCTACTTCTACATAATTGACAATGGGCCTAGAGAACCTCTTTATGGTTCTTTTTGACAGAGAGCCTTTCTAGTCTTTCTTACGTCTACATTTTTGTTTTGATTTCTTTTTTCTTTTTTACTTAAAGATAATTGATGGTAAACTCCGTCTTTAGCAATGAACTAAAAGAGAATATAATTTCAGAATTTTATTGCCTAATTTTTCAAAGGATAACTGACCTTTCATGTGTTAATGTCAGTAAACAAACTGAATTAGGTCATTGACTCGGTAAGAAACTGGGACTAAAAGAAACTGGGACTAACAGAAACATTCGTGTAAGGACAAAGGAAGGTTCGTCATATCAAGCTTTGGATCTCAAATAAATCTAACACTTTAGACGAAGTCTCATCATCTCGCTTTCTCGTCTCTACTCCGTTGGCTTTTCAGCTTAATAGTATTACTAGGATAAGATCCGCGTCTTGCGCGGGATGAAATTATTATTTTTATTATGTTTTGGAAAATGAAACAAAAGTTCGGTTTCATCTAGATTAAGAATGTTCAATCTGGATATCGGGTTTCCGTATTTTGGTTATTAAAATATAACTACTATTTTAAATCCATATTTACTTCAGTTTGATTTGGTTTATATATTGGTTTTCAGTTTATTCAATTTTATACCAAAATACATCATTATTTAGTTTGAAATCATATTACATATTATAAAATAAATAATATGATCATATTTAGAGTCATATTGTCAAAAAGTCATTTACTAAAAAAATATATTATATATTTAACTAAAAGAATTAAA
>CAKOAT010101377.1:132331-186542 GCA_932364175.1 Eruca vesicaria subsp. sativa | reverse complement strand
ATATATATAAACTATGTTACATGCGTTATATGCGTCTCTAATTATTTTTCCCTAGCAAATTTCAATTGAACCTAAAGCTGCCACGTCAGTTTAATTGGTATGCTAATTGATTGACAACTAAGCAAGGTTACTTTTTAATTATTACAAACTTGAGGTTACATCTTTTCAAATGTTTCTCAATTAATATATAGGGGATTTTTTAATGTATAATCAACCCTAGAACAATTCCAATGGGAAGTTCCACCCATTTGGAATTCTAAATATATATATATATATATATATATATATATATAAATATATATATATATAGATAGATAAATAGATAGTTGTGAAGTCTATTAAATAATGTAGAATTTTATTTAAAATTCTAAAAACAAAATTTAAAAATTTTTAAATAGGAATTTTACACTATTTAGTAGATCCCACAACTATATACACATATACAATTTATACATATACACATATTTATTTTTAGAATTTTAATGGGTAAAATTCTTATTGGAAGTGTTCTTAGACCAACATTATTCCAGTCTTTAGGTCAAGTCCTTAAGGAGATGATTATAAATGCAACAAAACCGAAGAGGATTAAGAGGAAGAAATCGCTAATTAAAAAATGTTTTTACTGTGTTTATATACTATTTGCGGACTCCACGACACATGACGACCCACATTTAGTTTATTTATTTATTTACTTTTTTAAAATACAGAAAAAAAAATCCAAAAACCTGTACACTGATAATGATTCTCTTAGAAGCGAGTCTAATAATCATTTCCCATACATTAAACGTTTAATAGCTTCTGGTTCTTCTTGCAAATAATCAAATTCTTATTCAGGTATTAAAATTTTTACTATCAATAAGAGTATTACGTATACTTGAAAAACAAATTGTGTTAGTGAATTTGTTCAACACGAATGAAGAGTGTTTTCACAATTTAAAAACCAAACATAAATTTAATCTATACTATTAAAATTTGGAATTATTTCAATTATATTGTGGGTGGGTCGCAATAAATAAAATATTGTTAGATTGGGTCCGGCGAAAGTGATAAAGAAGTCAAATTCGCCGAGTTTGACCTTAAAAGTGGCTCTATGGTAACTACTGTTTTACCCTTGTAGGTGTTTTGTGAATTCAAAGCTAAAACGTGACACAGACTCGCTTTTTTCTATTAAACATCACTGAAATCACCTAAACACCCTTATCAACTTGGTGGGTCTGAAACTACTCTTTACAGAGGAAGTGCTGAAATTCCTTCGTAAAAGTGAGGGCTCTATAGTCATTTTGCCTCGCTAGAGTAGTGGTATTAAGAAAATTAAAAAAAAAAAAACAGAAAAACAAAAACAAACAATCATAGAGGCTGATGAAAAAGAGAGATTAGGGAGGGAAGATTCGTGTTGACTTTCCTTCCATCATCTCTGTTTTTCTTTTCATTACAAAACATCAAACAATTTGATCAAACACCTAACGAAAAATATCTTGACGTTGATTCGATCCATCTTCTTCTTTCTTCTTCATCGATCTCACGCGTTTTCACATATATATATAACGTTGAATCTATACCAAAGTTTCGTCGATCCTTGTTAGTGTGAATCAATCTCCCATCAACCATGGGAAACTGTTGCGGAACGACAAAATCATTAACTCAAAACGACAACGAAAACAGCAACAAACCAAAAAAGGGAAAAAAGAAGCAAAACCCATTCTCAATCGACTACGGTCTCCACCACAACGGAGGAGCTCTAAAACTCACCGTCCTATCCGATCCAACAGGCCGTGAAATCTCTCAGAAGTACACGCTAGGTCGTGAGCTAGGTCGCGGAGAGTTCGGAGTCACGTACCTTTGTACAGACAAGGAGACAGGGGAGGTCTGGGCGTGTAAGTCGATACTGAAGAAGAAGCTGAGGACGGCTGTGGATATAGAGGATGTGAGGAGAGAAGCTGAGATCATGAGGCATATGCCTGAGCATCCTAATTTGGTGACGTTGAAGGAGACTTATGAGGATGAGGTCGCTGTGCATTTGGTGATGGAGCTTTGTGAAGGTGGTGAGTTGTTTGATAGGATTGTGGCGAGAGGACATTATACTGAGAGAGCTGCTGCTGATGTTACTAAGACTATTATTGAAGTTGTTCAGGTTCGTCATGGGGTTTTTTTGATCTTTTACGTACTCTTGCTTTGTTGTTATAGGATTTAGAGTCATTTTTTAGTCTAGAAGCTGACGTGACTTTATTTGATTGGTCTGTAGTTGTAATCTGTGTCAGTTTAAGCTCTCGTGTGTTGCTGTTTTCGCTGGTTCTAGTTTTGGACATTGTAGCATTGCTTGAAGGGGGTTTTCTGTTTGATTCACAGAGACTCAAAAAGAATATTTTTTCTTGACATTTTGTGTGTTTTGGATTTATGCAATTGCTAGACTCTTGGGACATTTACTGCAATGTTGTACTGCGTGAAGGGTACTCGCTGTATGCTGCATAGAGACTGAAAAAACATTTTTTTGACATTTTCTGTGTTTTGGTTTAATGCAAATATTAAACTCTTGATTTTGCTCTTTATTTTTATTTTGCTCTTTACTTATCTCTTGCTTTGTTGCAGAATTGAAATGGTTAAAGTCTAGGATCAATGTTATAGGATTTTGAGTCATTTTAGTCTACAAGCAGCCATGAGTGCGTCTGGTAGGTCTATAAGTGTTCAATGTCTCAGTTTAACCTTTCGTGTTAGTTTTGGGTTCTTGACATTATTGGATTGTTGCATTGCTCTGTTTGGTGCATACAGAGAATGAAAGAAGAAACCTTTCTTGAATGTTAAATGTTAAATCTCTTTGGAGTCATTTTTTTTGGATGTGAGATTAATGATTTTCATTGTGATCTCTGCAGGTGTGTCATAAGCATGGGGTAATGCACAGGGACCTGAAACCAGAGAATTTCTTGTTTGCAAACAAGAAGGAGACTGCACCTCTTAAGGCTATTGATTTCGGACTCTCTGTTTTCTTCAAACCTGGTATGTGTTCTGTTTTTGCTTTCTGTTCTCTACTCCTTTGCTGTATGGCAACAATCTTAAACCCTCACTGTTGTCTTCTATTGCAGGCGAGAGGTTCAACGAGATCGTTGGGAGTCCGTACTACATGGCTCCTGAGGTTCTAAAAAGAAACTATGGTCCAGAAGTTGACATCTGGAGTGCTGGTGTTATTCTTTACATTCTGCTCTGTGGTGTCCCACCTTTCTGGGCAGGTTAGTTTTGTCAGTTCTATATTCCCTTACTTCTTGTGGAACATGTGACATGTTTGAAGTGATCAATCAATCTTTTCTCATGTTTGATTATACCAATTTCAGAAACTGAACAAGGAGTTGCACAAGCAATTATTAGATCTCAACTAGACTTCAGAAGGGATCCATGGCCCAAAGTTTCTGAACACGCAAAAGACCTTATTAGGAAAATGCTTGATCCTGACCAAAGGCGTCGTCTCACAGCTCAGCAAGTGCTAGGTATTTTTTTTTTACGGTTTTCTAATGATTCTTATGTTGTGATATGGAATCTATAATAGATAGAAGGGTACTAATAACCTTTCTTTGTTTTGCATAGATCATCCATGGTTACAAAATGCAAAGACAGCTCCTAATGTATCATTAGGTGAAACAGTAAGAGCAAGACTGAAGCAGTTCACAGTCATGAATAAGCTCAAGAAACGAGCACTCAGGGTTATTGCTGAGCATTTATCAGATGAGGAAGCTTCTGGTATAAGAGAAGGGTTCCAAATAATGGACACAAGCGAAAGAGGGAAGATTAACATCGAAGAGCTGAAAATAGGGTTGCAGAAACTTGGCCATAACATTCCACAAGATGATTTACAAATCCTGATGGACGCTGTAAGCTTTTATTTCATCATTACCAAATCTTTGAAGTTACATAACGCAATGCACTGAAGCTTGTAGGCTATCTTTTTTTTTTCTTTTTGCAGGGTGATATCGATAAAGATGGATACTTGGACTGTGACGAGTTCATTGCCATATCAGTACATCTCAGGAAAATGGGCAATGACGAGCATCTCAAGAAAGCGTTTGCGTTCTTTGATCAAGACAATAACGGATATATCGAAATAGAGGAGTTAAGGGAAGCTTTGTCTGATGAAGTTGGTACTAGTGAAGAAGTTGTTGATGCTATTATTCGCGATGTTGATACTGATAAGGTTTGTTTAGCCTCACCATTGGTGAAGATAGTTTGAGAAAACAAGTCAATAACTAAACATTATTATATACCTTTTGTTGCAGGATGGAAGAATAAGTTATGAAGAGTTTGTGACGATGATGAAGACGGGAACAGATTGGAGAAAAGCTTCGAGGCAGTATTCGAGGGAACGGTTTAATAGTATCAGTCTCAAACTGATGCAAGATGCATCGTTGCATGTCAATGGTGATACAAGATGAGAGAGTCTCAATCAGCACTGGAAGATTGAATCAAATGAATGCAAATCTTTCTTCATTTCTTTATTTATTTTTTTTATCTTTTGGGTTTTGCGTGTTCTTACACCACCATGTCAGAGCATCTTACGCATGTAAGCTAGAAGCAATTGTGTGTGTTAGTTCCTGATTGAAGAGCGAGTGAGTATGTTGGATCAAGAGAGAAAAAAGTGTGTGGCCTATGGCTGTGTGTAGATAATTTGTATAAATGTTGGTAAAAATCATCATTAGTGTTTTCTTGTGATAATCTGTCATTTCTTATAACAATTCGAAAATCATATGAGAGAATGAATTTGTTTTCTGATAGATACCTAAGTATCTTATTATTGACTCGGAGGTGATGAAGATGACGTGGCTGGATAAGTAAAGGGTGTAGAGCAAAGCCTTGGGTTGTTTTAGAGCGTTTTGATGTTAGAAGACTTTGAAGAACTATCGGAGGTGACGAGTATAAGTAGAGGAGAAGATGAGGATGAGAGACTTTATGCTTTGTTGTTGTTGTAGAAAGACGATATGTTCTCTCTCAGTCGCCATGAGACTGATGATTGCATCTGTGTTCGCCATGAGAGCATAGTTATAATCATACTCAAGGCTTCATTCATTTTTGTACTTGGTTCGTGTTATCAATAAGAAGACGTTACATAGAGTTTCATAGAGTTCTGGATATCAAGACTCTATCATTGGTGCGGTGAAACGGTTCGGATCCAACCGATGGTGTGACGGTATTTACGACGCGGCGGTAGGAGTTCAAGAGAAGTGATTGTGAGATTGGTAGCGATTGGTGATTCTGATCAGAGAGTTCGTCCTTGATCAGTAATACAATTTTGTAAGTGACGAGAGTTGATTTATGATTTTACAAGCAATTGGTTACGGATTTGATACGATCGAAGTTGTGCGGAGCTTAATCTGGAATTTGAAAGCAATCTAACCTAATATTGTATTATGTTGCGATTGGGATTGGTTTCCATGGGAATCGTGGTGGTTCCGCTGTTTCTTGATGTAGAATTGCAGCAATTGATCTCGTGGATGGAGAATAATTTTCATTGGAAGGGACTCAACAATTTCGAGAAGTTACACATGGCTCATGGATTTATTTAGGGAGAACCTGAGAGGTACATCAATTCATTAAAGCCTATGAGTAGCTGAAAAGAGATGAAGGAAACGTTGCTGCTGAAGTTTGGTGATGATGATGATCCGGAAAAGATGTTATTGAAAGCTGAAGCTGATAGAAGCTACAATTCTCTAATAAATGGTGATATCTAAAAAAGAGGAGCCTTGCAATCACATTCGCATGTTGTTCCTCTGGTAGAGTCGACACTGAAGGTTCCATGTCTCAACCTGGAACAAAACGAGAATGATTCTCAGTTAGGAATGTGGAAGTTGATCATTATCTTGAGTTGCCTATGTTTGATGGCACAAATCCGGATGGTTGAATTGTGAAAGTTGAGAGGTTCTTTTTTTATTATGGAGATAGGCAAAACTAGACCTCGTTTTTCCCTTTTTGGAAGGAGGTGCTCGTCGATGGTCCTATCGGGTGAGGCGCAGAAGGAAATTCAAAGATTGGACTAACTTCAAGTTACAATTACTGGTTCATTTTGGTTCAATTAAAGATTTTTCTTATCCAGTAGTAATTCTGAAAGAATCACGTCATGAGTCTGGTCAAATTGCAGAAGTGGACAATCGAGAATTTATTTCTGAGGCTGTTCTTGACAGAATAGTGGTAAAGCAGTCAAAAACTGAGATGGAATATTATATGCACCATGAAACATTTCTCGAGAGAGATTTACTTCATCAGACTGATCCGAGTTGTGTTTCAGTAGCTGGGAATTACAGGGATGAAGCAGCTGGTAGCAATGAAGTGGAGCATGAGACAGAAATAAAGAAGCAGACTGCAATGGTGGAAGAAGTTTCTAACGCCTCTGTTTCAGGAGGGCACCAGAAAAAATGGATTCATGTATCTTTTCAAGAAACAGAAGCCATACTGAAGATCTCACGTGTTGAAACTGATCATGAAACCGATTTGTTTTGTGAGACTGGTCAGGTTACGAGTTGTTCTGCAGTAGCAGTTCATCTAAAAATGCAATCAAATTTGAGTAATGAACTTGTTCATGAGACTGCATTGGTGAAAATGACAATATCACAAACAGAGGAAGAAGTTTTTGTGAGTTTTGGTGGCTGTCAAGTCCTTGGTTGCTCGTCACCAGAACTAAAGCTCAAGCAAGACTCATTTTGTAATGCCATTCAAGAACCATAAGTAATGCTCCAGAATGACTCACTTTATAAGATTGACCAAAAGGTTGGTTTGAGATGTGAACCGGAATCCATTGAGATTGTGGTGAAAGCTGATTCGTTTATGGAGATTGTATTGCAGGTGACAAAGTCATCAACTACAGACGCGACTGAGGATAATTTATATACGGAGAAGCAACAAAGGTTCCCTAAAGCCTGGAAATTTAAGTTTAAATCCAAGCATTCAGTTTTTATTTTCAGATTATTCAGTTCTTGTTGCTGATGGTTTGATGGCAAGTGAGATTGTTTCCAAGATGGAATTGGCGCAGAAGTGTGTGAAAGTTCTGAGAAAGGAAGACATATCATGGCTGTACAAACATTTCTTGAAATATGAAGCACGCAGCTTGATATAGTTTCTTGTTGGTGACGTCAATTTTCATCTGAAGCACAGATGGCCATTTAAATTAGTTTCAGTTTTGGCATGTGTGTTGGAGCATGTGGTTGCAGAGACATTTTCTGCAGTATCTGTTGTTAACAAGGGATCATTTCACCGAGGGATAATAATCGTTTCAGTGTATTGCTGGACCGGATCGGCGTTGTGTGGCTGTGGGTTTACTCAGATTTCATAATGGCTGTGACAGATACAAGACCAGAAGGTCAGCGATCCCTCGTCATTTTCTTCTATTCAAGCTTGAGGTCAAGCTTATTTTCAAGGAAGGAAGTATACAATTCAGTACTTATTGACTTGTTGTTGGTGAAGGTGCTGATTTGGTGGTTTACAATAGCAAGCAAGTCTGATCTTCTCAAGAAAATAGTTAAGAAGCAGTGGAAAAATACAGAACAGAGTGGACAAGGGATGGGTCTCGTGGAGAATCATGAATCGTTTAAAGAAAGAAGCAGCTTAGTGTTACATGTCAAGATGCATCTACTGCTGGTTCTAATACAACAAAGGCAACAATGGAAAAGGATTTACAAGTCAAGGATGTTCAAATATAAAGAGACACAAAGGAGATTCATTTGTTCAACTTTGACAGTGATTGAAAGATTGATGTTTCAGCAGGAGAGAGGAGACCAGCAGAAGTGTGGGGCTGATAAGTCTGTCTGATGTATCTTTCTTCAGTGGTTTCCTTTCATGCAAGCTTGCCACAAGCTTTTTTCAAAGGGGAAAGTATTGATAGATACCAAGTATCTTACTGTTGACTTGGAGGTGAGGAAGCTGAAGTGGCTGGATAAGTAAAGGATGTAGAGCAAAGCCTTGGGTTGTTCGAGAGGGTTTGTTGTTAGAAGACTTTGAAGAAGCTATTGGAGCTGACGAATATAAGTAGAGGAGAAGATGAGGATGAGAGACTTTATGCTTTGTTGTTGTTGTAAAAAGACGACATGAGTCTTCTCTCTCAGTTGCCATGAGACTGATGATTGCATATGTGTTCGCCATGAGAGCATAGTTGTAATCGTACTCAAAGCTTCATTCATTCTTGTAACTAGATGCATAGTCCCCGCGCAAGCGCGGGGGTTGGATACGTTGTTGATGTTTTGTGTATGAGACTTTGCTGTTTTTTTTTTAACATTTGTTTATCTGGCTTATCTATAATGGTGATGAATGAAACATTAGAAGTCACACAACTTGATTAGTCTGATAAAAGAATAAAAATCGAATTCATATGGGTTGATATTTTCATATTTTATCTTCGTAGTGATTTTATCGAGCATTCCCTTTATTAGTGATTTTATCGAGTATTACTGTTATTAGTGCTTTCATGTAAAAAAAATTATTTAATGGAGACAAGACAAAAAAGGACATGTGTTTATTAATGTAATTTTCTTTCTGAAATTATGTTGTATATATATATATATTTTTTTTTTAATTGTGATGTATATGAGATTTATGGCCGATCTGAATATGTTTTTATTTTTATTTGATGATTATAACTGAATTGAAATGATATTGGAGCTTAGAACATGATAACATTTCTTATAAAAGTATCTAAGATGGTCTCATAAAGTTTCAAATCCTTAAGCCATTTTGTATCCCAACAACCAGCATAAAAAATCATTATGAATCTCCCTAAGCTTTTAGGTATCCCGAAAAGCCCAAATTAAAAAAAAAAATTACATGCAAGCACTGCGTTTCGAACCCGCGCACTCGCGGTACCAACTTCTCGTCACCAACTTACACCACTGGACATGTGTTTATTAGTGTAATTTTATTTCTGAAATTATGTTGTATGTATATATATATATTTTTTTTAATTGTGATGTATATGAGATTTATGGCCGATCTGAATATGTTTTTATTTTATTTGATGATTATAACTGAATTGAAATGATATTGGAGGTTAGAACATGATAACCTTTCTTATAAAAGTATATAAGGTGGTCTCATAAAGTTTCAAATCCTTAAGCCATTTTGTATCCCAACAACCAGCATACAAAATCATTCTGA
Organism: Eruca vesicaria subsp. sativa; assembly: GCA_932364175.1. NCBI lineage: Eukaryota > Viridiplantae > Streptophyta > Magnoliopsida > Brassicales > Brassicaceae > Eruca > Eruca vesicaria. Next base: position 177,425 of record CAKOAT010101377.1, on the reverse strand, counting down.
ATCTCCCTAAGCTTTTACGTATCCCGAAAATCCCAAATTAAAAAAAAAAAAACTTACATGCAAGCACTGTGTTTCGAACCCGCGCACTCGCGGTACCAACTTCTCGTCACCAACTTACACCACTGGGCCATTTCATCACTCATCGATAACATTCAATCTTACAAAATGTTATACGTTTTTGTTTTCCCTAATAACACGCGCGAGGCCCGCAAATTTTCTGACGTGGACACGCTGAGGAGCTTCAAAAGTATACTACAATAGATTGGTTCGTATTATCAAAAAGAAGATGTTCCAGAGAGTTTCATAGAGTTCTGGATATCAAGACTCTATCATTTTCACTTGTAGGAGTTCAGAAGTTTGTTGAGCCTTAATTCATTATATAATTATTATGGTAAAAGATTGAAAAAATAGGAAGAACTTCTAGGTAGAGTATGTAAGTTAAGTTATCAATAACTATCATGATGACAAGTTAATTATACTATCATCAACTTTTTCACACATTTCCAGCGTTTTCGCAACAACTGGTTTTACAAAAAAATTATTTTAACAATTAAAAATTTCATACATTGCATCATCATATCTTGAAAAGATCCATATACTAATCTGTGTTGATTAAACTTACCTATGAACGATAAATGATATGCACATGTATACATATTATATATGCAATATATATCAGTACTCAACTCAATCCTAAACCAAACTTGCAGCAAGCCAGAGACATATAAAATCATTGTAGACAGATTCACTCAGTCTGTAGTAACTTATAAAATATCTCATTTATTAAAAAAACACAAAAACGCTTAATGAGAGTTTCATGATGGTGTCATCTATATATAGTGAGAAATTTGTACAAACTTGTATATCATAAGATGAGTTATTTTTTCAAAAATAATAAGATCAAATTGTTAGAACACTATTTTTGCTTAACGTTTTTGCTATTAATTAAATATTATTTTATTCTTTTCTTTATTAGCTTTCCTCTATTCATATACTAGATTACTTTACCAGAAATATAATAACAAAGTATTTTGATAATTTTGGAGGATTTTTGTTAATTATTTTCATATTTGTGTTTATAAATAGTATAATATTCTTTAAAATAGAGTTTATTGGGAGACGAAAACTTAGTTTATTTCCAATGACGATTTACGGACTTACAGTTGCTAATAATATGCATTAGTAGTCCATAATTTTCTTTGTGTGTCAAAAAAAATAACTCGAGGAAAGTGTCAGGAACATTGAGTTGATGGTCTCGCATCTCAAAGTTGAACTTGACAAGAAAATGAACATATCTTCTGCTGATGGGTTTCTGTTGGTAGACTAAGTTATTTTACTTAGAATCAAGTTATTGGTTTATTAGGTTTTCTTTAGAAGACACTACTATGGTTTCACTATATTTTTTGTCTCCTTTTAATGCTCTTCATTTTGAATTCCTAATTGTCTACCGATTGATTCATACTTTTCTGAGAAAATGTTAACAATTATCCATACTTGGTTCTAATTGACTTAATTTTCAAATGTATTAACCTTAATTTACGATCAAATAAAATCTTCTTCAGGTGTGTTAAATGTTGTGACTTTTAGAAAAAGAAAACATGCTATGTTATTGGAAGATTTGATCAATCAAAAACCTAGAAGGTTTGTATTTTGAAAACATAAGTTATTTCTTTTATCGGGATAAATACTATATCACTACATTTCTATGTTTAATATTTTTCTTTTTGTATCACAAAAATAATTATGATTCTTAATACATGTTTTAACTTTTGGTGATGATGATGCACATATAAACTAACAAATTAATTACATACTATACTGATAGAGCGCACGAAGTCTCAAACCATTCAATTTCAAACGTACATCATCTTTTCAATAATTTTCAGTTTCTGAGTTTTTTTTTTTGAACTAAGGCTTTCAATTTAAATTGCAGAAAGAAAAAACTGTTTACAAGCATATGCTTTAGTTAAAGGCCCAGCCAACCCAATTAATAGAAACTCATAGTAGAAGAACCCAAAAAGAACCTAAGCCCATTACTCAAAACAATTAGGGCCTGTTCGTTTTCTTAGTCGACTGATCCATCTGGGTGAAGGTGAGTATTGATGTTCGTTTAGTGTAATTAATCGGTACATTCAGATGGATCAGTTGGGTGAGTTTCTAAAACTCAGCTGATTTTTTTTTAGAAGCTGGATAAGTCTTCACCATGCATCTAGCTGCACTTGATTCAGTCAAAAAAGGTTAATGACGAAAATGACCCTGCTACACATAAACCTAAAGCCAAGAGTTTGACTCTCATCTCTCACGCTCTCTCTCTCTCTCTCTTGGCGGCCGATCTCTCTCTCGCCCCTTTCTCTCTCTTCGGCGACCTCACTCTCCGGCGATCTCTCCCTCCGGCGACCTCCCTCTCCCTCTCCCTCTCGCTCAGGTAAGATTGTGTTGTGGGTTTTCTGTTTTGTTGAATCGTTGAAATTCAATCTCTCTCTCAGGTTCTCTCTCTCTCACTCTGGCAACCTCAGCTCCGGAGACCTCTCTCTCTAGCTCAAGTAAGAGTCTCTGAGATCTAAATGTCGTGGGTTTTTTTATTTTGTTTGGAATCGTTTACGTTATCACCTCACCACATATGAAATGCAATCTCTCTCTCTCAGGTTCTCTCTCTCTCACTCCGACAACCTCAGCTCCGGCGGCCTCTCTCTCTAGCTCAAGTAAGAGTTTCTAAATGTTGTGGGTTTTGTAGTTTATATCCTATAAGTTATGTTCTGGGTTTTGTTTGCATCTGTAGATTGTTCTTTTTCAAGTCTGTAGTTTATAAGTCTGTACTTTGGATACAAAGCTCTTGTCATGTATCAGTCTTTATAAGCTTTTCTTAAGTGGATTTGCCAACATTGTTTAATGGTGTCATGTGTCCCATCTTTCTTTTGGTGTCTGGCAGGTGCAAGAAGAAGCTTTCTCATTCTATTAAACAATGACATCCATCCCTGGTTCTGATGTGAGTATCTTACTCTCTTAGTTGATCTCGATTTTGTCAAATTCTTTTCTTATTGTCTTTAATTTTCAAATAAGAATCTTATATGGAGTGACGAGCAAACACGTTTTTTTCTTCAACTAAGACTTGATGAGAGTCTGAAAGGAAACATAAGAAAGCAGATGGTAATGAGGCTGGGAGACAGGTGATCATGGATAAGTTCTATGAGGCATTTGGTATAAAAATTCCATGGAGAAAATTTGGGATAAAGTATAATACTTGCAAGAAGCAATACGGCTCCTTTAAGAAGTTGACTCGGAACAGAACGGGGCTTGGTTTTACTTCAACTGGGTCCATCAACATGAGTGAGGATTGGTGGAATGAGCGATGCAAGGTACAAGTTCTATGATCCTTTTAACTTTACTGGTTCAGTTTTGATTGTGTTGTTGGAAAATAATGATTTGATGATGATTCTGTGTTATGTTCAAGAAAAGAGTGATAATAATTTAGTCATTTTTCTATGTATTCAAAGTAGAAATACAGTGTTCTCACTTTGAATTTTCTTGTTTCAGGAGTGGCCTGGTGCTAGAAAATTTAAAGACAAGCCGATAGCAAACATGGATTTGATGGAGAAAGTATTTGGGACAGTTTATATTAGTGGAAGTGAAGGTTGGTCTGCTCAGCAAGGTGAAGAGGTTTTAGACACAAAGCACACAGATCATGATGACGAAGATGATGCTGAATCAAGGCGTGATGTCCCTACTCAAGAAGCTTGTAGAGATGAATCAAGGCGTGGTGTCCCTACTCAAGAAACTGATGTCGCATCTGAAGCATGGAATGTTGGATCAAAGAATGTTGGCCCCTCTTCTTCTAGGTCAAAGGATAATAAGAAAAGATCAAGGGCTGTACAAGCAGGACAAGCTGTGGCTGATGTGATTAGGGAGAGTGTTGAGTCTAGAGACAAGATTCTTTCCCACAAGAATCATTTGATAGAAAACCATCCTGAGTTTAGTCGCAGTCAACTGCGAGCTATGGAGGTTCTTCACTATCTGCCTGCTATAAGGATGTGGTCTCCTCTATACAAGGCCTCCATTAACCACCTCAAACAAGATGCTGCAAATTGCCAGACCTTCTTGTTCTATGGAGATGATGAGAAAAGGGTTCTCTACTTGGAATATGCAACTGGAGAAAGCAGAGATGCATGAGGAGGAGCTGTTTATGTTTATGTCTTTGTTTTAGTTTAGTATAAACTCTAGAATGAATCTTGTTGTAGTGACTATGTTTATGACAATATTTATATGAAACCACTTTGCTAAAATGTGTGTTTATTTTTATTTTGAAGTGAATGAAAATCTGGTAGATAAGCAGTTCCTACAAGCAGCTCTTACACTTCTAGCTTAAAGTCTCCAAGATACAATGATGAATAGTAAGGTATGTTTACTCTTTTCTCTCAGTCTCTTGCTTAGTGATCAGGAAATGTGTGGAAAATATAGGATGATGGTGACTGTGTGTTGCTCTTAGTTTTTGTCACTGTCTTAAGCTTTGCTAATCTGATTAAAGGATGCATTACTATAAAAGCTAAAATAAGTAGAAATCAGAATCTACACATTATTATAAATCTAAAACCTGTAGAAACTAATTTGAAACATTATTATTGTATTCTACATATAGTAGAATACATATTCTATATATGGTAGAATACACATTCTACGGATAAGAATATTTTGTTCCGAAAATATATGAAGAAAATATTTGAAAATATTCAATTTCCATAAATAAAATCGATTTTTGATTAAATTTTTTAAAAAAAAATCGATTTTTTCATTTGAAAAGTAAAAAAAAAAAGTGATTTGGGAACTCACGCCATCTTCTCCATCCTTTACAAAAATTTCACAAAAAGTTCGCATTGGTTCTACCATGATTCATATCTATGTTTCATGTGGTTTTTGAAATTGATTGTATCTTACTGGTAGAGAGCCACAAGCCTTTCCCGTGGAAGCTTGGATAGTGTCAATCTTTTGGGACGATAACCCTGAAAACAAAATAGCTAGTTTTTTGGTAGCTGACAGCAAAACCAGACCAGAGTTCGAATTCATGCAAGACGTGGAGGACATTCTGGACAGATTCCAGGGATCCATCAATAAAGATCAGCTAAAATATGTTCTTTCATTGTTCTTTTACCGACACCAAGTAATTGAAATACATATATATTTAAAATATGAAAATTTGGCCTCCACGAAAACATCTACGCCCTCCATGTCATATTAAGTGTTGTTATAGAGAAAAATTTTGTTACAAAATAAGTGTCGTTTTCGGTTTTCAATGCAAAATTTATTAATTTTTATTTTGTAGTCTATTTTTCTTTTGGTTAAAAAATGTGGTTAGGTATATAGGTAATTGTGTTTTTATATTGAAAATAAGTAAAATTAATTATTTCCTTAATCTGTGTTCAGAATCTTAAAGTGACATCTATTCTATTAAAATAGAGTCATTCTTTTTATCTACTGATACAAGTTGTCATTTAAATTTGGACCTTTTCTAGAATGTTACAAAAAATACAAGTTATATAATTGATTGAACCGCATTACTTAAATTAAACCGGTGGTTATTTATGGAATAGAGTTTTTGGCTTACTTTTGTTTTTATGAAATTTAATTGTTTAGTTTTTGGGCTTAGTATTAAAGAAAAACTCCAAAAAACATTAAATAAACTTTCCACATTAATAGATCAAAAATCAATTACTATTTTCAGGCCCAAAAATATTTAATATTTTCAACAAAACAAAATTATCTATTATTAATCACTTATTTAAATCATGTACTTTAAAACATGTTAATATTTTTAGCCCAAAATATTTAATATTTTCAACAAAACAAAATTATCTATTATTAATCACTTATTTAAATCATGTACTTTAAAACATGTTCATATTTTTTATTTTAAACAACAATCCCTCTATCTTGATAAATTTTAATGGTAACTTTTAAATAATTTATTGTTTTATTTTTCTTAAATAATTTACAGACTTAAAAAAAAATGTAAAGCAAAACCAAAAACCAAATCTAAAAACTAAAATCCAAAACCAAAAGCTGAAAAACGCAGGTTATATATTTTGCTTTTTTTATTACAAAATAAACTATTTCAAAATTTTAAAAAAATTATTTTGTCATCTTTTCAGTTTTAAATTACATGTTCGATTAATTGAGATTTGTTTGTTGGTAATATCAGTTCAAACTAACTTAGCAGGTCTAAAAATTAAAAACCCAAACCAAAAGCTGAAAATCAAAAATAGAAACTTAAAAACTAAAAACCAAAAACCAAAATTTAAAACAAAATCTAAAAATAAAAAATAAAACTGAAACTAAAAATTAATGAAAAACAACTATCACCACAAATTTTGGTCAACTGATTTTATCCCAAAACATTCTTTAAATTAAGATAAAACCCAATTACATAAATTTTTAATCATAAAAAATTTCTGCGCTTGAATTATATTTTTTTGCCTTTTTATTACAAAATAAACTATTTCAAAATTTTTAGAAAATTATTTTGTCATCTTTTCAGTTTTAAATTACATGTTCGATTAATTGAGGTTTGTTTGTTGGTAATATCAGTTAAAATAACTCAGCGGATCTAAAAATTAAAAACTCAAACCAAAAGCTGCAATCAAAAATAGAAACATAAAAATTAAAACCCAAGAAAATCAAAATCTAAAACAAAATCTAAAAATAAAAATTGAAACTAAAAATTTAATGAAAAACAATCATCACCACAAATTTTGGTGCACTGATTTTATACCAAAACATTCTTTAAATTAAGACAAAACCCCAATTATATAAATTTTTAATCATAAAAAATTTGGGTAATATCAGTTCAAACTAACTCAGCGGATCTAAAAATTAAAAACTCAAACCAAAAGCTGAAATCAAAAATAGAAACTTAAAAATTTAAACCCAAAAAATCAAAATCTAAAATAAAATCTAAAAATAAAAATTGAAACTAAAAACTAATGAAAAACAATCATCACCATAAATTTTGGTGAACTGATTTTATACCAAAACATTCTTTAAATTAAGGCAAAACCCCAATTATATAAATTTTTAATTATAAAAAATTGGGTAATATCAGTTCAAACTAACTCAGCGGATCTAAAAATTAAAAACTCAAACCAAAAGCTGAAATCAAAAATAGAAACTTAACAATTAAAACCCAAAAAATCAAAATCTAAAAATAAAAATTGAAACTAAAAACTAATGAAAAACAATCATCACCACAAATTTTGGTGAACTGATTTTATACCAAAACATTATTTAAATTAAGACAAAACCCCAATTATCTAAATTGTTAATCATAAAAAATTTCCGCGCTTTTAAGCGCGGGTCAAAATCTAGTCTACTATATTAAAATAGAGTCATTCTTTTTATCTACTGATACAAGTTGTCATTTAAATTTGGACCCTTTATAGAATGTTACAAATAATATAAGTCATATAATTGATTGAACCGTATTATTTAAATTAAACCGACACAATAAATGTAAAGAGACGACCTTAATGTAAACTACCTTCAAAATATGACAGGTATCTATGTTTATACCGAAAACACATATTTTCTACTACAAATATGGAATGTTCTAAAAGAATATATATCATCAAAATATTAAATATGGAAATCTACTAATTATACTTAAATTAAACCAGTGGTTATTTATGGAATATAGTCTTGGGCTTACTTTTGTTTTTTGAACAAATTATATAGTTTGGTTTTTGGACTTCGTATTAAGAAAAAAACTCCAAAACATTGAATAAATTTTTCACCTTAAAAGATCAAAAAAACAATTATTATTTTCAGACTCAAAAGATATTTAATATTTTTAACAAAACAAAATTATCTATTATTAATCATTTATTTAAATCATGTACTTTAAAACATGTTAATATATTTTTTATTTTAAACAACAATCACTTTGTTTTGATAAATTTCAATGGTAACTTTTAAATAATTTATTGTTTTATTTTTCTTAAATAAATTAATAATTAAAAAAATGTAAAGCAAAACCAAAAACCAAATCTAAAAACCAAAATCCAAAACCAAAAGCTGAAAACACATGTTATATTTTTTGTTTTGTTTATTTACAAAATAAACTATTTCAAATTTTTTTAAAAAAAATTGTTATCATCTTTTTCAGTTTTAAATTAGATGTTCGATTATTTGAGATTTGTTTGTTGGTAATATTAGTTCAAACCAACTCAGCGGGTTTAAAAATTAAAAACCCAAACCAAAAACCGAAAATGAAAAGTAGAACTTAAAAACTAAAAACCAAAAACCAAAATCTAAAAATAAAAACTGAAACTAAAAACTAATGAAAAACAATCATCACCGCAAATTTTGGTGAACTAATTTTATATCAAAATATTCTTTAAATTAAGACAAAACCCAATTATATAAATTTTTAATTATAAAAATTTCCGCTCTTTTCAAGCGCGGGTCAAAATCTAGTTTATATTAAAACAGAGTGTATTAACTAAAAATATGCCTTGAGCGTCACGCGTGACCTTCGTCATCAATCGTACATCGCCCGTAATGCTCCGGTGTGGCTTCATCATCTACTCGTTTTGGAGGCCCAGCAATGAGGTTTTTGGTGAGATCCATTTCATTTTTGTTTGGTGTTATTGACATCCCATTTTCTCTCAGTTATTCCCTTATCTGTTTGTTGAACTCTTAAATCAAACCAATTCAGTGTTATAAAAAAAAAAAAAAACTAAAAATATAAGAAATTAAATTTAAAGAAGGAGGCAATAAACTAAGGCGAAGTTATAACAGCGACTAGAAAAATTTCCTAGAAAAATTAACGACCATACCTTTAGGTCTCGCACGCCAAATTTCGCTCCATACGTATAACATATAGCTGTATTAGCTTCTTTTTCTTTGGGTAAAATATAGCTGTATTAATTAGTTTGTAATCTTATCACAAAACGTGATTATTTTATTTGTATTGATGATTACGTGACCTTTGTGGTTGTAAATCGATAAGAATATACGTATGGGCAAGTCTTTATCGTTTTCTTTGATTTCCCATGCATGGTAGGATTTATTATATGACTTTTTATAATGTGACTTTTTTTTTTTGAACTGAGTTTTAATAATGTGACTTAAGCTAGGGTGGGACGGATCCCGATATCTGGGATATTTGAAGTATCCAGATCCGGATTTGTCAGATTCGTGATTTTAATATTTGGATTCGGATTCGTATCTTCCGGATATCCGGATTTCGGATATCCGTCTAGATATTATAATATCCGCATGTATCCAGATTTGGATTCAGATCCGCAAAAATAATTTAAATTTAAAAAAAAAAAAAAATTCTAAAAATAATACATAAATATTTAAATATAAATTATGAATATATATCTGACATATAATATTATTAATATAAAACTAGAATATTATTAAACTTATTTTATGTATAAATATTAATATATCAGATATAATTAATAATAAAATGAAAAATTAATATATTTTTTAAAATACGGATCTTAATCCAGATATCTGGACCTAAAAATTAAGATATCCGGATCCAGATTTGGTTTGCACGGATCCGAGATTTTATTATCCGGATTTGGATCTGGATATCCTAATTTTGGAACGGATCCGGAGCGAATCTTGGATCAAATCCGGATCTCAGATAAAAATCTCAGCCCTACTTGAAGCCATATATTTGATCGTTTACCGTTATGGACTAAATATTACTCTCTCCATTCAAAAATAATGCATTTTTTAGAATATTCACACATATTTAAAAATAAATATATTATTTTTCATAATATTTAATCAACTAAAATTTAGTAAACACAATTAATATCTTTGAAATTATAATTTAAAATGTGAAATATATATCTTTTTGAAACTATTTTTAAAAAAAAACATAAATTACATTATACTCCATCAAAGCTACTCTAACTCAGTCTCGGTTTAATTGCAGGTCACCTTTGTATTTCTAGATCAAAGCAGTAAGATGAAAAATCTATGTGTATGATGTTTTTGCTTATTTGTTTTGTTATATGCTTTTTTCTAAATATTCATCTTTCAATAGTTTTCTAGCTTTGCATCTATTATATATATATATATATATGTATATATATATATATTAAATAGAGCAGATAAACCCTAATTTCTTATGCTTAAGACTATGATTTATTAGCTAATATATACTAGGATTTACTAGCTAAAAATATCATTAGCTCATAAACTGATGCTTTAATTTCTCTTGTTTGATTGAAATACACGCCAAACAAAGAAAGATGATGATGTTTGTTTCTTCTGAAACTTTTCCTAAACGATACTACAACGTACGGTAAATATCAGCCTCACACACAAAAATTAAAAGGCACGAAAAGAGAAAAAGGGATCCAAAACTACTACCGAACTTTGAAAGACGGAGACGACGGTGACGACGTTTGTCACTTTTGCTTATATGTTTTCAACTTTTAAATTTACGTATGGGTAGATACATCACGTTCTGCTTAGCTTAGTAATTACACATGATGAAATATTACTGTGAATGGTATAAGATGATGAAAATAAACTCTCGGTAGAATATATATAACTGAATAAAGTGTAAAATTCCCTATCAATCAAGAAAGTATTAAAGTCATTATAAGAAAAGATAAATTAAATTGAGGGAGAAGAGGTAAATGTTAGTAGCTTTACGGTGATGTTTCCGTATCAATCTCAACCTCTCTCTCCATACCTCCAACGCCATTAAAACTTGAATAAGCCTAACTTTTATCCATTAAATAGCCTATATATACACATACCTCCCACCTCTTCATTTTCATTTTACAAAAGCATCTCCCAAAACAGCAAAGAGTCTCATCTTACCCACAAGAATCAAACACAGACTCTTTGAATACTGTTTTGATCCTCGAAATGACCCGTCGTTGCGGAATTCTTGCTATTTTCTTATGCGTTCTTTTCATGATCTCGTGGTGCGAAGCTTTGAGTAGTAACGTAGATGATGGATATGGTCATGAAGATGGAAGCTTTGAATCGGATAGTTTAATTAAGCTCAACAACGACGAGGAGGACGTTCTTACCTTGAAAAGCTCCGATACACCCACTTCTGAATCATCAACTGTTAGTGTTTCGAACTTCGGAGCCAAAGGAGATGGAAAAACCGATGATACTCAGGTATATGATGTTTACGATTATGAATATAAAATTATTCTATAAAAAGATAGTTACCTGTATAAATATATAAAGATATATTTTTATATATAAAGATATTTTGTTTGGTATATATTGATGATGCATGCATGCATGGGTTGTAAAGTTAATATATGTTTATAATTAGGCTTTCAATAAAGCATGGAAGAAGGCATGTTCTACAAATGGAATTAAGACTTTCTTGATTCCTAAAGGGAAGACTTATCTCCTTAAGTCCACTCGATTCAGAGGCCCATGCAAATCTTTACGTAGCTTCCAGGTGACATGTTTTAATTTACTTTTGTAACTTCTATCATTAGTAGTACCTTAATTCATATATTTAATCCCCTCGTTGAAAGTTTTAACGATTGACTGCAGATTTTAGGCACTTTATCAGCATCTACAAAACGATCGGATTACAGTAATGACAAAAACCATTGGCTTATTGTGGAGGACGTTAATAGTCTATCAATCGATGGTGGCTCGGCGGGGATTGTTGATGGCAACGGAAAAATCTGGTGGCAAAACTCATGCAAAATCGACAAATCTAAGGTATGCATAGTCCACCAAGCACTGAGTGACACACAAATAATTATAAATATACTTATTTATGATATCTATACTCATAACTAAATCTCATCATGCTAATATTAAGTGGCCTCCTTCTTTTCAATGCAGCCATGCACAAACGCGCCAACGGTACGTACATACAGAGCTCCAAACATATGCAGATAACTAAAAATATTCACACTAAACTGATTAAGTGATCGTTTAATTACAAAAGTTGGCATGTGTATTTTTCTCTTTTTGCAGGCTCTTACACTCTACAACCTAAAGAATTTAAATGTGAAGAATCTGAGCGTGAGAAATGCGCAGCAGATTCAGATATCGATTGAGAAATGCAACAATGTTAAAGTTAAGAATGTTAAAATCACTGCTCCTGGAGATAGTCCCAACACAGATGGTATTCATATCGTTGCTACTAAAAGCATTCAGATCTCCAATTCAGACATTGGGACAGGTAAAGTGATCCATACATATTATTCAATTTTCTTGATCTGTATATATAAGGTATAATATTTATGGTTCATTTTCTATAGGTGATGATTGTATATCCATTGAGGATGGATCACAAAACGTTCAAATCAATGACTTAACTTGCGGCCCCGGTCACGGGATCAGGTAAATCCATACCTTCTTTTCCAAATAGTAAAAATTATACATTTTATCTTATATTTTTTACACATAATTAGAGTACATACATATGTAGACCTTTGTTTTTCTTTTTGAAGCATTGGGAGCTTGGGGGATGACAATTCCAAAGCTTATGTGTCGGGAATTAACGTGGATGGTGCTACGCTCTCTGAGACTGATAATGGAGTACGAATCAAGACTTACCAGGTGACTGATATTGTTTTTATTTTTCCTACAATCAACCCCTCGTTTACAATTCTTTTGGATTGAGCAGTTTGGTTTGAAGTTCATACCAGATATGAAGTTACGTCTTTACTTTCAAACTCATACGATCGTGATGGTAACATCAATAAAATAGTGGTCCGTCAATAGCAATCCACTTACTGATTTCAGGGAGGGTCAGGAACTGCTAAGAATATTAAATTTCAAAACATTCGTATGGATAATGTCAAGAATCCGATCATAATCGACCAGAACTACTGCGACAAGGACAAATGCGAACAACAAGTAATTTTTTGATCGATTAACTTTATATGCTCTTTTGGATATTTTTGCTTGTTTTGTTTTGTTCATTTAGATACACTCACTCCACTTGAAATGTGAAATATGTTGACTAGGAATCTGCGGTTCAAGTGAACAATGTGGTGTATCGGAACATAAAAGGCACGAGCGCAACGGATGTGGCGATAATGTTTAATTGCAGTGAAAAATATCCATGCCAGGGTATTGTGCTCGAGAATGTGAACATCAAAGGAGGAAAAGCTTCTTGCGAAAATGTCAATGTTCAGGATAAAGGCACCGTTTCTCCTAAATGCCCTTAATTACTCAGCTGATTATATATGTATTATACATAAATACGAATTATATATATAATTATAGATTCATGTATATCGCTCTCTACGTATTGATTCTTGATATATGTACAATATTAAAGATATATGGAAATTTACATACAATAGTCGAGATTATTGTTGTCTTGTTTATGCTTTACTGATCATGTTGATTGCTTGTCCATGAATAAATGAATAATATTATTTGTAATATTTTGTTTACTATTAAACATGGTGGATGTATATATATACAACTTTCAGTAATGTGGTGGATTATTTATATGTATTTCTATATGTAATGTCACTGGCCTAGTTTTCAACGGATTTGGAGATAAAAGTTGACAATAAGACCACATGCAACGGGGATTCATGTACAATCCTTAGCTCGTGAATATATGACAACACGTTTGGAAAAATATTAGAAAAAAGAAGGAACGGTAAGGAGTAATCCTTACGTAGGGATTTTACGGATCGAGTCCGTCTCGACGTGGCGTCGTCTAAAGAGAAGCGAAGAGAGAGCATTACTTGTTGGATTGTATTCCGGGCTTCAGATCAACAATCAAAGGAGTCTACGTTTGATGTTTGATTTCCCGAGCTTCAGATCAACAATCATGGCCACCGCTGGAAACAAGAACATCAACGCCAAATCAGTCAGTATTGATCCGTTTATCATTAGCTACAGCTTCTTTCTGGGCTCTTTTGTTAATCCTCAGATCGTGAATTCGACTGATTTTTACTGGAGAATTGTGATTGGATTGTTGATCTCAGATGTGAGTCTGTTTTTTTTTTTCAATTTGGGGAATTTATATTCTTTCAGTTTCTTAAGAATTTAATATCTAAGATCATCACTTTAACTAATCTCTCTGTTTCTTTGTTAGTTTGTGTAGCAGCAGAAGACAGTTTCTGTTTCATTCCTTTATTTTTATTTTTTAATTTTTTGGTGGTTAAACTTTGTGGCTAAGTGATTCAGATACTACTTTCAGAAAATATATGTTTATCTTGAGTTTGTGTATGGTGTACCAGTGTTTGAGTTGAAGTCGCTTCATTGATGATGATACAGTGTATAGGATGATTATGTAATTATCAGAAAATATGTGTGTTGCTATTTGGTTTATCAGTGTTTGAGGTAGATTCTTTGGGGATGATGATGAGAATCTCTTGAGCTACTAATGAGAGGGTTACAGGTTTGAGCTCCCTTTGTCATACAATACTAACAATAGCTTGTGACCCTAAAGAAACAATCCATTAGTGGTATAAGGTAAGTGGTAAACACACGTTGAGGTACAAACCATAATCAGCTGCAGTGACTGGAGTTTTGTTGGATTTTTTCCATACTTCTGATTGGTAGTATACCATACATCTTTTCTTGGTTTATCTCAGGTCAAGGAACGTAAAGAGAGAAAATATGCAGCTGGCTCTGAGATGAGTAGATCTCAGCATTCAAAAGAAACTTTATCAAAGTACCTTTCCCAACTCAGTTGACAGATAAATCTCATAGGAGCTTCTGAGTATTCAAATAATACCAGGTTCTTGTTTTTTTTGTCTTCCAGGGCCAGCCGGTGGAATGATACCAAGATATTTTGCTGATTTTGCGGATGAAGATGATCAAGTGAGCTTGGAAAAAGAAAAGCTGACTCAGATGAAGAAGCAGAGTTTGACGCTGAAGGACGGCTAATCATATCTGAAGGAAAGAGATCCAAAAGGAAGGAAATCTCTGATACAGATTCGGATGCTAAGAGCAGGTTCTCTGTGAACTCATCGAGGAAGAACCAAAGTTGTAATACGGTAACGCTTTCACTATTGCTTGTTCATCAGTTTTATCTTTTACTCACCGGAACCGAAGCTGGTTATGAATCATGATTAATAGTTGATCATGCTTCTCATTACTTGGTGAACATATTGCTTCTTGATCATGTGTGACCAAACCAAACGAAACTTGATGGTAGCATAAGTGAGATTATATACTTGTAAATAATATCAATTTCATTTTTATAGAAAATTTGAACTTATAGAGAATTTTAGGTATTGTATTGAACTTGAACTTATAGAAATTGGAAAAAGAAAAAATAGGGAACATTTAAATTTCACTTTTTAAAAAAAAAAAAATATTTTTTTTTTTTATTTCTAGGACTCCAAATCGGAAAACACCATTCCACACACTATTTTGAATACAATCCTTAACTATTAAAAAGTAAAAAGAAAAATAAAATTAATATTCTAATCCTAAGGACTCATCTCACAATCTCACCATTGCATATGCTCTAAGGGCATGTACATCAGAGGATCACCTCCAAATTCACACGGATCCCAAAAAAATAGTAAAATAATACACTTTTGGTGAATCTGCGTCGTGCGAGCTCTCTAGGATAATCTAGGATAATCCGGTGTCATCACTGTTTTGTGGGTTCTATGATAATCGTGGCAGTCTACGATTGGTTCCTTTATTTTTACTTTTATTATTTTTTAAAATAAACGAAAAAAATAATAAAAAAAAATACAACTTGAACTCCCCTCCTTGAGGTCTTAGAGCATCCACATCAATGAACCCCTTCTTGGGGTTCATTGAATCATTTTTTTATTATTAAAATTTTTCTGTTTTCTTTTTGATTTTAAAGAAAAAAAATATAGACGAATCGTGGACCGCCACGTTCCTGGGGTCTGCGCTACAGTGATGAACCGGGTTCACCGCAAAAAACCTGCAAGAGGCGGGTTTATCAGTATTCCTTATTTTAATATTTTTTTTTCAAAAAAAACGTGTGAACTCCCCATCTGAACCTTTGATGGGGTGCTCTTAATGTGTTTGCTCTAACTTTTGGTTCTTTTAAGATTTCTTTTGAAAATAATAATCATAAACTCTTGTGTTTCAAAAAAAAAAGTGTTTTGAAAAAAAAACCATAAAACATCTCTGGAAAGTCCGAAATCAGTGTCCGTAGAATAAATAAGTAAGGTACATAATTAACGGTGTCTTCGAAAATTAACGAGAAGACTACATAATGTTAAGAGCTAAATCGATGAATTTAGTTTTCCCTTTTTTACTTCACTTCTTGCTTTGATCTTCCGCGGCTGCTGGCTTGCTCTGCTCGTCCATTGTTTCTGTCGTTGTTGGAGCCGGTGGAGGAGGAGAGGCAGCCTCGGTGAGGACTCCAGCGTCTATGCAGCTACGGCACTTCCCCTCCACCCAACCTTCGATGTCGTGGTCTTTAGATAAATGGCGCCCGCCGCAAAGCCGAGCGAAGATGCCCGCTAAGACGGATAAAATAGTGATGACAGCTAAGACTACGACAAGTGTTTCTATTGAACGGTGGTCTGAGTTGTGGCACGGCTGGTCTTGGGAAGGTGGGTCCATGTATATGGTGGTTGGTATGGCTGTGGTGCCGAGTTGGTCATCAAGTCTTGCCGTAACTCCAAACATGAGAAAGAGCTTAGAGAGGGAAAGGAAGAGTGAGGCTTTCAGGTGAGCTTGTGGGAGCCAAAGAGAAGAGTGTGGTTAAAACAACAATTATATCGACTTATAATAAGAAAACAAATGATACAGTTTTCAAAATAAAACCAAAACTTTTCTACATCCAAGTCCAACGGTTGAATTGTAGTTATGAGTATGTTTCTTCTTTCCTATATAATTAGACATTGGATTTGAAGGATATTTACATTAATTGATTCACTTAAAATGTGATATATATATATATATGGTAATCAATAATATTTAATAATAATAAAAAATTAAATATTATAATTAGTTTGTGTTAAAAACAACACATTCACATGGGTAAAACTAAGAGGTATTTGTTTTGTTGTCCCAATGAATCTTCTCGTCTACTTCTTGTCTTTCTATCGAGCTCCCTATGACTCAGATTAAAATATTATTTATACTTACAAAATAAATGTGACCATCATGAATACATATAAATATAACTCGAGGTTCATAAAAATATAGATATATCTCTGGATTCATTTTATCGATGAACTGACTAGTAACTGATGTAGATTTATGTGGCCTTGGCTTTTTTTTACTGTTAAAGTTTTGGCAGGTGGTATCGATGGTGGGGTTTGTTCATCTTGTCGTATCTCTGCATCTTCTTATTTTTCTATATATCAATGTGTCAGCTCAATAATGTTATTCAGTAAAGAAAAATGTCACTACATTTATCCAAAAAAAAACATGTCACCACCCGAAAAATATCATTGAATCATTAGAGCATAAACTGCTCAACAATTAACAAAAGAGAATATAAACTAATAAACATCTTAAAAGTCTAGTGACTCTGGCTGGATACACGTTTTTGTCATTTTATGTTTTATATTTCAATCACCAAAGGTTCATCCCCCAATTAAAGAACAAGACCTATATATAGTTCAAAACAACAGCGCGAGGTAAACACAACATCAACGCCTTACCAAAGCCTTACCAAAAAGGAAACAACCATTACAACCCAAGATAAACAAATACGTCCAACGTCATCCCAAACAAAAAACCCTTGATAGTTGTGACTTCGTAAGGTATAACAGTCAATCACCCTTCCATCTAGATATGAACATGAGCAGCCGTTCTATAAGATAACCTTGTAGAGGGAAAAGCTTTCCCTTTATCAAAAATCTGTTTAGCATGTTGCAACGTAAAACTGAGAAGGCATCCTTCTATGACACTTTGGACAATGAGATCACCCCTCTATTAGTATTATATATTCTTCCTTTACTACTCTCCACCATTGAAGATTTTTTGTTTTTTAAATACTGAGTAACAATTACATCATCGTATAATCTTAACTCTATTAAATATGATAGCATATGCAACATTCGGCATGACGACATCTTTGATGGATATTGTCCATTCCGTAGTACGAACGATTTTTGCTCTAGTACTCTGAAACCTTCGATAAATTTACATTCTATAATTGGCAAAAAATTGCGTAGTTTGGATTTCAAATCCCTAAGATGAGCGTAGAAAATTTTAAACCTGAACCTAGACTAGAGTACTTCAACCATTTAGGATCGTTGAGTGCATCCAACATTTTTAACCAGCTTGGAATCTCAAGGAAAGGCCATAGTCTTTGTCACTACATTTATCAAATATTAAAAAGAAGAGAATAACCCATAGCTTATAAAAAAGTCTAGTGAGAGGCTGAGAGCCCAATAATGAAAGTGCTATGAAGCCTTAAAGCCCATTCTGAGTTTTAATTTTGGTATGGATGATTGACTTTGAATAGATGAAGAAGATAGAGGAATCACGTTGACATTCCTTTCCAAATCATTCTTCCCCGGTTCTTCTGCGAGTTTTCTGTTAAATCTAAATCCTCGGAATCTCTGAGGTTTTCTTGATGATTCTATTCTTTAATTTCTTAACCTAGCTTTTTCAATTCATCTTCGGCTTCAATGGGGACCCCGGAGTTTCCAGATCTGGGGAAACACTGCTCCGTTGATTATTGCAAACAGATCGATTTCTTGCCCTTCACATGCGATCGATGCATCCAGGTTCCTATATCTTTCTCCTTTTAATTCTACGATATTTATTTTGATTTTTCAGATATCGTGACTTTTAAAGAATTTGATCATTAACATTTTGTTTAATGTGTGGATCATCAATATATGTAAGAAATCTTGTTTTTTTTCTTTCTTTATTTTATTGCAGGTGTTTTGTTTGGATCATCGTAGCTATATGAAACACGCTTGTCCGAAAGGAAACAGAGGAGATTTAACGGTCGTTATATGTCCATTATGTGCTAAAGGAGTTCGGTTAAACCCTGACGAAGATCCAAACATCACTTGGGAGAAACACGTGAACACAGATTGTGATCCATCAAACTACGAGAAAACTTTCAAAAAGAAGAAATGTCCTGTTCCAAGATGCAGAGAGTCGCTAACTTTCTCCAACACTATAAAATGTCGAGATTGTACCATCGAACATTGCTTGAAACATCGGTTTGGACTTGACCATGGTTGTGCTGGACCTAAGAAGCTTGATTCGAGTTTCTCATTCATGGGTTTCTTGAGTTCAACAAACACCAAAGAAGCTCCCACATCATCATCTTCAAGATGGTCTAGTCTTTTAGCTTCGGCGGAAGCGAGTATCAGAGAACTCGGTAACGATATTAGCCAGAAGTTACAGTTTTCGAGTGGCGGCGATGGTAATTTAGAGAGGAATGGGAAACAGAACGGTGGTAAAGTTACGGTTGATGTTTGTCCGAAATGCAGCAAAGGATTTCGCGAACCGGGGGATCTATTGAAGCATATTGATAAAGATCATCGTGGTACTTCTATAGCTTAGAGAAAGCATGTAAGTAACATGATTAAAATATTTGTGTGATTGTAACATTTTTGCTGGTGTTGTTGGAACATTCTTTGAGATTGGCTTTCGCTTGTTCGGGTTATGTTTTCTGGTTTATGAAAGCAGGAACATGTTAAGATTTGATACATAACATTATTCTTTTTCTTTGACTTGGTTTAAAATGGCGCATTCCGAGGTTTGGCAATGAGTGTCTCGCCTTGCGCTATGGCTAACACAAAGCGCTCGCTTTGTGAGTGAGAAAAACTATAGCGCAAAAACGTAAGTATTAATTTAGAGAGAAGAACAATAGCACATGGAACCCTAACTTTAAACTTAGGTTATGGTATATAAGATTCATTTAGGGTTTGCAAAGATCTTTTATGTGACGCCAAAGATGATTGTTACAAATCTAACTCGGTTTAACAGTTTAAATTTGGCAAACCAATTCGGTTTGACATAAAATCCATAAAGCGTCGCTTTAGGAGCCTAAGGTTTAGTAAAAAAGCATAGAAAGCGCTTGCTTTGTGGCCACGCCTTGAGGTGCTGAGGCGATGAGGACATCGCCAGACCTCGCTAGACCTCGCCTAGTGCCATGGCACCAAAAGCGATCGTTTTTTTAATCAAGTTCTTTGATGAAACCATGAGACTTAGTTCCACAAATATTTTAGCATAGAGTTGAATTGCCTAATGTCGTCTTTAAGAAAGTAGAAGTTGAAAGAGTTGTTTTGGACATTTCTTGTTGCTCTCGTCTAACCACACAACTTCACAAACATTACATATTGATATTGTGATCAAGATGATCAGCATACTGCTTTTATATTGCATATTTTCTTTAAGACAAAATAAAAAAATGTTACTGTGAAGAGTTGAAAAAGGATTACTGTGAAGTTAATAATGACCCTTCTATGTTGTTCTCATATCATTAAAAACTGTTCTATCATTACACATTTGTTCGTCAGTCTTGTATGCTTGTTAATTTATGCAAAAGGCATAATTTAGCTTGCAATTTTTTTACATAAAAATAGAAAATATATGTGAGCCTAGTATTACAAAACTCCAAACAAATGCTTGGAATGTCAAAACTCCAAGCACATGTTTAGAATGTCAAAACTCCAAACACATGCTTGGAAGGTCAGGGTTCCCCGGAAGATTTGCCATCTTATGTGATAGATAATAACAGGACATGTAACTGTTACGAGCATCTTGAACTACAGACATATGAGATGTGATAACCATTGCCATCATTGTGGGGAACCCGAGGAAACAATCACACATGCAATATTTGAATGCTCACCTGCATTACAAGTTTGGGCGCTATCATTTACGCCTACCAATTCCGCTTTGTTTCCAGTACAAAGCACATACGCGAATATGGACTATCTATTCTGGAGGAAGAATGCATTAATGGAACCAGAATTGGACAGGGATCCTTATCCTTGGCTAATCTGGTACATTTGGAAGGCTCGAAATGATAAGCTATTTAGAAGCATTGATAGGGATCCATTGGAGGTAGCGCGATATGCATAAAGTGAATACCAAGCATGGTTCCAAGCAAATGAGCAGGATATACCACTCTCCCTTGGGAACGAAACAGTTGAAGACCATGCCTTAAGTCTGGGTAACATATGCATGGTGGATAGATTTTGGACTTATACGGACTTTTTCAGTGGATGTGGATGGGTGTTGAATGATAACTCTGGAAATAGTCAGTTGATGGGGCTGCGTAATTTTGATCGAGTGGAATCGGCGTTGCATTCAGAGTTGGAAGCACTGCGGTGGGCAATGGAGAACATGCTTCAACATTCGCCATGTTAGAGCTTTGGAACTGATTGCAAGGAGTTGATCGAGATGCTTTGGAATCCTCATGCATGGCCTACCTTCTCAACGGAACTGGAAAAATTGTTGACACTGAAGATTTGCTTTCCTAAATTCAAGATTTTTTATGTTCCTAGATTAAAGAACGGCGCTTCTGATTCTCTAGCTAAGATAGCTAGGTCCTTTTATCGTAAGCTTGTGTACGTTGGTTGTTCTATTCCGCCTGGTTACCTAGACCACCTCAAGTCTTTTGAGTAATAGATCAGCCGTTTGTTGTAAAAAAAAATAATAATAAGTATTTTATTAGATAATAAAATAAGAAATACTAGGTTAAGATCCGCGTTTTGCGCGAAATGAGAATTGTATATACAAATTATTTTATGTATTATTATTTATATTTTGTTCTTTTACATATTATAATATATATATATTAAATAACTGAAATTAGTAAATGTTATGTATATAATTAAATTAGTGTGCTCACATAAATAAATAAAATTACACTTGTTTAATTACAGTCATTTTATATAAGTAACTTTAGAAAATAAATGATATTAACATAGACATATATAGTATACTTTTAAGTTGTATATATATATATATATATTAAATGAAACTTCATACTTATATGTCTTTATGATCATTTGTATATTTTTATAACAAAAAAAATTAAACGATTGATAATATTTTTTTAAACCATTGATAACATAATTTTTAATATGAGACGTTTATTATTCATAGTAATTCATAATCATTTAAATAATAAATCAATTCAAAGTTAGAAACTAAAGTATTAAGTTCTCATTACTTGTTCAATGCGATTTTAAAATTAAAAACTTTATATATTTTTTGATGGTATATAGTTTAATTTAAATGTCTAAAAATTATATATATATATATTATAAATTTTTAATATCTGCTAAATGATATGTCATACTTATTGATTGTATAATCATTTGTATCTTGTTATAACAAAAAAAATTATTAAGCAAAAGAAAAATGTTGAATTTTAAATATTTAACTAATTTATAGTTATTTATAAAAATTTAAAATATATCATATAGGAAAAAATTCTAATATGTTGTATTATATAGTTGTTGTGACTGTTTAATTTATTTTTATGATATTTGTCATATATATATATGAATCATATTAGATAATTCCATAATTTTTATTTAAGGAAAAGATGAAGAATAAAAATAGTTTATAGTTATTTAATAAAATATTATTATATGTTTATATTGACTAATATTTTTTTCTAGAAGTTTTGAAAAGCATTATAGTGACGATACATGTCATAGCTAGCTAGAATATTGTAATGCTTTTCTTTAATATGTAGGGATAGCTTATACATAAATGTAAACTTCGTAATAACTACAACCAAATATTTTCTAGGTAATATGTACAAACTACATTTAAGTGTATTTATATAAGCTTTTGCAGCAAATCGACGGTGGCATAGCATTATCATCTACCACGTGGGCTGAGTTTTGGCAAATGCGCTATCGCCGTTGGATCTCTATACTTAGGGAAATAAAAAGTTCAGACGTAAACTCTAACACTAGATTAGATTAGATAAAAAGAAAAGAAAAGAAAAGAAAAAGACGTTGGACGTATAGAAGCGAAGACTTAACTATCACAGAGTAATCGCCATTGGATCTATATAAATTCACACCGTTGATATTAGTTGGTAGATTAAGCACTTTCTTCTCAGCTTCCTCGTCTTAATAAAAGTTAAGAGAAATAGAAAAAGAAAGACGTTGGACATACAAGAGCCAAGACTCAGCGTAGAGTCAACTACTGTAAGCAACCAAGCGGCCATGGCTGTTGTAACGGAGCCAGCGGCGGAAAAAGGTGGTGAGATAGTGAAGTCACGTACGGACGAGAGAGAATATAGGAGGATTGTTCTAAAGAACTGTCTTCAGGTGTTGTTAATCAGTGATCCAGAGACTGACAAGGTAAGATCGATTCATGTTCTTGTTTTACTGCTTAAAGAAGAAAGCTGAACTGATTCATTGACTGTGTACGTTGATCTAAGTGTGCTGCTTCCATGAACGTTAACGTTGGATCATTCTCGGACCCAGAAGGATTAGATGGACTAGCTCACTTCCTTGGTACGTTTCTTCATAGCAAAGATTCAATCACTAGTCCACTCACTTTAGATAGTTAATACACGATGTGCATTATAAAAGAAAACAAAGCCTTGAAAAAAGTAACTGTGTTGAGTTTTAATTAATGTTGGATTTGATAGTCCTGTAAAGTTATATATGATTTATTTTTATTTTTTTGGGGTGTCAAGAGCATATGCTGTTTTTTGCAAGTGAAAAATATCCAGAGGAAGATAGTTACTCCAAGTACATCACAGAGGTAACAATGTTCTTCTCCATCTCTTAAATACATGCTTGAGAGAAAATATGATGTGCTCATTAGAACTCTGTTTTTTTTTGTCTCTCTTTGTTTTAGCATGGAGGGAGCACAAATGCTTACACATCCAGTGAGGACACAAACTACCATTTCGATATCAACACAGACTCTTTTGATGAGGCTTTGGACAGGTAGGACTTACATTTTTCTGTTTTGCTTTACCAATCTTATTTGGTTTTCTTGGCTTCTTATGTTTAATGCCTAACAGGTTCGCACAGTTCTTTATCAAACCACTGATGTCGGCTGATGCTACCATGAGGGAGATCAAGGCTGTTGACTCTGGTTAGCTTCTTGACTTTCTTGATAGCTTTCATGCTACAGTATGTTAAGTAGCAGACTTCTAACGAGTTCTATCTTATCCAGAGAATCAGAAAAACTTGTTGTCTGATTCTTGGCGTCTGCGTCAGGTACGTTTTCTCTGATCTCAAGAGCAAACATGATATAAGTTAATTATATCCAATTATATTAGCACACTAAGAATACATTTTATTGATTATCTGTGAAAAGGAAAGTACATAGGAATGAATTATGTTGGTGTATATCACTATATCTAGCGTCTAACTTGAGTGTTTTGTCTTCCTTTGTATGTCACACAGTTACAGAAGCATCTAAGTAGAGAAGAACACCCTTATCATAAATTTAGCACAGGTTCATTTTTTCCCTATGATCTTGATTGTTCATGTAACAAGATCTGGTGGTACTGTGATCCATAAGAAAAGTCACTGGTTCAATTTTGTTCTCTGTTGCTAAGAAAGTATTTTTTCGCTTAGGTAACATGGATACTCTTTATAAACGACCTGAAGCAAAAGGAGTGGATACAAGGAGTGAGCTACTTAAATTCTACGATGAGCACTATTCTGCCAACATCATGCATCTGGTTGTTTATGGCAAGGGTAGGTTTAAGACGTAACCCAAAATTTTCATTACTTTATGGGAAACAAAAGTATTAACACATTTAGAATGTGTAACTCTGGATGTCTTCAGAAAACCTTGATAAAATTCATGGCCTAGTGGAAGAGTTGTTCCAGGAAATTCGAAATACCAATAAAGCCATCCCTACATTTCCTGGTCAACCGTGTACTCCAGACCATTTACAGGTTCTTTTTTTTTTCTCGCTTATTTCAGTTTTAGAAGTTATACAAGACCAAGATAAGGTCATGCTATAATGTTTCCATGGTGGTATCTTTGGTTAATGATTTTTTTTTTTGGTTCATTGGTTATAGGTTCTTGTGAAGGTTGTTCCCATAAGACAGTATCATGAGCTTAGTGGTTCATGGCCTATAACTCCTACTATCCATCATTATGAAGAAGCACCATCCAGATACCTTAGTCATCTAATTGGTCATGAAAGCGAAGGAAGTTTGTTTCATGCCTTAAAAATCTTGGGTAGGTTTTCTTTGGGGCCAAACTATTAATAAATTTTTAGCTTACGCTGTACTTCTTTTGAAGGGTGTTTCTTGCTATATCTTTTAATCCTATAGAAACTTTCTTACGTTGTCTCGAAGCTAGTTAGAAAGATGCTTTAGATACTGCATCTATTTCTTGTTTCAGTTGTAGTTGGTAGCTACAAAATTTCTGCCCTGATCTGTGTACTTCCTCAGGATGGGCAACGGGACTGTATGCTGGTGAAGTAGGCACGATGGATTATTCTTTCTTCAATGTTTCCATTAATCTTACAGATGCTGGCCATGGTGGGTTTCTGCGTATTCTTTCTTTTTTACCTTTTTAATATTTTAAGGAAGATCTTATAAGGTTAAAAAGATGATTTGGTTTTGTTTCTTGCATGGTATACAGAGCACATGGAAGATATTATAGGGTTATTGTTCAGACACATAAAACTTTTACAACACTCTGGTGTTCCCCAGTGGATTTTTGATGAGGTACAGCCAATATATTGGTATTATTTTTTATTTTGTTTGCTATTCATTCTTGCTAGTATTCCTATTGACTCAGTGTCATTAAAGAGTTGGATTAATCTTTCATTATTATTAAAGATGGCAGCTATCTCTGAGACAAGTTTTCATTATCAAGCCAAAACACACCCAATTTATTATGCAACGGGTATTTCATCAAAAATGCGGGTACCACTATTTTCTTCTCGTACCTTTCTGTTGTTTAAGCTTCGCTATGTTTATTTATATTTTCTTGATCTCTATGTTGCCTTGGAAATTATACTTCAGATATACCCAACCAAGCATTGGTTGGTTGGATCATCACTGCCTTCGAAATTTAATCCAGCTATTGTGCAAAAGGTTCTAGATGAGCTTTCTCCCAGTAATGTCCGGTGAGTTCTGTTCCTGAAATGCATCTTACACAAGCATTGATGAACTGGTGTATTCTTTTGCTTTACCTTCTACGATGCTCTAATTTGTAAGCAGATTTCATAGGTCTCACCAGGAAAATAAAATTTTGTATTTTGTTTTATTTATTCTGAGAAGAGCCGAAGATATGTTGCTAGATATGTTACTGCAACTAGTCATATGATCTCTAGTTTAGGCAACATTTCCTTAAGATTTTTAGTACTTTATTTAAAGCATCCCCTAGTCCCTAGAGTGTTTATGTTCATTGAATTTACATGTAGTTCAAGCGTTGATATCTTGACTGCTAGTAAGCTCGTAGTGTTTCGCAGTATCTAATGGCATAATATTTGTAGAATCTTTTGGGAGTCAAACAAATTTGAAGGAGAAACTGACAAGATTGAGCCATGGTATAATACTCCATATTCTCTTGAGAAGATAACAAAATTCACCATTCAGGTTGGCTTTTGATATATTTAATTTCTGGAAGCAAGTTCACCTATGGTTTGTGCTTAAGTTAAGCAGCTTGACAACAATTACAGGAATGGGAACAGTCTGCCCCTGATGTAAACCTGTTTCTACCAATACCTAATGTCTTCATTCCTACAGATTTGTCACTAAAAGATGTAAAAGATAAGGTTCAGTACCATCCCTCAAGTTACACTTCACAAAGTGTCTTTTGAAGTTTAATTTGTAAAGCAGTCATCTCAGATTGCATAACTAATTTTTGAAACAGGAAAATTTTCCTGTTATGTTGAGAAAGACATCATTCTCAAGACTTTGGTATAAGCCTGATACAAAGTTCTTCAGACCAAAGGCATATGTCAAGATGGATTTCAACTGCCCCCTTGCAGTCAGTTCTCCTGACGCTATAGTTCTTTCCAGTATCTTCGTTTGGTTGCTAGAGGACTGTTTGAATGAATATGGTAAGATTTATAATGCCTCCATATTGATCATCAACATGGTAAGATTTATTATATCATGAAAACTGTTTAATCAATATATACTTCTATGTTTCAGCTTATTATGCTCAGGATGCTGGTCTTTACTATGGATTAAGTCTTTCAGACAATGGATTTGAGGTGGGGTTTGTTAAGTTTTCTTGTGTCTTTTGTTTCAATGCATTTCATGTTTGGCTTAAGTGTTTCCAAATTTACAGCTCTATCTTGGTGGCTTTAATCACAAAATGAGGATCTTGTTGGAGGCTGTCATTGAAAAGATAGTAAAGTTTGAAGTTAAACCTGATAGGTTTTCTGTTATCAAGGTAACCTTGTTACTCCAGACATGTTACAACGTCCTCCTTGTCACTAGATTGAATCCATGTTTGTTAATAGGAAATGGACACAAAGGCATACCAAAACTGCAAATTCAGACAACCATATAGTCAAGCAAGTAGCTGCTGCTCACTGGTATTAGAGGATCAAACCTGGACTTGGGCAGAGGAACGAGATGCTCTTTCACATATGGAAGCTGAAGACTTAGCAAATTTTGTTCCAATGATGTTGTCGAGGGCATTTGTTGAGTGCTATATAGCAGGTATCCACGTTATATCCTATCCACGTTGCATTATAGTGTTTGGTTTCTAACCATTTCGCTTTTCTAATAATCTTTAAAATGTCTCACTTCAGGAAATGTTGAGAAGGATGAAGCTGTGTCAATGGTGAAGCATATTGAAGATGTTCTTTTTAATTGCCCAAAACCTATTTGTCGACCGTTGTTTCCTTCCCAGCTTCTGACTGATAGGGTTGCAGAGCTTGGAACAAGAACCAAATACTTTTACCATCGAGAAGGCTCAAACCCCAAAGATGAAAACTCTGCCCTGGTACATTATATTCAGGTATAGTTTGTGTCAACAAGTTTTTACTTTTTTCTTGTAGATCTTGGTACTTTGTTAGTGTGAGTTATAGAAAGTTTTTTTTATTGCATGCATCGGTTTTCTTGGTAACGAACAGGTTCATCAAGATGAATTTTCCATGAACGTGAAACTTCAGCTTTTCTGTCTCATTGCAAAGCAAGCCACATTTCACCAGCTCAGAACGGTCGAGCAACTTGGTTACATCACTTCACTTTCTCGGAGGTACAAAATAAGTTTCTCCCATGTTAAGAGTGCTCCCTGACTTGTTGTTGATGCGTAGATAAAAGGTTCACTTTATTTGTAACATAGGAATGATTCTGGCGTCCACGGTCTAGAGTTCACTATCCAGTCTTCAGCTAAGGTACCAAACCAGCTTGCCTAGCGCCATGGGATTTTTCATAACTATTGCATTGGTTATTGTTGGTAATAGGGTCCTGGACATATTGATGCAAGGGTCGAGTCACTACTCAAGGACCTTGAGAGTAAATTTTACAATATGAGCGATGAAGAATTCAAGGTGACCAAATATTATTACATACACATATTTTCATGAAAACATACTAACTGACATGAATTCCCTGCCCTCCACAGAGAAATCTAACAGCTTTGACAGATATGAAACTTGAAAAACACAAGAACTTGTCAGAAGAATCTCGGTTTTACTGGGGAGAGATTCAGAACGGGACACTCAAATTCAACCGCATAGAAGCAGAGGTAAAATGCCAAACCTCAAATATATTTTGCTGTGAAGAACCTTTGACTTCTATAATGCAAAATATTGTGAATATTTTCAAGCCATTAACACAGCTTCTTGGGGGGTGGGGGTGATGTTTTGTGATTAGGTGGCTGCACTGAGAGAGCTAAAGAAAGAAGAACTGATAGGTTTCTTTGACGAGTACATAAAAGTTGACGCACCAAGAAAGAAATCGATGAGCATATGCGTTTATGGAAGGCAGCACCTGAAGGAAATGGAGTCTGACAAAGCCAAAGTTGTATCCCCATGCATAGAAATTGAAGATATTGTTGGTTTCAGAAATTCTCTACCTCTTTACAGGTCTTTGAGAGGATGAACCCAGCTGAAACTTTGAGGAAGTACCTAACTAAAGGATATACACAAACACTCGTCTGTATTCATCTTATTGTTACAGAGTTTGATCATACACAAAAACAGAGTTTTATTCAGAAACAGAGTTTTAAGATAATTTGGTTATGGATGAAACTTTTTATTACGTATAAAATTTTTTGAAAAGAAGAATAGACAAAAACATTCATTTTTATTTATCAGATTGTTTAAAAAACAGAGTTTCATCTAACAAAAACAGAGTTTTATTGTGAGAAACAGAGTTATAAGATATATTTCTATAATTCTTGAAATAAAACTAGAAAATTATTGTTCATACTTCATGATTAGTAACTTTTTAATTTGACTTACCTAATAAAGCAAGAAGCACGACAAGCGATATATATATATATATCTAAAAAGTTCATTATATACTTGGATCTTCTCTGAGTGTTTATAAATATGAAAAACTTGAAGAAAAAGTAATATGCTGAGGATTTATTGGCCTGTAACTCCAAGCATCCACCATTATGAAGAAGCACCATGCAAGTACCTTAGTCATTTAATTGGTCATGAAGGAGAAGGAAGTTTGTTTTATGCCTTAAAAACCTTGGGTATTTTCTCTTTGTTGCACAGAATAAAAATGGTTGATGAGATTATACCTACAGGGAACTGGTTGAAAACTATTTTTTGTAGGCATTATCTATTTTACGAGTTGATATCTATCATCTTTTTATTAAGGATAAGCTAGATGCTGCTTATAGTCACAAAGTTCTTAGGGAGCTGGATCGCTTTTGCTGATCTTATTCCATGACGAACAACTTCTCAATTGCTCGTTTCGTTAATATTTTATACTTTTTATGTGGACTTGTTTAGTAGCAGTTCTACATTTAGCAGTCTTGCTTAACTCTTCATAATACTTGCAGGTTGGGCAATACAATGCAAACCAATGCCGAGTTGGGCTAGTGGTAAAGGGGTTGCGACTGTAACTTCCGCCATTTGAGTTCAACTCGCGGTGGAAGGGACTATTTACAATGTTTGGGTTCCCGGAAAAGAGGTGAAACTACCTTTTCTGTTTGCTTGTGCAGTAGACTGGACTATTGAGAATTCTTTTTTTAAAGTTCGGATTGCCCTTACTGATGCTGGTCATGGTGGGTTGTTTCTGTAGTTTTTGTTTTGCTTTATTACAAGCTCCAACAGTCTCTCTTCCATATTGTGCTCACCAAGTGGTATTGGACGTATAGGTGTGGTTGACGTTCAGAGAGTACATGTTACCTTCTATATGTGTTTGATATGATTTTATTTCTGATAATTGTGGCTTATACATGGGTCTACATGTTTAAGTTGATAGTACTTTTGACTATAATGGGTTATTAAACAAAATTTGGAGCAATAAGTGGGTGCACTAATGTTTTGAGTGTTGTTGTGAAAAGAGGAAGGGCTCACCAGAATCAATCGCTTACAGCTTGTCTTTTTCTTGATAATGAGTCTCTATAAATGTTCTTGTAATTTCCTTGATCGGTTTACAGAGCATTTGCCAGAAGTTTCAGGGTTGTTATTCACATACATTCAGCTTTTACAACAGTCTGGTGCTTCCCAGAGGATTTTTGATGAGGTTTGGGATGTTACTAACTTCTCTGTTATACTAAGAGTAACATTATATGTTTTAAGAACCCAAGAGCAAGAACCCCCAATAGTGTTGCACTGTTGCTTGTTTTCCACCCTTTCCCTTACTATAATTCATCTTGATTCAATATATATAAAGATTTTGATGCTTCTTTTCACTTTTGTTGTTATTGAAGCTCGCATCTATCCGTGAGACCAAGTTTCATTATCAGGATTCAGGACAAGATACAACCATTTTCTTATGTTGAAGATGATGCGTCGAATATGCAGGTTAATACTGTTTTCAGCTACAGTGCAGATAGTACGTTTCCCATTTACTAACTCTGCTACAATCTACTTACATAAAATAGATGTTTAACTTATTAAACCCCAAAAGAACATCCTAATTCCTTAGAATAGTATGATAAACAGCATTTCTCTATATGTATGTATGTATGTATGTATGTATGTATGTATGACACAAGCTATATAATAAAAGAGTTTGGTTTTTTTTTTAATTAAAAATTGGATTCAAAACAAATTTTCAATAGAGCTTATAAAAGGCGAACTCATAATCAGACAAATATGGAGATTTCATAGCACTGCAGATAATTCTAAGCGATGTATATCTCAAATACAAAATCAATCATTTATTCATAACAAGAAAAAAAGAATATTAAAAGTAAGAATAGTTTTAGAATTATCTTACTTTTAATATGTGGTAGGTAAATTCACGACTCTTATATTTATTTACACCAGGATATATTTGTAGGATAATATCTTTAATTTCTAGATTGATTTACTAAAGCGATGTGTTTAATAAATAAAATTAAAAAGATTTACCCAAAACTAACAAAACCCTACAAAAACATATGGTATACTATATTGTTAAATATATACACTCATAATTGGCGCTAGAGATTTGATCAAATTAATAATAATAATAATTGGCGCTAAAGAAGGAGAGAGGAAGAAAAAGATAATGGACAAGGAGGAAACCTCAAATTCTAGTGGAAGGGTTCCGAGAGTTGCTTATAGACTGCGAAAGCGGTTAGGGATGGCTCGACGAAACGTTGGGGAACGGAAAGCCGAAGCCTTAGCTCTAGGCATGTCATTTGCGGCTTTTGTCACTCTGGTTCAATCAATTCCCCTCTCTCTATGGCGTTTTTGTATTAAAAGTTGTGCTAAAAAGTTTGGTTCTCTTGGTCTTAAATATCAATGATTTTTGACCTAATTGGCTTTTTCTTGGGAAACAATCAATGATATATGTATTTTAATAAGGATCCTGAACATAAGATTTATGATTTGAATTCACTGACTTGCATTGTTTCTGTTCTTGCTTTCTTCTTTAGGTTGTTGAGAAAAAGAATGTTGCGGATCATAAGGATATAAATGTGGCTGATCTTGCATTGGTAAGTACTATGATTTTTTTTATTTATTCTTGGTTTCTCATCTTATTTTTCTTGTTGTTGTTTGGCTGCAGATTTATGCTTCTGCTGTCAAAGAATCTTTAGCCAATGTAAGCAAGCAAAACAAAAACCTCTATTTATTTTTTATTTTTTTTTGTGCAGCATTCTTAAATGTTACAATGATATGATGACAGGTCTATGGTACTAGGATTGGTTCCTTTGGAGAGAGATCATTTAACAGTACCCTAAGGATCCTTAAAGTGACCAATGATTCTGTCAAGAAATCCAAGCGAGAGATGGGCGTTTCTGAAGCTGCACTCAGAACCGAGAGATTGGACGCCGGCGACATGGCATGTGAAACCGAACTAGAAGCCGAGATGACCACAGTAACCATGAATTGGGTCGTCTCAAGTGTTATCAACGCTCTGGCGTGGATGTTATATGTCTCAAATGCCTTCTCACCAACATGCATGGAAGAAAACATGTTGATGTGCCGGCATCCATTTTGGTCGCAGATGTATTTCGCTGTCTTAGTGATTCTCGTTCTCACCTATTTGATATTTTATCGTTCATCAGGTACAAGGCATAGAATGCAAGCAACTTATAGCCTTCTTTTCCTGGGAGGTATCTTTTGCGGTTTATGGAATAAGTACTTGGGGGACACATTGGACGGTATTGGCAAACTCTGGCTCTTTCTTTGGGCAATGCTTTGCCTTTTTCGATACGTTGCAGATACCATCACTTTGGCTGTGTTTGGTCTATTGTACGGTCCACTAAATGTGACTCAAGAGTCCGAAACACGCACTATGGTTCCGTATTGGGAACGGGTAAGTTCACTACTTGTAGTGATTCTGTTGGTTCTTCCTCTCATCAACGGTTTCTTGCCACTTGCAACGCTTGGTGCATTGGGAGATCAGTTTGGTGAATGGGGACATTACTTCTCTATCCTCACGTCTGCAGTTAATCGTTGGTGGTTCGGAGGACTCTGATGTTGCATCTATTCTATTAAAACAAATATACAAAACAATACTTACCTATTTTTAAATGATTTTTTATAAAGTTTTATACTATTTTAATTAATTTTAATCATTTTATTCATTGTCTTTTCTAAATCTAATCTATTAATTTAGGATCCTAAATTTATCTACTATTTTAAGTTGTCATTTTTGTTTTGAACTCTTTCAAATTTGTTAGTTAGCTACTTAATTTATGGACATTTTTGTTACAATATAATTATATTACACGCTATTTTGATAATCAAACCGGACAACTTAAACTAACCCAACATCTAACTTATTATAATTGAAACAATATATTAATACGAAATTAAAATAAAACTACACTGAGGGTTATCTACAATTAGATTAGCAATACATAACTCTTACTGAACCTCATTTTCGTATAGATGAAACTTGGCTCTAATTTGAATGATGCTTTGTTCTTACGAACATCATCATCACACAAAGAACATGTATATGTTTTATCCTCTCTGCTTTTATTTAAATCGTTTTAAAAATCACTTTCTTCTCTTTAAATCGTAGAAAAATCTGCCATTATGAACAAAATATTATCAGTATATAAACTTCAACCTGCCATTACAAAAGTTTTTTTTTTTTTTGTTTATCATAGCGCAACATAAAATACACACACGTACCTTATCAAGAGTAACTATTATAATATGTGAAAAAGTAACGATGTTATGGTTACAAAACGCCCACTATAACGTGGTAAAATGAAAAAAAAAGGTGTGTTATGTAGAACAAACAAAGAAAAAAAAATGGTTTTAGAAACGCACTATAAATGCTGTTTGCTAGATTGGGATTTGGGAACATATATCAAGGTTTTAGTACATCATATCAATCCGCCGCGTACACAGGTTCCATGCACAAATCACAACCATTTGTCTCGTCCTACCACGGGCTTAGGTGGCCTCTCCGTGCTGTACAAAACCAAATAAGGAATCATATAAGGAATCTAATAAAACAATAAGAAGAATAAAGATTGTAATAGTCACACTTACCTAAGTATATTAGTGAGACAGGTCAAAACGCAAACCGTGCCAATGACTCCAGCAAAGAGGGAGAAAACGATAACCAAGTAAGTACGTATAAACTTCTTCTCCATCTCAGGTATATCCACGAAGAAGGTGATGTTCATTTTGGTTTTGAGATGGTTGTCGAGAAGACCCCATGTCCTCTTGCTTTGTTGCTTGGATCCACTGTCGCAGAGTTCAAAGATATAGACCTCAGAAACGCCTTCTTTCCTGAGAGGAGTTCCATGACCAGCTCTCAAATGGGCAACAAGTGAATCTAAGAACTTCTCACTGCATCTTAGTGTAGCATCTACTTCACTAGAATTAGAGGACCAGGTGGGCCAACCAGTCTCAGCCACAACCACCGGGAGACTCTCGTGGCCCATGACCGCCAGAGACTTCACCACCGCGTCCACCATCACATCAAAGAGGTTA
The DNA here is from genome assembly GCA_932364175.1 of Eruca vesicaria subsp. sativa. Taxonomy (NCBI): domain Eukaryota; kingdom Viridiplantae; phylum Streptophyta; class Magnoliopsida; order Brassicales; family Brassicaceae; genus Eruca; species Eruca vesicaria. Next base: position 143,041 of record CAKOAT010101377.1, on the reverse strand, counting down.
GTGTAACGAACATGGATGGTGGACGTATCATCCATGTAACTGAAAGGAGATTCAAACAGAGCAAATCCAGTGGGAATCGAGAAGTTGGATTCGTGTACGTAGTAAGGAAGAGATTAACCAAGAAAGATGAGTTTGTCTTCTCCAAGAATCGGTTAGGGTTTTTGAACTGAGCCAATGAAGGAGGGAAGGGTGATGCAATGAGACTGAAGAAAGAAAAGGTAGTGGAAACGGGAATATCGTTGATTCGGAGTTGAAGAAGAGATTTACGAAGGTTCTGCATGGCTTGGAGAAGAAACATCGGCGGCGGAGCTTCCGGCGAAATCAAGTCGTTTCCGACGGATATCATTGAGATCTTGGTGCGGTTATGGAACGGAAGAACATGGAGTTTCACCCAGTCGAACGCCTGATGACGATCCGAAGCCAACATCGGGACCAGTGGATTTGGAACAGAGAGGAAGAGAGATACCTTGGTGGACGCGAAGGCGCGAATCATCTCCGGATCCGGATCGAGAAGCCTCACCGCCTCAATCTCCATAGAAACTACCTTGGCTACGATTCTTTCTGGAGACACTTCTTGGACGTCGGGAGTTGAGTAAGTTACTCCGATCTTCGTGGCGGCGGAGATTGTCACGGCTACAGAGACAACGAGGAGGACGAGATCAAAAGTGAGCATCTTCATAGCTTTCTTCGCTTTCTTTCTTCGAAGAGTGAAGATTTGATCAGAAATCGAGAGTGGAGAGGAAGAAGAAGACCAAGTGTGATATTGAGCGGGATGATTCTGTTACGGTAGTTAGTTATCGTCTGTGGTAGGGTGTATATTGAATTGGTAGTCTACGGTTTAGAGTTTGTTATTGAACCAACCAGATCAATCAATTTCGGATCCGTTCCTCATACAACTATTCGGGTTTTGAGTTTTATTTTTATCTTTAGGGCTCGAGTTATTGTACAACAATTTAATTTGTATCAGATCAAATATGGTATACTAAGTGATTTTTCCGTGCATGAGCACGGTTATGAATATTTATAAATAAATATATTGTAATATATTCTAATTTATTAATTTAGATAGATATTTGTTATTATAAATTAATTTATAATTTATATGTATAACTTATATTAATAATATTATATTATTTTAATTAGACGTGCGATTTGGGAGATGTTGTATTTAATCGATTTGATTGGTTTTTATCAATAGTTAATTTGGTTACACTTGTATATTTTGGATTGCATCTATTTTTTTGAATTCAACTATAATATTTTTCTTCTAAATATACTATAACTTTGACTATTTTTATATTTAGATTGGTTATCGTCTTATATATGTAAATATATTTTAGTAAGATTATGTATAACTTAATATATATTATGCTTATAATGAAATTTAAAAAAAAGAAACTGAAATTTGGACTTAAAATTACATAAATTAATATAATGATAATATTCTGAAGTCTCATTCATATATATAAATTTTACAAAAAAACTGAATTATAAGTGTTGGTTAATCATTTATTTTTCTATATTGATATTTTTGAGTCATCCTGTAATATATATGTATAATAATAAATTAATAATTATTCTAAAATTATATGTTCTTGTTGTAATTAGATGTTTTATTTTGGATATAAATTGGATTATTTTCGTTACTCGTTTTGTGAGTATATTGAGTTATATATATTTTTCTAACTCAAATGAAAATATAACTACTTTATTCTAATTAAATCAAATCAAATGAATTTTATTAATCGCTTAATGCAAGTATTTTTATAATAATATTTTAATAATTGGATATATGTTGATTTTGTAAGAAATATTACAAAATAAAGTGACAATTAGAAATTTACATACATAAATATGAGTATAAAGATAAACTTTTGAAACTACATGAGTGCATATTAATATTTACGATAATTAAACATTTCTAAATTCAAAATTATTTTACGCCTTAGATTTCTTAAAAGGTATACATGAAAGTATTTTAAACAATCTTAAAATGAGAACTTAGATTTACTTGAGTATTTTGATTATTTATATATTAAGTTTCACAAACATAAAACAAAAAAAAGCAAACAAAATATTAAAAACAATTTAAAATAATGATAAAATGTAATATTTCTACTTCATTAATAGTGTATAGTGCTACGCTAATTAAAAAGATTTTGAAATTATTTGATCAAAATATTTATTTTTGTATAAAAATATTTTTAGTTTCCATTTTAATATCTCTTAAATAAACACTAAATATGCTATTTTAGGAAAATTTAGAAACAATTATTGAATTTCGTTTATATATAAAGATTTCTATTTCATAAATATATTCTTTTTTATTTATGTTTCAAAAATTAAACTTAAATTAAAAAGTTAAGTAAAATTTTATTATGAAAAAAGGAAATACATTATTAATCAATCTTACATAATATTTCTAGTTCATTAAGAGTAAGGGTGGGAACTTTACCCGATACCAGAACTCGTACCCGAACCCGATCCGAAATATCTGAACCAAAATCCGAACTGAAGTAGCAAAATATCCAAAAGGGTATTGAGTTAGGAGAGTTTGGATATCTGAACCCGAACGGGTATTACCCGAACCCGACCGGGTATCCGAAGATAACCGAAATATGTATATATATACCTATTTATTCCTAGTTTATTTGTCTTATTTTATTAAAAATATTTATATTAATGTTATATATAGTTTATGATCAGATAATACACATATAATTGTAAAATAAATTGATTTATTACTCATTTAAAATACATATTAAGCTTCTTATTTCACATTTTAACAAAATTTGCATCCAAACTTCGAAATAACAACGGAAATAATGATTTTTATTTTCAATAATTTATTTTCAAACTTATTAATCGTCTAACTTATTAAACATTTAAAAACAGTTAAGTTAATAGTTAAATTTTAAATACATGAAACTTAAGTAATGAAAAATTTGACATTTTTCTTTCAACATCTAAATATCCGAACCCAACTCGAAATAACCAAACCCGAACTAAAAATATCCGAATCCGATCCGATATGTAAAAATATCCGAGCGGGTCCTAAACCCCAATACCGAAATACCCAAAAACCCGAAGTACCCGACCCGAACCCGAATGGGTACCCGAACACCCACCCCTAAGAATATCTATGTTATCAACCATCGTGAGAGTTAACGTTAGCACGACACATAGAAAATTGACTTTTCAAATAATATTATAGAGACGTCTTTAAAATTTGAAGTTCAAATATATTTTTGATGTGGCATATATTTTAATTTAAACAATACTAAAATATATATTTTTGATATGAATATACATTAAACTAAACTTCATATTCATATAGATTTATGATTATGTATATTTTGCTATAAGTTTTTTTATCTTTTTGAAAATTAAACCATTGGTTAGATAATTCTTTTGTTTGTTGCTAACTTTTCTTACCTGTGTTTTGATAGTGTTGTATGCTGTTATGTTCTTGCTTAACCAGATTTTCTCGGTTCTTTATTAAACCACGAATGTCAGCTGATGCCACAATGAGGGAGATTAATGGTATTGTTTTCTTCGGCTTTGACAGACATGAAGCTTGACAAACACAAGAACTTGTCAGAGGAATCTAGGTTTTATAGAGGAGAGATTCAAAACGCGACACTAAAATTCAACCGCATAGACGCAGATTGAAGAGCCTCTGACTTTTATAATGCAAATATTGTGAATACTTCAAGCCATCAACAAAGCTTCTTGGGGTGTGATGTTTTGTGATTAGGTGGCCGCACTGATAGAGCTAAAGAAAGAGGAACTGATAGAGTTCTTTGCCGAGTACATAAAGGTTTATGGGAGCCAGCATTTGAAGGAAATGGAGTATGACAAAGCCAAAGATGTCTATTCATAGAAATGGAAGACATTGTCGTTGAGAGGATGAAGCCATCTGAAACTATGAGGAAGTACCTAACTAAAGGATATACACAAACACTCATTTCTATTCATCTTATTGTTAAAAAGGTAAAAACCAGAGTTTTAACATTCAAAACAGAGTTTTCTTAAGAAACAGAGTTTTAAGATATTTTTTTGATTATGGATGAATCTTTTTATTATAAACTTTTTGAGCAAGATATACACAAAAAAATTAATTTGTATTTATCAGATTGTTAAAAAAACAGAGTTTCATCTACAAAAACAGAGTTTTATTTTCAGAAACAGAGTTATAAGATATATTTGATTATGGATGAATCGTGGAATCACATTTCTATAATTTTTAAACAAATCTAGAAATATTATTGTTCATACTTCATGATTAGTGCCTTTCTAATTTGACTTACCTTATAAAGCAAGAAGCACGCCAAGCGATATATATATATATATAATTTGTTAGATACTCGGATCTTCTCTGAGTCTTATAAGTATGAAACTTGAAGCAAAAGAAAGAGAAAAATTTTGACTACAGAGCGTTGACCCACTTCCCGAAGAAGTCCAACGGCGATGGCGGTTGGAAAACAGAACGCTGCAGCGGATAAAGGTGGAGAGATAGTGAAGCCAAGAACAGACAAGCGAGAGTATCGGAGAGTTGTCCTCAAGAACTCGCTCGTTGTGTTGTTAATCAGCGATCCAGAAACCGACAAGGTGGAGTTTCTTATAGGTTGACTTTTGAGTTATGCAAACATCTAAAGATTGTTCTACCTCTTATCTCTCTCAGTGTGCTGCTTCGATGAACGTTGGTGTAGGTTCGTTCTCGGACCCGGAAAGGCATGGACGGACTAGCTCATTTCCTTGGTACTTTCCTAGATATCTTCCATTAATGACCAAATCATTGACCTGACTATGAAACCTTTTCTTGATTGTGCAGAGCATATGCTATTTTATGCAAGTGAAAAGTTCCCTGAGGAACATAGTTTCTTGAAGTATGTCACTGAGGTAATATAGTTTTGCATATACTCTTCAATGCAATATAATAAAACAAATGAATGTTTTTTTTATTTGATGAGGCATGGAGGAAGAGCAAATGCTTACACAGCCAGTGTAAGAACAAACTACCATTTTGATGTGAACGCAGACAGTTTCTATGAGGCTTTGGACAGGTAGAATCACTTTTCTTCTTTTGTTTTTTGCTAACTTTGTCTTACCTGTTTTTTGATAGTGGTTGAATTCTTTGATGTTCTTGCTTAACCAGATTTTCCCAGTTCTTTATCAAACCACTAATGTCAGCTGTCAGCTGATGCCACAATGAGGGAGATTAATGCTGTCGACTCAGGTTAGCTTACACTTTCTCAATGTTTTGTTGACACATTTGGTTAGTTAACAAATCCTTAATGAGTTATTTTTCTCATCCAGAACATCAGAAAAACTTGTTGTCTGATGTATGGCGAATATGGCAGGTATTTTCCCTTGCTCTTAGGAACACATACATGTATATTCTTAGTTATTTAGTTACTAGCATCAAATCATATTTATTTCATTAATTCTTAATGAAAAGAAAAAGTACATTTTAAGAAGGAAAATGTTGTTTTCTTTTTGAACTTTGGGTAACATATATAGCAACTCTATAAGAGGTTGATTGGCAGAGCATTAACATAAACATTATGTTTTTTTATCATCTAATCAACATTTATTAGAAGAGCATTTATAAGATGCTAATGCTCTCCAAATGCTTTTTGCTCAATGCTTTAATATGAAACTTTTGGGAGAGCATTTGAAGTTAAAATATATAAAAATTAAAAAAACATTATATATAATTCATTTATTGTTATTTAATAATATACAAAATATTTTTCAAATAAAAAAATAAATTTATATTTTATAAGTTGCCATTAAATGTTTTTAAATTTTATTAAAATAATATTTCACATTTCAAGTATAATTTATATAATTACACATATTTTTCATTATTTTTAATAACAAAACATAACAAAATATATATTTATATATTGTAGATATAAACATATCTATATTATTTAGAAACAATTTTTATGATAATTTAATATATGAATAATTTATTACTTACCAATAAATAAATAATTAGTATTTATATATATTATATATAATTAAATTTATTTTATTTAATAACGTTAAAAATTAGTTTATATTCAAAAATAAATTTATATTTTAAAAATAAATTTTAAATTTTTATAATAATAATATTTCATATTTCTATAATTATATGATTCATTATTTTTTGATAACAAATATATTATTTTTTAATAAATATATTATATATTAATTTTTATAATAATTTTAAAATTGTATACTGATAATGCTTTACCAAATAGTTTATTACAAATTTTAATGAGAGCATCTAGCTTTTACAACATACTGCTTTTTCAATATCCTGTTACTGTACAAATGGAGGCCTAAGTTGCTAGTTATACAGTTGCTATATATGTTATTATTCACTGATTACTTAAGTTTACTATTTCTTTTCTTATCATACAGTTGCAGAAGCATCTAAGTAGAGAAGACCATCCGTACAACAAATTTATCACAGGTCTCAGATCCTGTTTACTTATATTTTGTATTGGTGTTGACTTGCATCCTTTCATTAATATTTGGTGTGCCACTCCTACTAAAGACAATTAGATTTGTGTTTAGGTAACATGGATACTCTTTCTGGAAGACCCAAAGCAAAAGGAGTTGATACAAGGAGAGAACTTATAAATTTCTATGATGAACACTATTCTGCCAACCTCATGCATCTTATTGTACTATATGGCAAGGGTAGGTTCTGGAGGTAACTCAAAACTAAAGTTTCTGTTCTTTCAGACAAATAAGAATATTAAAATAGCATCTCTGATATTCTCTTTTCTCCGGACGCATTCAGAAAACCTTGATAAAGTTCAAGGTCTTGTGGAAGAGATGTTCCAGGAAATTCGAAACACTAACAAGGCTATCCCTAGATTTCCCGGTAAGCCATGTACTGCAGACCATTTGCAGGTTTTTGTCCTTCTTTTGCAGATTTAGCATTTATTTTGACACAAAGAATAGGTTAATGCCTGAATGTTTCTAAGGTGGTATCCTCAATGGTGCTGTTTTCCTCGGTTTTAGATTCTTGTGAAGACTGTTCCTATAATGCAAAATGATATACTGAAAATTTTCTGGCCTGTAACTCCAAGCATCCACCATAATGAACAAGCACCATGCAAGTACCTTAGTCATCTAATTGGTCATGAAGGAGAAGGAAGTTTGTTTCATGCCCTAAAAACCTTGGGTATGTTCTCTTTGTTGCGCGAACAAAGAAAAAATGGTTTATCAAATTATACCTGTAAGAAATTGGTGAAAACTATTTTTAGTAGGAAGTTGTCCATTATCACTACAAGAAAACACGTCCTTTACTAGGACGGGTTTTCCTCGTTATTTCCTAGTAAATGACCCTTTACTAGGAAATAACGAGGAAACGTGTTTCGTCGAAAGACGTTCATCGTAAAGCATATTTTCCTCGTAATTTCCTAGCTAATTTAGGAGGAAAAGTTTCCTTCTAAAGGCGTGGAAAAGGTTTCCTCGTAAGCTCCACGTAAACTTTCCTCGTAAGGGCATAGTAAACTATTTCCTCGTAACCTCGTAGTAGGTTCTTTACGAGGAACTTGCTAGGAAAGTTTACGAGGAGTTTACTTCGAAACTTTTACGAGGATTTTGCTTCGAAAGAATTTTTTCCTATTTAAAAAAAAATATTTATAAATTTAAAATTATATCTATTAAAAAAATTAAAAAACAAAATTATAAATAAAGAATAAATAACAAAATATTTATAAATAACTAAATAATATACAATTAATAAGTTTTTAAATTCATAATATACAATTAAAAACTAAAAAAACTAAAAGGGATGCTGCTGATCTTGAAATTGGTGCACGAAGTCGTCGTCTCCAATGTCGGATGGCGGCTGTGACTGAGATGGTGGAGGCTGTTGGGATGGAAGGGCTCCGCTTTCCCGTCTCTGACGCAACATCTCCGCCACTTGCGGGTTTCCAACCGCTATAATGTCGAGGATATCCGTGAGCGTACTCACATGAGCCTGCGTCGCCTGCAACTCCGTCCGCAGCTGAGCATTGTCATTGGCTTGTTGGTGAACATAAGCCGATGACACTGCGGGGACATCGTTAACCGAGCCAATCCCGATAACACGGCCCTTTTTCCTCGAGACGACCTGTAAATAAAAATATTAATAACGTAAGAAAAAATTTAAATAAATTATAAAAATTAATATATTAAAACAAATTATTTACCTCCTCGTAAATCTTATCCACTTCAAGAGTGGATAATACGACCGGAGCCCCAGTTTGCTGAGTCAGCTGGGTCTGGCGCTCGTCAATTCGGGCAGCAACCTCGTTGTAGATCCGCTCGGAAGCAGGATCTACAAACTGCCCACTCTTCCTCCGGTGGGTCCGCTTGTAAAGGTCTTTCAGAGATGGAAGAACTCCTGTCTCTTTAGCCTTAGAATATTCAAATAAAGTAAAAAGTAAATAGTTATATAAAAATACCATGTCTAGACGAACTCCCCCGTGAGGTTTTTGGCCCGTGGTGTGAAGTATCTTCGTGTTGCCATGCTCGTCTGTGGCCATGCGGTTCCCGGAGTTTGCAGGGGAGGTTCTGATCGAGTCCAGCAACGCCCAATAGCTGATGAGGCCATCCCACACCGTGGTTGTGAGGCAATCGGATTTCCCGCGCTCGTAACCGTTCACCTGATTTAAAATAATTAGAAGTCAATAATATATATTTTTAAAACTATAATATATATATATATATATATATATATATATATATTATAATTTTTAAATTTATACCTGAAAGTCGCCCTTCCAGTTGTAGACCATGTCGCACAATCGTGCTTTTGCCTTGGTCTCGAACTCTGACTTCACCCGCTGGTGAATCCCAATAGGCCAACGGTATTTTTGCTGCAACCAGAAAAAATAAAAGACGGATTAGTTCAATAATATTCATAATTTTAAATGATTAAAAATAAATTAAATTGATTTACTAAACTTACAGCGAACGATTTGAACCACGTCTTTTTGGTGTGGCTCGCCGTCAGCTTCCAGTTTGGAGCTGCATCGGGAAAGTATCCCTTGATACAGTCCGNTTAAATGATTAAAAATAAATTAAATTGATTTACTAAACTTACAGCGAACGATTTGAACCACGTCTTTTTGGTGTGGCTCGCCGTCAGCTTCCAGTTTGGAGCTGCATCGGGAAAGTATCCCTTGATACAGTCCGTGACGCTAGATCCGACAGAATTGTCAAGACCAAACCTGGAAAGACAGAAAATAAATCATTAATTATAACATATATATACCATAATACATTTTAAAAATTAATAAAAAAATTTAAAAATTAAAACATACCATAATACGTTTTGGCCGTCCCGTCGGAGATGATCTAACTCTGGCAGCCCTTCTCTGCCTGGAAGGGCCAAGATATCCTCCACCGTGTACACCGCAAATGGTGCGTTCGGCGGCACCTGCAAGTCAGGATGAATCCCGACCGGTGGAGGAGGAGGAGGAGGAGGTGGCTGCTGAGACCGGGATGCCGTAAAACCTCCCTGAGTCTCGGGAACTCCCGAAGGTGAACCACCGGGAGCTGACGAAGACGAACCGGGCCCGAATAGATCTCCATAATGAATCCCCTGATCTACAGGCCTCCTGGACTGAGCAGCAGCAACTTTGCTCTTTCTAACCATCTAAATTTTTAAAAAAAACAGAAAACATTAATTCTCGTATAAATTTGTATAATTTTTAAAAACAGTTAAACAAACGTAATCTAAATTTCCTAATCTAACCAACTAATCTAAATTCCCTAAACTAACCACCTTAATCTAAATTCCCTAAACTAACCACCTAATCTAAATTCCCTAAACTAACCACCTAATCTAATCACCTAACTAGGAAATAGAGAATACCTTAAGAGAATATGGAGAGGAGGTTAGTATGACTGAGAGGTCGGATTGCTCGTGTATATATAAGAAATTTTGTTTCCTCGTATAGCTCTAGTAATGTTACTAGGGCTTTACGAGGAAACAGCTATGCCCGTGTTTTCAGTTCCTCGTAAGGTCCTAGTAAGGTCCTAGAAATAACATTACTAGGACTTTACGAGGAACCATCTTTACGAGGAAATAGCTATGCCCGCGTTTTTTTCCTCGTAAAGTCCTAGTAATGCTTACGAGGAAATAGCTATGCTCGTGTTTTCTATTACTAGGGCTTTACGAGGAAAGGGTTTGTAAATCCCTAAAATCGAAACCCCAAACCCCAAACCACAACTTCTTTAACTTATAACCTCTTCTACAACTAAACTCCTAACCTCTTCTACACCTAAATCCCAAATTTTTTTTTTATTAAACAAGCTTAAAACATACGTAATTCAACTCATTTTTTTGTTATTAAGCAAACTTATAAAACATACTTAATTGAAATTGGTTTTTGTGATTAAACAAACTTATAAAACATACATAATTCATTCGGATACATTCTCATAATCCGTAGAAACATCATCATTTTCGGCAAACTCGTCCTCAACACCGTCATCCGTTGAGTGATCAAGGACATCTTCGTATTCACGATTATGCGGATCAATGAGTAGGATGTCATCAATTTCTGCTTCAGGTTCCTCGATTTCATTGGTGTTTTCTTCTTGCAATGGTGGTTCTTCTCCCTCGATTATCCGTCCTCGAGGTGTCACTTTGATAACAGCTAACCAGTTTATTCCCGTTGTAGTAATCCGAGGGTATGGAATGAAGCA
>CAKOAT010101377.1:119634-131568 GCA_932364175.1 Eruca vesicaria subsp. sativa | reverse complement strand
AGAACCTTCAACTCTTGCTAGGTTTTTGGCTTTTCCTTTCAAAGTTTTCATGGCCCTTTCATACTGATACATCCATCCATAATGCACAGGTCCACGAAGTAATGCCTCATACGGGAGGTGGACAACTAGGTGTTCCATGACGTCGAAAAAAGTAGGCGGAAATATTTTCTCCAAGTTGCAGATTAAGACAGGGATGTTTCCATGAAGTTGTTGGATAACTTCCACTTTAAGAGTGCGGGTGCTCAGATCCCTAAAAAATGCTCCAATTCCTATATATTTACAAAAACAAACATTATCCACATTAGTATATATATATGTATAATCATATCATCATATTATATTAATTAATTACCTGAAAGTGCTTCATGTACTTTTGCCGGTAGTAGCTCCGCAAACGCAAAGGGAAGTAGTCGCTGCATGAAGACATGACAATCATGGCTCTTCATCCCGGAGAACTTTTGCCCCTTCTCAACACATCTTGAGAGATTTGAAACATACCCATCAGGAAACTTCACTTCTGAAGCCACCCAGTTGAACAACGCAGACTTTTTTTCTGATGACAGTCTGAATATTGGAACTGGAACTTGCCCATTGCTTTTTATATGTAGCTCACTCCTTGAGCAGATATCGGGTAAGTCTAACCTCAATTTTACGTTGTCTTTCGTTTTCCCTGGGACGTTCAGTATAGTGTTCATGATGTTCTCAAAAAAGTTCTTCTCTATATGCATCACATCGAGGTTGTGGCGCAAAAGAAGATCTTTCCAATATGGCAATTCCCAAAATATACTCTTTTTGTGCCAATTGTGCTGAACACCATAAAATCAGGCATATTACTGGGAACATGCCAATTCCCACCACGAGGAGCTGTTTCTAGAGCACAGTAGTAATCGATTTGCGCTTCGATTTGTTCTCCAGTTAAATATGGAGGAGGAGTGTCTCTGACAACCCTTTTGTGCCTGAACAATTTCTTGTTTCTTCGGTATGGGTGGTGGATGGGAAGAAATCGACGGTGACAANTCCAGTTAAATATGGAGGAGGAGTGTCTCTGACAACCCTTTTGTGCCTGAACAATTTCTTGTTTCTTCGGTATGGGTGGTGGATGGGAAGAAATCGACGGTGACAATCGAACCAACTAGTCTTCCTACCATGCTTCAACTGAAACGCATCTGTCATTCCATTACAATATGGACAAGCTAATCTTCCATGTGTAGTCCACTCAGACAACATACCATATGCAGGAAAGTCACTTATGGTCCACAAAAGCATCGCTCGCATCGTAAAGTTTGTTTTCGTTGAACAATCATATGTCCTTACCCCTGTTGACCACAAATCTTTCAACTCTTTTATCAGTGGTTGTAGAAAAACGTCGAGAGATCTTTTTGGATGTTTTGGACCAGGTATTAATATGCTCATGAATAGAAACTCTCGTCGCATGCACATCTCTGGTGGCAGATACGGTGTAAGAAAAACCGGCCACAATGAATATTGTCTCCCATACATTCCAAATGGACTAAATCCATCAGTGCATAATACAAGATACACATTCCGGCTATTGCTAGCGAAATGTGGATGTACATTGTTAAAATGTTTCCAAGCTCTTGCATCTGATGGATGAGTCATCTCTCCATCCGTCTGAGTATGCTCGGCGTGCTATCTCATCCCTCCAGCAGTGTCCTCAGATTGGTACAATCTTTTCAACCTGTCTGTGATTGGTAAGTACCACATCCTTTGGTACGGTACCTTATTGCGCCCTCGACCTTGCGGTTTGAATCGTGGCTTCTTGCAAAATCGACATTCTTCTAACTTCTCATCATCTCCCCAGTAAATCATGCAGTTGTCGATGCAAACGTCTATCATCTCCGAGGGCAACCCAAGACTATATACCAATTTCTGAATCTGATAATAAGATTCAGCAGACACATTGTCTTCTGGCAAATACTCTTTAAACAAGTCTGCCCATGAATCCATACAATTTCCAGGTAGATTGTGATCGGTTTTAATACTCATCATTCTAGCAGCCAACGACAATTTAGACAGACCTTCTCTACAACCACTGTAAATTGGCTCATTTGCAGCTTCTTTCATTTCGTAAAACTTTTTTGCATCTAAGTTAGGTTCTTCAACTTCATCATCATCATGAGTACTAATGCATCACCTACCATATCATGAACCCTATCACAATCTACCATTTGTTCCTCTTGGTGATGATCATAGCTATAACTACTGCTACCTTCATTACGCAAATGATCAACCGGTTCAACCTGATTACTACTGCTACCTTCATTCCTACAACTAGCATCTTCTCCATGTTGATACCAAATATAATAATATGGCATGAAACCTCNCATTACGCAAATGATCAACCGGTTCAACCTGATTACTACTGCTACCTTCATTCCTACAACTAGCATCTTCTCCATGTTGATACCAAATATAATAATATGGCATGAAACCTCTATTTATTAAATGCTTCCAAACATTTTCACGAGGGCCTAATTTGCTATTGCAGCATTTCCGACAAGGACAGAACATCTTACCACTTTCTTGCGTGAGTGGTGTAGAATCTGCTTGATGCATAAACGTCTCCAACCCTTCCAGAAATTCGTTCATCACCCTCCTGCTATTATCTCTGTGTGAATACATCCACTGCCGCAACTCGAAAATATTTCCCGGACCGGACATTTTTTTGTGTTTGATCAAGCTTATAGCTGATTTTTTTTTGGTGTGTTTCAAATGAATCACATAAGGTGGTATTTATAGAAATTTTCGAATCTGAGCATTTACTAGGAAATTGCTAGGAAAGTAGGTACAAAACACGTTTTTTATTTAAATTCGATATTTCCTATCCAGTTCCTCATAATTTCGTAGTAATAAACCGTTTCCTCCTAATTTCGTAGTAAACTTTTACTATGAGTTTACGAGGAAAGTCTTTACTACGGCTTTACGAGGAAAAGTAATTTTTCCTCGTAAGCTCCTCGTAAAATTACTAAGGTCTTACGAGGAAAACGTTTTCTCGTAATTTTACGAGGATCTTACGAGGAAATTTGCTTTCCTTATAAACTCGAAGTAAGGCCTTAGTAATTTTACGAGGAAGATTTTCCTAGTAAAATTTCCTAGTAAAGGCTTAGTTTTCTTGTAATGTATCTGTTTTACGAGTATTCATCATCGATCTAGTTGAACTCACATAGTCTCTTGACTCTCTTGGGTCGCTTTGGGTCGCTTTGGCTGATCTTATTACAAACAATTTCTCAATTGATTGTTTCCTTAATATTTCTTTTTTTTTTTATGTAGACTTGTTTAGTAGCAGTTCTACATTTAGTAGTAAGCTTAATTCTTCATATATAATACTTGCAGGTTGGGCAACACAACTGTTTGCTTGTGAAGTAGACTGGACTACTGAGTATTCTTTTTTCAAAGTTCGGATTAGTCTTACTGATGCTGGTCACGGTGGGTTTTATCTATAGTTTTTATTTTATTTTGTTATAAGCTCCAACAATATTTCTTCCATATTGTGCTCAACAATTGGTATTGGGCTTATTGGTTTTGTTGACGTTCAGGGAGTACATGATAATTCATTATGTGTTTGATACGATTTTATTTCTGATAGGTGTGGCATATACATGGGTCTCCATGTGTTAATTTTTATGTTTAAGTTGATAATACTTCTGAGTCCTATAATGAGTGATGTTGTGAATAGAGGAAGGACTCACCAGAATCAATCCCTACCAGCTTGTGTTTTCTCTTATTGTTCTTAATAATGAGTCTGTATACATGTTCTTATCATTTTCTTGATGGGTTTACAGAACATGTGCAAGAGGTTTTAGGGTTGTTATTCACGTACATTCAGCTTATACAACAATGTGGTGTTTTCCAGTGGATTTTTGATGAGGTATGGATGTTATTAACTTGTTTGATATATTATGATGGTTGTTTTCTACTATTTCTCTGGCTAGACTTCCTATTGGCTCAACTAATTTAAAGAGTTTGATGCATCTTTTGTTGTTCTTGAAGCTCTCATCTATCTGTGAGACAAAGTTTCATTATCAGGACAAGATACAACCATTTTCTTATGTTGTGGATGTTGCGTCGAATATGCAGGTAACTATTGTCTTCAGCTACTGTGCAGATACTACGTTTCCCATTTACATAAAACAGATGCTTACCTGTGTTACCCATATGAAACTATATCTTGTGACTGAAGTTCTCGCATTTTATATCAGTAACAAACCTAATTTCCTGGCTTATACATTTCACTTTTTATTAATCTTATTTCTCCCTTTGCAATTATGTTTCAGATATATCCGACCAAAAGATTGGCTGGTTGGTTCATCATTACCTTCTAAATTTAATCAAGTTACTGTACAAAAGGTTCTAGATGAGCTTTGTCCTACCAATGTTCGGTAAATCTCTGTTTTTGGTCTCTTGGCACATGCAGTTGATGATCCAAACTGTCTCTTTGCCAAAGCTTTTGATGCCATTACATTTTCAGAATCTTTTGGGAATCAAAGAAATTTGAAGGGCAAACAGACAAGGTTGAGCCATGGTATAACACTGCTTATTCTCTTGAGAAAATAACCGAATTCAACATCCAGGTTAGCTTTTGATATGTAACATATGTTCCATCTAAAAAACATAGTTTCTGAATCAGAGTACCATATTTTGTTGTGTAATTATCTTCTTAATTTTACCACTTAATGGTAGTTTAAAATTAATTTGTGCTTAAAATATATATTCAGGAGTGGATGCAGTCTGTCCCTAATTTAAAGCTGCATCTACCAACACCTAATGTGTTTATTCCTAGGGATTTTTCATTAAAGGATGACAAATATAAGGTTTGGTTCCACTACTCTACTCGACGCTATCTCTTTTGAAGTGTTTTTAAACTTATGAAGTAGTCATCTCACATGATTAAGTTTTGCAACAGAATGAGTTACCTGTGTTGTTGAGGAAGTCAATCTTCTCGAGATTGTGGTACAAGCCTAAGACAACATTTTCCATACCAAAATCATATGTTATGATAGATTTCAACTGCCCCCTTGCAATCAGTTCTCCTGATACTGCAGCTCTTACCTATATTTTTATGCGGTTACTGATCTACGATTTGAATGAATGTGGTAAGTTTATCTCCACATATTTTCTATCAACTGTGGCTTTCTCTAGATTACATATGATGTAGTTCTGTTGAGCGTTATGAAGTGAAGCAAATGATACTATAGAAAGAGTAAGTTGATGATATGCCTCCTAGTTTGTTACTATCTCATGAACACTAGCTCTTTGCTTCATCTTACAGGTTATTATGCAATGAAAGCTGGTCTTCGGTATGGACTAAGAATTTCAGACAGTGGTTTTGAGGTCTGTTTATAGCTTTGTACAAGGATTCTTATTTTCACCACAAAGACTTTCATGTTTATTAACTGCTCCGTTTCATTTTTAGCTGACCCTTGCTGGCTTCAATAACAAACTGAGGACTCTGCTGGAAATTATCATTCAAAAGATAGCAAAATTTGAAAGTTAAACCTGATCGATTGTCTGTTATCAAGGTAACCATTTTAGAAGACCCTTCCCTCTTTCTAAAGTCTCTTTTACTCACAATTTTACTAAACATGACTGCTTCTCTATCCTTTAACAGGAAATGATCACAAAGGCATACGAAAATTACAAGTTCCGGCAACCAGATCAACAAGCAAAGTATTACTGCTCAATGGTACTAAAAGAACAGACCTTTCCATGGACAGAGTACCTAGATGCTCTTTCTCATTTAGAAGCTGAAGACTTAGCTAAGTTTGTTCCAATTATGCTATCGAGGACATTCTTTGAATGCTATATAGCAGGTATTATACTCTTTGGTGGCTGTCATGTTATCTAAGCCCTGAAGAATTTACGATGCCCTTTCAGGTAATGTTAGGAGTAGTGAAGCTGAGGCAATGGTCACACATATTGAAGATGTTCTTTATAACGACCCAAACCCTGTTTGTATAGCGTTTTCTCCTTCTCAGCACCTGACAAATAGGGTTGTAAAACTCCAAGAAGGAAAGAAACACTTTTACCGTCAAGAAGGCTCAAACCCCAGTGATGAAAACTCTGCTCTGGTGCATTATATTCAGGTATGTCAAATGAGTTTGAAATATATATGAGGAGGCTATGTTATTTTTCACTAATGTAAATTATTTTTTTGCCACGAATAGGTTCATCAAGATGAATTACCCATGAACATTAAACTTCAGCTTTTCCATCTTATTGCTAAACAAGCCACTTTTCACCAGCTCAGAACCGTTGAGCAACTTGGTTACATCACTTCACTTTCTCAGAGGTACATAGGAGTTAATGTAATGTTAAGAGTGCCTTTGAGTTCTTGTTGAAAGATACATAAATAAAGTGTTCACATTCTTGTAACTTAGGAATGATTCTGGCGTCTATGGTTTACAGTTCATTATCCAGTCTTCAGTTAAGGTACCAATCTAGCCTGAGCCTGCCATCTATGTGAATTGAAACTTTGCATAACCCCTTTCTTCTTAATGCCTTTGTTTTTTTTTTCATGTATAGGGTCCTGGATATATTGATTCAAGGGTCGAGTCACTACTCAAGAACCTTGCAAGTAAACTCGACATGAGTGATGAGAAATTCAAGGTAAGATGGTTCTTTCGTTTCTTGTAGCTAGGTCACTTGAAAGAGAGATGTCACCTGAAATGCAATCAATTTTCTGTACATATGATGTATACCAGAGTAGTACTACTACATACTAACTACCATGAGTTACTCCTCAGAGCCATGTAACAACTTTAATAGTCATGAAGCTTGAAAAACACAAGAACTTGAACGAGGAATCTTTGTTCTACTGGCGAGAGATTCAAAACGGGACACTCAAGTTCAACCGTAAAGATGCAGAGGTACCATATATGAGTTTAACACTTTTACGCTAAGTCAAGCCAACATCACAGCCCACTTGGGGTTCTATTTGTGGTTAGGTGGCTGCGCTGAGATAGCTAAAGAAGGAAGAACTGATAGGTTTTTTTGACGTATACATAAAAGTTGACGCACCAAAAAAGAAATCTTTGAGCATATGCGTCTATGGAAGTCAGCATGTGGAGGAAATGGCGTCTGAAATAGACGAAGTAGATTCACCGTTCATAGAAATCAAAGACATTGTCGGTTTTAAAAAGTCTCAACCTTTGTATGGGGGTCACTGAAAGGATGGACTCAACTGATAACTGTGAAGAGGTGAGGTCATAAACTCTGCTCAAGGACATGCATGAACAAACACTCCTATACCAAAAAGAACATTGTATATGTGTGAATCTTTATTTATCTGATTGTAAACTACACAGAGTTTTATCATTTATCGTCGAGAAAATAGAGATTATAATTTATAAAAAGTTTGTAAGTTATGGTTTATCTCTATCATTTAGATTTAGGGTTTATACGAAAGAAGACTGCATGTATCATAGAAACAGACAAGAACCACCTGCCTCACGTAACGTCCTGAACCTAGTTTGATCAGAAATCCAGAGATTTTTTTGTTTGTCAACTCTAGAGATTTTTATTTGTATCACGTAAAGAACAGTTCAGTTGTCACAATCAATAAAGCAACATAAAATTATAATATTACTGTATTTTTATGCCAAAAAGTATATTTTTAAAAAAAAATTTAGGAGAAAACAACAATCAAAATCAAACAACAGAAAATAGCAAAAGATCTCTTGCGTCTTCGTACACTTGAGAAGACTTGAGACCGCAACTAGCAACAGTTCCAGATCCTAACCCACCACCTACCAACACAGTCGAATCTTGACCCGACCCATTGAAAACCCCACCTCCGAGTAAATCGGTGACGCCGTGATGGTGGTGGTTGTCGGAAGGAGGATGGTAATAGAGACGCGCTGTCTGAGGACAGTGAGAATGAAACCTCGCGGCGATTCTCACGCCTGCATCCAATAGCTCGGCGTATTTCCCCATTCTTTGTAAGATCTTTTTTTTGTGTGTTCTCTTTCTCCTAGAGAGAAAGAAAGAGAGAGAGAGAGATGGAGACGATGATGAATGAACTTTTTGAAGTCGCGTCGTATTTATATGATGCAAGAAAGTCTCAGCTTTCTTATCTTAATGGGTTTTATATTTATTCTCCCTATTTTTTTAATTTTATTTCATATGTGCTCCTCAAGTTTGTTTTTTCTTTTGCTTTCATCTCCTTATAATCTTTCAATACTTCATAAGTTAACATTTACAATTCATAATAAATTATAATTTTCCCCATTTCTATTATATAATTAATAAATGTGGAGTGCCATATAACGACTAGAATATGGAACTAAATTTCAATTGATAAAGTATTTTTTGTCCAAAAAAATTAATAAAGGTATTTCTAGAAAGAAATACCTGAGGGTTTTTGATGAGCTACGCACCTTCTGATCGAAAGAAAGGATACGGATCAATCAGTTTCAAAAGAAGTAGAAGCTTCCTGATCGACATCGTCCTTGAATCAATCTCTTTATGTATAGCTCTCTCTCTATGTATATATAGCTTTCTGATTCTCTCTTCTTCGCTTTTTTATCTATCTCTATAGTAGAAGCCGAAGCGAGGATAGAAATTGTTATTGTGTTCAAGATTGTAATAATTGATGCAGATAGTAAGGGAATATGATGCGCTGGCGAGAACGGAGTGGAGAAGACGGGAACGTTTACGGAGGAGAAGTTGGGTCTGACATGGCAAATTTGTTGTCTCTGATTGGATGATTAAATTAAATGACGTGGATAGCTTAAAAAAGCTAGAATAAGCCCTTTTAATAGTGTATATTCTCCCTATTTTTTCCTTGTTCCTCTGTTTTTTTAATTTTATTTCATATGTGCTCCTCAAGTTTGTTTTTTTTCTTTTGCTTCCATCTCCTTATAATCTTTCAATACTTCATAAGTTAACATTTACAATTCATAATAAATTATAATTTTCCCCATTTCTATTATATAATTAATAAATGTGGAGTGCCATATAAAGACTAGAATATGGAACTAAATTTCAATTGATAAAGTACTTTTTGTCCAAAAAAAGAAATAAAGGTATTTCTAGTTTAATTTGAATAAGCATCAAACAAATACTCATAAAATTGTGGAGTTGTCCGTAGTAAAGTCTTTTCGTAATTAGGGTTGACAAAAAGGTCTTTTCGTAATTTTTAATAGATAAGATTAGTGTGAAAACTCAGTTTATCGAAAACCTTTTGGACTGTATATCTATATATATAAAAGTATGGGGTTGAAAATTAGAGGAAACCGAAAAACTTATTTTGAGATGTAAATCTAGTGTTTTTGTTTAAAAGGAATCTGGGTTAGCGTTTTCCTGAAAGATTCCTTTCAAACAATTAATAGGCAATTCAATGAATCCGCGTCAGAGTGGGGTCGTCCCTATACCAAACAGTCGCCGCGTATTTTTGACTGTGGCCAAACCGCAAAAGGTCAGCTTGAAACGTAAGCGTTTACTTTAAGCATCTTTTTCAATGGATGGACTATATCATCGACTTTTTGGACTTGTTTTAATGACATTTTTGGACTTTTAAATCTGTAACGTATGGTGTTTTTGTTTGTTTAGAAGTAACAAACAGCACATTACAAATGTCACAGGACACTTCCATTGTGCACAGTGAACTTATATAACTGTTAGTCTGTTACAACAAACATACTATTGTCAGTTGTTTTTCTTTCGGGAATTATGTCAGCTGGTTTATATAGGTCAGCTTGTTTACAAAAATTTAGTCAGTTCTTAATCTAAACCATAATCTTTTCATGGGCCTACAATAAGGTCTAATACAGAACCGATAAAGCCTATTACGAAAGTTATAGGCTCCGCAATGCCTCGTATCATAAAGTTACTAAGATACCCCACCGCAATTCTCTTAGTTCCGAAAAAACAAAAACAGTTTATTTGAAAACTAACACAAAAACATAATGTTTCCTTACCAACCAGAAACATTTAGGTAAAAATCTCATATACTCTTAATGAGTCAAAAAGTATTCTGTCATACTCTTACGAATTCTCAGATACTTTCTACTCTTCCTGAAATAAGAGATTTCCAATTTTACCATTACGTTTTCCCTTTTCAATTTAAAATTTGAATTTCAAATTTTATGTATCAAATTCAAAATTTGAATTTAGAATTTTAGTAAAAGTAGAAACTAAGTTGAATTAAGTTACACCATTGTCGAAAATATATTTGGTATAATTATGTCTTAGTTTTACCAAGTTATACATTTGTCAAAAGTACAACTTGGTAAAACTAGAACCTAATTATACCAAGTTATACAGTTTTACCAAGTTGTACATTTGTCAAAGGTACAACTTCGTAAAATTAGAACCTAGTTACACAAAGTTATACAGTTTTACCAAGTTGTACCTTTGTCAAAGGAACAACTTGGTAAAACTAGAACCTAGTTACACCAAGTTGTACAGTTTTACCAAGTTACACGAAAGTGAAACAACAAATCCAAAAAAACTTGGTAAACTAAACCTAGTTACACCAAGTTACACGAAAGTGAAACTTGGTAAAACTGTTTTTCTGGGTTTGTAGTTTCACTTTCGTGTTTTAGATCAAAAAACTGAAAATAAAGAAAGTAGATGGAGGAAGAGAAAAATCTAAGAAAATCAGAGATGAATCTAACGAAAAACGGAGACGGATCTAACAAAGAAAAAGACATAAAAGAAGAGAAAACGGAAGAAACAAAAGAGGTGGAGGTGGAGGCAGAGGTGGAAGAAAGAGATGAAGCAGAGGACAAGGAGGAAGACAAGGACGCGAAGGAAAAAGAGAAAAGGAATAAAGTTTACCAGAATTCTTTAACTAAAAAACTATAATGAGAAGAAGAACAAGATGAAGAACAAGAAGAATGAGAGAAAAGTAGTAGAGAGAAAGCATTTTGAAGAAGACAAGAATAGAAGCGTTAGATTTGTAGAGATAAGAAGAAAATTAGATTTAGTGGTATGATATGTAAATAAGTAGATTCATTAAGGATTTATAAGATTTTTAGTCAATTTTTGAATTACAAATAAATGAAAAAGAAAAATAGAAAAAGAGAGGAGTATATGAGATTAAAATTTTGGTTAAAGAGTATATCAGCGTTTGACTCAAACATTTAGTCACAAACCAAACAAAAATAACTAAAAGTGATTAGTTAATCAAATGAAATCACATTTTATACTCCTTTTTCTACTAAGAACCAACACTATCAAAGAATTGATCATCTAACATCATCTACGTTGGCTAAAAGAATCTCCTCCTGGGAATGCAGATAGCTCTTCTCTGCTGCATTTGTTCTTCAGCGACTGAAACTAGGACCTACTCCTCCTCAAGAGACCTACCAGACTCTTAAGAATGTAATCTGCTCAGGCAGTTGTCTACAGTGTCTGGAAACAGAGAAACAATGTTCTTCATAACCAAATTTCTGTCCCACCGCAAGTGATCTTCAAAGAAGTCGACCGAACCATCATCAACACAATCCACGCCCGGAGGAGTAGAAGAAGATTCTAAAATCTGATGGCTAAATTGCTGATTTAATATCAGTTCAATTACCCATGACCTTTGACCCTAATTATTTTCTTGTTTTTTTTTTCTTTTTTTCTTTTTTTGCCAAGAAATCATTTGTATAGGATGCAAAATTGTAACATTTATGATATTTGTTAAGAAATGAAGATGGTGGTTGGGACATATCCGGAAATGGACCAGACCACATCAGTACCATACCAGGCGGCCAAGCATCAGTCATTATCCTCCCTTGTATTTATCCATATGTTGTAGTTATCCTAATCATTATAGGATTAGGATAATCATCCCCTTTATTGTTGTAATCCTTATCTCCTAAGGAATATGCTTATTCTCTTGTATGTATATATATGTATGTGCACGTGATGAATAAGATATACAGAGTTACAACCTTCTTCTTTATTCTATAACACGTTATCAGC
>CAKOAT010101377.1:95324-114867 GCA_932364175.1 Eruca vesicaria subsp. sativa | reverse complement strand
TGGTTTTCCCTTTTTACCACATTGGGTTTTGGGTTTTACCAGGAGAGGTTTTAATGAGGCAACATCCAAAGCATGAAATGAACTTTGACCGGATATATCAACCAAGGGGGAGTGTTAAGAAATGAAGATGGTGGTTGGGACATATCCGGAAATGGACCAGACCACATCAGTACCATACCAGGCGGCCAAGCATCAGTCATTATCCTCCCTTGTATTTATCCATATGTTGTAGTTATCCTAATCATTATAGGATTAGGATAATCATCCCCTTTATTGTTGTAATCCTTATCTCCTAAGGAATATGCTTATTCTCTTGTATGTATATATATGTATGTGCACGTGATGAATAAGATATACAGAGTTACAACCTTCTTCTTTATTCTATAACAATATTAGCATTCTCAGCAAAAAAAAAAAACATCATCTACGTTAAGCTTGTTAGTGTAAAAGAGTCACTTCATGAAAATAAAAGGAAGTGCTAGCAAGTTGTTCATAGAATGATCATTTTTTATTATTATTTAGCAAAGATAGTGTTAGATGAGCTTCTAATTCTTTTGTTATTATTTTTTAAAAAGTTACCAAAAGAAAGAATTTATCATAACACCACATAATTAAATACAATAGAATATCTCTATAAATTAATATTCGATAAATTACTAATCTTCATAAATTAATAAATTTCGTCGGTTATAACTTTGATCAGTTCAAAATTTGATACAAAATCGATAAAATAATAAGATAATATTTTTTTAGAAAATTCTATGTAAATATATGGTCCCATTAGAATTATAAAGTAGTAATATATATATATATATATATATATATATATATATATATATATATATATATATATATATATATTATATAAGTAAGAACCTATCATTATATTGTTAGTTTTATATTCACAATGAAATTATTTTTATATTTTCTTAACACTTCATATATTTTTGATAAGATGTAAAAATATTATATATAAAACCAGGTTTAAATTCTATGCAATATATATTATATACACTAAATAAGATAATAAAATTAATCTAAATTTTAAAAATTAAAAAAAAAAATTAATGTCTATACATTAGAATCAAATATTTTTCTTATCTTAAAATAAATATATCTGAGAGGAGAAATCTAAATAAGGAAACTTTTGTAAATTAATATATCTATAAATTTGTGACATTTGCTAAAAACAATCTAAAATTTCAAATCAAATGCAAAAGTGTACCCCAATTTCAATCAAATGCAAAACCAACCTAAAGGGATAGTGAAATGTCTATTTACCCCTTATGACTAAACAAAAAAACGGAATGCTATTTTACAATTTTATCCTTATGAAGTCTACATTTAATAGAGTGAAGTCTACAAGGTGTAGACTTCTCATGAAGTTAACATTATAGACTTATTACGAAGTCTACATTCTCATTTAATCTTATAATTTTATTTTTAAAATGTATAAAAATATATTGTGTGAAATTTCTTTTAGGTCATCAATATAAGAACCAATATGAGGTATATAAATTAAAATTTCATGTAACTACACATTCTTAAAGAATATATTTTGATTAGGTAACTATGTGTTGCAAAATGTTTATGGTTTAGCAAAATATATTCTACCATGTGATGTATTTTAGGGTTAGATTCTTAGGGCTAGATTTTGTATTTTGATTTCTTTTGTTACTATTGACTTAAATTTACATATTACTGTTGAGTAGTTTATATTTTGTATATCTTGACATTTGGTATAATAATTGAGACTTATTGATTAAGGAAAAAAATTTAGGGTTTGGAATTTGTGGTTTAGGATATGATAGACTTACAATAATGTCTACTTATTGTAAGTAGACGTTCTTTGTAGTCTACTATTATTTGGAAATCACTATTTCAAAATAATAGTAGTTCTTAACTCATAAAATGTGAAAAAATATATTATAAAAATCAAAATAACAAGGGTCCAAAACAATAACAAAAGTAAATCATATATTAAAACTACTATTCAAAAAATAAATCAGTAAAACAATAGCGTCGTACACATACATAGAAGTCTACACACCTAACCAGATTTGACCAAGACTAATTTTTAACCAAACCATTTTAACCTAACTGGAAAAACTACGCATCGTAGACGTACATAGAAGTCTACACACCTAACCAGATTTAACCAAGATTAATTTTTAAGCAAACCATTTTAACCTAACCAGAAAAATTACCCATGATATAAATACTAAATATAGGGTTTTGTGGTAAAAATAAACCTAAACACGCCGTTTAACATCGGAGGCGAAATTAGGGGCGATTTCCGGCGAGTTTTCTGGCGAACCTACTCCACCTCATTTTCACCGGTGAATCTCGTTACCGTCCACTTCGTCGCTCTGTATCTTCACTCTGGTAAGGTTTTATCTTCGTTTTCTCCTTCGTCGACGTTGGAAGATACTAATCACTTCACTGTTTCAGATCTGAGCGGCATACGAACCACAGTCCTGCTTTCTATCAACGGCGAACGAACCGTGGTTCTTATTTCAGCAAGCTTTGTACTTCCGGCGAGTCTCACGGTTTTCAACAAACTAAGGCTTCATCTCTCCGGCGAACAAACGGTTAAACTCCCTCTTAGTTTGGTTAATTAACTTTCTACTGTACTCTTGTTCCAGATCTGTCGTAGACGTGTAATTTAGATTGTAGACTTCTAATTTAAATTGTAGACTTCTAAGTTTGTATTGTAGACTTCATTTGCAGACATACAGTTCGGAATGTAGACATCTCCCGTAGACAACTAAGTTGAATTTTAGACTTCCCGTGTAGACATCTAAGTTAAATTGTAGACTTCGTTTTTACTTCTTTGCTTGTTTGAGATTTAGGCTTTTAACTGAGAATGTTTTTGTGTTTTTTTTTGTATTTGTTTCAGGTTTTAGAATGAGTGAACTTGAATTTCCACCGATGCTATATACACAAGGGCAGGAACCATACCCAGTAAGAAGCATTGGCCACTACTCTGATGACATCAAGCTCTTTCCTGCTCTTAGAGAAGCCCTCGAGCCAGATGAATGAGATGAGCTCAAAAACTCGAGGTTGGGAGTGTTCGTAAAGTTCCATGAAATGCAATTTGGATGAACTTCAAGGCTGGTGCACTATATGCTATCTCTTCAGCTTGAGTGCAAGAAGAAGTATGAGTTTTGGAGTCTTGTAGGCGTTAACCCAGTGAGATTCTCTTTGAATGAATTTGAAAACATCACTGGTTTCAATTGTGAGTATGTGACGAATTTGGAGAATCCGGTTGTTCAGGTAACGAATGAAATGAGAGCATTTTGGCAGAAGTTGGGAGTGAATATCGAGCGGGGGCCAAGGGTTGAAGAATTAACTGCAGCATGTGAGTTGTGTGGATCATGGTCCCGAGAGGATCGACTGTGTTTGGGGTATTTAGCTATCTTTGCTAGATTCATACAAACACCAAGAACCTCGTCACCCACAACTGCTAGCCTAGCTAGGTTAGTTATGGATCTAGAAACTTTTGAAGATTATCCTTGGGGAAGAGTTGCTTTTAAAGCTTTGATGCAGTCGGTGAAGGAGAAAGACATCACAAAGGGGTATCATATTGAAGGATTTGTTCAGGTCCTTCAAGTGTGGGTGTACGAAGCCCTCCCTGAATACGGAGCATGGTATGCATCACCTTTAGAACCTTAACCGTCTCCACCACTGCTTGCCTACAAAGGTAGCAAAGCACGGAAAAATGTCAAAGAAAATATTCTGAAACATGTATGGTTCTTTTCATTATCTACATCTTTTTATTGAATGTGATTTGATACTAACCTTAAAACTTTTATTTTCTGCAGTGTCGAATTAACAACTTTTTTCTGAGGATTACTCAGAAATGTTCCCTCTCTGGGATGGTGAAGTTGAAGATGTAAGGACTGATAACATAATGAAGGCGATGTTTGATGGAGCATAGAAGTGGGAAAAAACTCATTGGCCTCCTGTTAGAATAAAGGTGTGGACAAATGTCAAGGTTGAGTACCCCCTGGTGAAGACAGAGGGTGGTCACGTGGTGACTGAGAAGAAGGCATGCAAGAAGAAGGCCCGTGAGTCCCCTTGTACCATTCAGTCCGATGAAGATGAAGGTTCACACAAGAAGACTCGTGAGTCCCCTGGTCTGGATTGGCAGGCTATGAAAGCTGAGATAGAACTCTGGTTCACTGGTATGACCTGTAAGCTGGTTGAGGGGCTGAACAGATGTGAGAGCACGAGGAGCAAACAATCCGAGATGATTAAGATCCTCACCAGTAAGGTTGAAGTTGTTGAGAATATTGTGCGTGGAAAAGATTCCCTTGAAGACAAAAAAGAAGAGGATAATGCCAAGGAAAAAGAGGAGGACAAAGCACATGCAGAGAAAGCTAAGGCGGCCAAAACAAAGGCATACAAAGCTAAGGAAAACAAAGCTAAGGTGGCCAAAACAAAGGCATACAAAGCTAAG
The DNA here is from genome assembly GCA_932364175.1 of Eruca vesicaria subsp. sativa. Lineage (NCBI taxonomy): Eukaryota > Viridiplantae > Streptophyta > Magnoliopsida > Brassicales > Brassicaceae > Eruca > Eruca vesicaria. The sequence continues at coordinate 110,405 of CAKOAT010101377.1, read as the reverse complement.
GCAAACAAAGCTAAGGCGGCCAAAGCTGCAACGGCCAAAGCTGCAGCGGCCAAAGCTAAGTCGGCCAAAGCTCAAGACAATGTTGGGGTTAGTAACAAAAAACCTTCCTCCAAACAAAGATCCCAAAGAGGCAAAAAATCTGGAAAAAAAAATTAATGATTGCTGTTTGGATTGAATTTTATTTTGGAAGAATGTTTGATGTTTGCTTTGAATTTTATTTTGGAACCTTGAATGTTTGCTGTTTGGTTTGGATTTTATTTTGGAACCTTCAATATTTGCTGTTTGGTTTGGATTTTATTTTGGAACCTTGGCTGTTATTAATTTGTTCTTCCTACTTAAAACAAATGCAGAGTGACAGTGAGAATGGAAGCGTAAGTGTTGTTGTAGTAGACAGAGAAGAATCACACATCGATTACGGGTCTATGAAAAAACTGAAACAAGTTGCTAAACTTAAAGCTGCTCGCATTGTGGCCCACGCTAAGAGTGAGAGGCAACGGAGGCTTGCTGCTACTCAGCAATCTCCTTTTGCTGGAAACAGCACGGCAAAGGTTATCATACCTAACCAGCCGAAGCGAGGCCGGAGATATAACTTATTTGCTGGTGCTGATAAGAAAAAGCTCTCTAACTTATAGATTGGCTGAAACTTGACCCGTAAGTCATCCAACCTTATATAAATGATCTTCATATAAAGGATCTGGTAGTGTTTTATTTATCTACTATGATTATTGACAGAAATTGGCGACAGAAGGTGAAGGGTTCTTCAAGTTTTTGGTAGTACACACTACTAACTTCTAGACAATGGTTGAATGACACGGTATGTAGTCTTCCTTTTGATGTAGACTTCTCTTGCATTTATATTTCCTCCCTGATGTATAAGTCTCTAATTTTGTAAATGCAGCACATGGATGCTGGAATTAATCTCTTGAGACTCTGATACATAAAGCACCAAGAATGGTTTAGGTCGGATAGAATTTTCATTCTCGATGCTGTGTTTACTCAAATGTGGACAGCAAAGTACTCGGAGTTTCTTGACTCTCCTGTCAATCCTGACGGGTCAGGTAAACTACTCCCTTTTGAGGCCTTAGACTACTACACAAGCAAGAAACCAGCGTACTGCAGATCAGATAAGACATGGGCGTTGGAGATAGATGATATATATGCGCCATTGTTTGTCAAGAACGATCATTGGGTAGCTTGTTGGATATCGATTCCGAGGAGACACATAGTGATTTGGGATAGTGATGTCAACTACGCTACGGATGAAGAAATTGCTAAGACCGTGAAGCCTATTGCACACATACTGCCGTACATGCTGCATATGTTATCTCCTGCTGACCAGAAGGAGTTGTACATGGCTGAGTTTACACATGAGCGGGTCTCAGAATCTGGGGTTCCACAGAACAAACAAGGTGGTGACTGTGGAGTGTATTGCTTGAAGTATATAGAATTTCATGCACTTGGCATGACATTCCCATCTCATGACCTGTGTGATAAGAAAATCAAGGTAATCAGGTCTCAGCTGGCGTCTGAGATATTTGATGAAACCAACATAAACGGCACATAGAAACATAAGTACAAGAATCTCGGTGTCTATGATTAAGGTTTGCTGGTTGAATTTTTAGGTAAAATTATAGTAAAGTATGCAGTTTTTTGGGTGGCTTTCCTCATCAGATATATGTAGGCTACTGATGTAGTAAGCTTTTGTACCAGACACTATTGTATTATGCTGAGTGTTACAATCTGATGTAGTAGGTTTTTGTACCAAACTTTGGTTGTAAGAGACTTTTACAGAGGTCTGCTACTCAACTATCTATCAAGACATCATCTTTTGTATCAGTATTTTTTGGTCTTATATTGATTTCATTTCAGGAGTATTAGTCTTCCCTTACGGTCAACTCTAACTGAAGTCTACTTTGACAAAGGAAGACTACAAGTTACGTCTACTTCGACAGAACAAGACTACAAGTTACGTCTACTTTGACAAAAGAATACTACAAGTTAAGTTTGTAAGAAAAGACATAAGATAACATCCAAAACAAAGCAACAATACAACTGATAAATTCCACACATAAGACATAAGACAACATTCAAAGCAACAATACAACTATTAGTTCCACACATAAGATATAAGACAACATTCAAAGCAACAATACAACTATTAGTTCCACACATGACATAAAACATAAGAAAATCCAAAGCAATTAGATGACCCACATAACACCAACACATGTTTAACCTAGACAGTTTGGACGAGTGTGACCTGGTTGTTTGCATTAAGAGAACTATAATCCTTGTGCAGTTTTCGCGGCTTGTTTCCCCCTCATTCTGGAAATTTAGCCAAGACTGCCACCTCGACTTCTTTTGTCTACCAGGACCACGCTTGACTACTGGAGGAAAGCATTTATGTGTTTTAGAAGCTCATTTGTCTGCAATGGTAGGTGATGTGTCTTCATTTGTGGGAGCTTCAAAATCATCATTGGTAGGTGATGTGTCTTCCAAAACGTCACTTTTGGGATAGATATTTCCGGAATATGCTGCATAAAGATAGTTCTTTGAATAAGATGGACATACAAGCGTAGAGACATGGAGATTTGCATCCTTTGCAGCTGCAATGGCATGTGAACAAGGTATCTTCTCTATATCATACACACCACATTGACACCTCCGAAGTTCCAAGTCAACAACACAATCTCGATGTCCTCCTCTCATAAGAAACCGCCAACCATCAGTACATTCAACCCTCATCATATCTGCATACTCTTCACGAATAGCCAACAAGTTTTCAACTCCTCGACTTTAATGTGATGTGAGACTCAAAGCATCTTCTCTCCTTTTAAAGAACCACCATCTTAGCTTCTCCCGTATAAATTCTAGAAGGAATGAGATGGGGAATCCTTTGGCTGGCTTAAGAGCGGAGTTGATAGATTCTGCGATGTTACTAGTCTTATGTTGTATCTGTCACCTTGAAAATGAACTCGTGACCATAACGAGACGTCAGCATTCACCAAATATGTTGCGAGGTTTGGATTTATACTCTGTATCTCATCCATGTAGCGGTTAAAATCGCAAAGTGTATGTGCATAAGCAGCGCCTTTAACCAAGTATAACATGTGCTTTCCGTGGAACTTCTGGACTATGTTTTGTTGTACATGATAATAGCATATTCCTCGCTTTTCCCAAGGGAAAACCTTCTCACACGCATTCTTAATGGAACTGTGTCTCTCAGAAACCATCACCAAAGCATACTCTTCTGAAACACAATGTCGCAACTGGGTAAAAAACCATTCCCACGACAAATCATTCTCCGCATCCACAATGGCAAAAGCCTATGGAAAAATCTGAAAATTACCATTTTTGGCAGCCGCAACTAGCATAACTCCTTCATGCTTTCCACATAGATGAGTCCCATCCACCACAATAACCCTCCTAAGATAGGTAAAACCAGCTATGGAAGCTCCAAAGGATAGGAATAGATACTTAAATATGTTTTCACCATCTTTCTCAAGACATGTGATAGTTCCTGGATTCGACATCTCGATCTGACGCAAATACGATGGCAGATTCTCATATCCATCTTCTGATGTTCCTCTCACTAACTCTTGGGCATATAAAAAAGCTCGGTATGAAGTGTTGTAATCTAGCTTCATCCCAAACATGTTCCTCATCGCGTCTTTTATATGCTTCGGTGTAAGCCCGTCTATAATCCCAACCCGATCTAGAAACAGTCCTGCAACATATTTCGGAGTATGACGTTTCCGTTGAGCCATTCGATCCGTCACTGAACATGTATGAGTTTTCAAATATTTTGTCACCCAAAATGTCTTTGGCCAATGCTTCACACTTGCTCTAAGCTTCCAACAACATCCTTGAACATGACACTTAGCCACATACAGATTTTTTGTTGTCTTATATGCTGTGAATGTAAATTTAGATTTCACAGCCACCGAATTCAGCTTTGACACAAGTTCAGCCTTACTAGCAAAACCCTGACCGACATATATATTGTCATTCAAGGACAGCGATCTTCCTTCAAAACCAACGTACTGTGCTTTATGTCCCTCAAAAAGCACTTCATTTACATCCTCGTCAGAATCCTCATCTTTCACTTTCCTGTAATCATTGTAGTTAACACCATCGCTAACATCAATAGCAGTATCAGCATTTGCTTGAACATCATTACAAGCATCACTATCCTCATCCAACCCTTCATCAGCTTCATCAGCAAAACTATTATCATCACCATCAAACACATAAGCCTCGCCATCAACTCCAGCTTCTTCTTGGCTCTGGTTGATACACAAAGGCGTATAGAGTGTGTCTTAGATAACTCGATCAAGTTCCGTAGTTGTCTATCATTCGTGACATGCATAGGAGGAATATCCAGAGTCATTTGTTGTAAGATGACGGTTGGTAAGGAATACGTTAGCACCACCTTCTCAATTTCTTTGTCCATATCATAATCTTCTTGTGTCATTTCAAGAAGTTCACCATATGTACATTCATCATTCACAAAGAACATTCTCCCTCCTTTTTGATTATTGAACACAAAGTCCCATAAAGAGCCTTTCTGCACCCATTCTCCGTATACAACATGTAACTGAACCATTTCCTGTGAAAATAATGAAAATTTACATAGTTAGCTATCATGTTTCAAAAAAATATAAAGTAGACTTACTGATACGTCTACGTTTATTAGCTAACTACATGATCAAATCAAAAGTATCATAATTTCATAAATATAACACATTTTCCTTTAAAAATCACTCATACATATTAGGATTACCTAACACACACTGTGAAACAAAAAAATCTTAAAAAAACTTAATGAATAATACACAAATTCACTTTTAATATATTTTCAAACGTAGACTCCATAAGCAGTCTGCTACAACGTAGATGTTCGTTACAGTTTACAAATGTAGACTCCATATTCAGTCTTTTCTTTAGGTTAGTTTTTACAATTGAAAACTTTACGGGTTACTTTCTATATTTGAAAAAAAATTGCGATTTTATACATGTAGACTCCTATTTTAGTCTACATATAAAAAAGGATGTTTTTTTCAATAGACCAAAAATCGCTCAAGATTTGACTTATTAAAGTAGACTTTAGAAGCAGTCTACCTATTTGAATTTTTTTGACAGAGGTTAATTTTGCAATTGACCAAGTTTGACTTTTTATTAGTAAACGGAAACAAATGTCTTAATACATGTTGACTTCATACAAAGTCTACCCACAAATACGAGGGTTAGTTTTTCCGTTGACCAAAATAAATAGTAGATTTCATGTGATGTTTATCGTTTTTCTTTTTTGAAATTTGTGTACTGTAATTGAAGTCTACACTTTTTTTTTTATTTTTGGTCAACTTTTTAACATTTTAGTCAAATAAAAAACTAACCTATTCAACAGAATCAAATTTGGGTCAAATACAAAACATACTTTTTTGTATACCTCTCTGGAAGTCTACAGTCTGTAGATTTCCTACGAAGTTTACATTGAAAAGTCAAAAGATTGGTCAAATGCAAAACTAACCTCTTTTACGTAGACGTTTTTGCAAGTCTACCTCATTTTTTGTTTTTGTTATCAAAGGTAATGACGTAGACTTCCAGGGAAGTCTAATTTGCATAAACAATTATTATGGTCAATTGCAAAACTAACATGTGCGTTGACAAGTAGACTGCATCGTAAGCCTACATATAAGTGTAGACATACGATACAGTCTACTATCGCGACACAGATCTGAAAAAATGACGAAAACCATGTAAATACGTACCTTTTTCTGGTGAAATGCTCGTTTTCACCCTTTCCCACCGTCCAAGCTCCAGATATGAAGAAAAAGAAGCAGCTTAGATGACCAACAACAGAGTAACTCGAAATAATGAAGTTATGTTTATGAAAATGAAAGTTATGAGAGGTTTTTTAGATGAAAATAGAGAGGAAATGAGAGGAAGTGAAGATTTCTTGGCTTAGAATGAGAAAAAAGTGGTTGCAAATCGAATTTGAGAGGTTAAAAGAGCATTTAAATGATGGTTCATGGTGGTTGAAAACTGACGACGATGGGTATTGTTGTAAATAAGAAGAAAAGTTTAGGGTGTAATTGGTTTTTGCTAATTTTCGAAATAATTAAAAAAATAATAATAATGACAATTCTGTATATATTTCAGAAACACAAAGATGGTTTGGAAATTTTATGGGTGAATAGTAATGACAAAAAAGGTTGGTTTTGCAATTGACTTCAAATTGTAGGTTGATTTGCTAAACTTCCTATAAATTTAATAAAATTTGAAAGTCCCAACATAACAAGATTTTGGTTGTCTCGTTGTTCTTCAGAGAGAAATGACATAACTAGGATGTCACTGGTGCAAATACTGTTATGTTAGATGAATTTGCAACCTAAAACTAATTTGTGATTAGTGAAATGAACCATCTATCTTATATACTACTTAGGATCTTTTCCAACTAATGATGTAGAATATTTATTCTTAATATACACCTTCAAGATGATGGCTCTTTGAGCGTCAATTTTGAAATGTTTGAACAAAGATCGATGGACCGACTTTGGACTAGATCGATAAGAGATCGGGCTGGACTGCGTGGATCATGGATTCTGATACCATATTATACTAAATGACTTCCAACATAAAACCAATTAATGATAAGTGGATTGACTCATTTATCTTATATACTTTAGTCCCTAATAAATAATATCCCCGTTCCCGACATGACTTCACAAAAGAACAATATTGAGCGTATGACTTGGCAGCAATATATGGTGCAAATACTACCTCCGTTGCTAAAAAAAGTCAAAATTTATTTGTTGTTCCACAACGATATATTTTCTACAATTTTAAGATACACTAGATTTTGACCCGCGCAACCGCGCGGGTGTTTATTTTCGTTTATAGTTATATAAACATTTTGTTTTCACTTGTAAATTGGTATATATTATAGTAATCACATATTTACGATATGTATAGTAAATGTTTTTCAAACATAATAATATTATATAATAAGTGTTTTAATCAAATAAATTGTTTCAAATTTTCTATATTATACATGACTTTCAAACATGTGTTTGTTTCTTCTTCTATATTTTATTGTTTGTTAGATTAGTATTTCATTTTTAGATAAAGTAATATAAATAGAGCTTGGTTAAATATTAGTGTAATTTAATTTGCAAAGATAATATAAACTTCGAAGATATTTTTGCTAAAAACTAAACTTATAGCTTCATAAATTAATATTATAAAAAGTTTATTAAAAAGGAATTTTTTTAAAATTTTTTTTTTGAAACAATACAATTTTAAAAATTTACATCGAAATAAATTTATCCAATATATATAACGTGTAAATTTTGTTAAGGTATATAAATATTACATATTAATAATCTGTGATTTTTGTTAATATATTTTGGATGCATTTAACTATTATTGACATATTTCCTTATAAATAATAGAAGATTCATAAATTTGTATCTATTGACATATTTTGCGTGACTAAGTTGGAAGGTGTGGGGTAATTTACCAAAACAAAATTGTTAAGCATATTATAAGATATAATAATGATAATATTATTAGAGAGTTAATGTAACATAACTTTCTAGTAATAGTCCATTTTTTAAAAAATCACACATGAAGTCAAGTTATGACTTCTGTTTTAATATATAAGATTTAGTAATTAATTTTATAGGTTATATAGTTTTAAAAATATTTGAATTGATTAAATGCCACTGGTTAATAATTATCAAAAATAAATATTATAAATTAAACAATAAATTTAATTATAAATATTTATTATATTTTTAATATGCATGTACTCTATAAAATGTTTATAAGGAATGGAGGTAGTAATTTCTTGACTGATTTNTTGAATTGATTAAATGCCACTGGTTAATAATTATCAAAAATAAATATTATAAATTAAACAATAAATTTAATTATAAATATTTATTATATTTTTAATATGCATGTACTCTATAAAATGTTTATAAGGAATGGAGGTAGTAATTTCTTGACTGATTTCCCATTATTTTCTGAAGAGATTTTTCAAAGCTAGAACGTTTTCTATTCTCATGTCTTTTTTTTTTTTGCTAAGTAGTGTTCTTTTTATTTGGTTTAGAGAGGACAATACTTAAAATAATATTAGGTCCCTTATAGTTTCGAAAGATTTACGAGATAAATTTTAGATCTATTGACATAATTATATCAAAACTGACAAACCAAAACACAAAAGTTACAGCATAAATTCTAAAATATGGAGAAAACAGACACAATTAATGAAAACACTAAAAATATCTGAAATACCTACTGAAAAAGAACAACCGTGCGGATATTTTAATACAAAAATATTTGAAATTATATAATAAAATTTCTCAATAAATAAATATAATTTGATTTTGTATGCTATCCAATTTTATAATAATTTTTATATGACTTATAATATTATTAATATAAAATTTATAAATTTGTATTTTTGTAACAATTTTTAAAAACATTATTATGTAAGATTACTAATTTATATATTTTGTTTTATTTCTAAATTTGAAATATATGTAAAAATTAATTAAGTTGGACTTACATAATATATAAAATTTTTTTTGGGATATTGTTAAAAGTATTTTACATAATTTTAATTTTTGTTTATAAATTAAAAAGGAATTAAAAATTTAATTATATTTTATGATAGTTAAAATTTTAATTAAATAATTTTTGAAACTATATCTTGAAAAAGTTTCTAAAATATTTTTAAAAAATTTTGTTAGAATTTTATTAAAGTTATTTATTTGTATTTCAAACAGAAATTAAAGATATGAAAAGATGTTATAATGTTATGTAAAATTTTATAAAACTCTAAAGATGGTGCAAACTAAAATATCACACATGAAGTGAGTCATGACTTCTCTTTTAATATAATAGATTTAGTAATTAATTTTATAGGTTATATAGTTTTAAAAATATTTGAATTGATTAAATGCCACTGGTTAATAATTATCAAAAATAAATATTATAAATTAAACAATAAATTTAATTATAAATATTTATTATATTTTTAATATGCATGTACTCTATAAAATGTTTATAAGGAATGGAGGTAGTAATTTCTTGACTGATTTNTTGAATTGATTAAATGCCACTGGTTAATAATTATCAAAAATAAATATTATAAATTAAACAATAAATTTAATTATAAATATTTATTATATTTTTAATATGCATGTACTCTATAAAATGTTTATAAGGAATGGAGGTAGTAATTTCTTGACTGATTTCCCATTATTTTCTGAAGAGATTTTTCAAAGCTAGAACGTTTTCTGTTCTCATGTCTTTTTTTTTTTTTGCTAAGTAGTGTTCTTTTTATTTGGTTTAGAGAGGACAATACTTAAAATAATATTAGGTCCCTTATAGTTTCGAAAGATTTATGAGATAAATTTTAGATCTATTGACATAATTATATCAAAACTGACAAACCAAAACACAAAAGTTACAGCATAAATTCTAAAATATGGAGAAAACAGACACAATTAATGAAAACACTAAAAATATCTGAAATACCTACTGATTCTATATATCTGAATATTCAAACAAAATCAGTTTTATGTTAATTTGAAATAATTGATCAAGCAGTAGTCAAATTTATATGTTGAGTATACTTAGATTTTGAATTTTTATATTATTTGAACGGATATCTGAATTCAAACTGAACTTGCAAAAATTTGAACCCAAAACAAATATTATAAATACATGAATGAAAATTTTATTTTTATTCCTAAAAAATCAAACAGATCTACACTGTATGAACCAAACCTCCCTTATGTCATTTGAGAGAGGAATGATATAATTTTTATTAATAGATATGAGGAGACCCACCCAAACCACAGAGTGAACCAAAATTCTTCAAACCCGATTCTAAAAATAACTCGAACGGTATAGTTAAGAAAAATATACAGTATACATAATTATTCAGATCAAAAGCCAAATTAATATATATGGAACATACATAAATAACCGAAAATGAGTCGATTCGGTTCGTTCAATACCAAACTATTAAACTGTAGATTACTGTATCCCCTATATATTAATAGAGAAACATTTAAAAAATTATAATATGTAATTTTTATTAATTTAAAAAAGTGTCATGCTAAGTTATCATGTAATTGGAATACTAATTTTGCAGACGTGCCGGTTTGAGAATCAATTGAGATTCTTGTTAGTCCAAAATTAAATTTTTAGGAAATATTATATTATATAAAATGTTCATTATGGATCATGCATTTATCAAATTTAAATTTATTATATATTATTTCCTTAAATAAAACCTATAGAATTATCTAATATGACTATGATATATATATATATATATATATATATATATAGCAATTGATGATTTTAAATAATAAAGATTTGTTAACAATCTGTATATTTTCTATCATTTTCTAAATTATTTATTAGTAAATTCAGTTACATATTTACATTAATCATATAATAAAATTTAGATTTTTTTTGTATATGTTGTATTTTGAATTTTTCAAAACGAGTATAAATTACTAAAACTGTTAAAAGTCTCACATAAACTTTTGTGATCAAGGTTTAAATTTTTTTTTGATAATAAAATAAATTTATAAAATCATATGAATAAATAATTTTATTTTAATAGATGTTTATGTTAATATATATATATATATATATGTATATATTTCATATCATTTAAATTAAATAATACATCATATGAAAATACATACTTATATTTTGATATTTGCAATGGAAATTTAATATTTTAATTTTGAAGTCTTCATTGTTTTTTTAAATGATTATAATTTATTTAAACCACTAAAGATTACACTTCAAAACATTTTTTGGTGTAAAAATTTGTTATATAAATATGCAAATAATCATAAAATCACATGAGTAAAAACTTCATTTAATAAATATCCATGTTAAAAATATACTATATATTTATGTTAATATCATTTAAATTTAATTATATTTCATATACGACAGATAAGATTGATTGTTTTGATTTATTTACTCTAAAATGATAGTGTTGTTTTGGTGTCCTTACCGTACATGGTCATATTCTCAAAAAGTTTCCCGGTGGTATCTTCTTGTTCAGATACTGTTGAATGTCTTCCTGTCCATGGAGATCCATACTCCAGACCTTATACTAACAAGGTTTAGGAATTAGAATTACCATTTTTGGTTGAATTTATCATTGCATCTTCAAGATACATGTGCTTTCTTACCAGTATTGTCTTTGTTTCTTTTTTCTTCCGCTGGATCTGCAGCTGGAAAGGCCGACAACATCTCAAGACACATATAACGCTAATCTGACTTCATCTTCAAGTCGTTGCATCCGTTGACCAGAAATTCCAAAAGCTGTGAGTATTTTCCTTTTAATATAGTTGTTTGCCATTATTTATGTTTATTGAGAAGCCAACCACCATAAGTTCTTTGATCATTTGGACGCCCTGAGAAATAGGATCATGCATACCTTTATATGTCATTGCTCTTCTTGTTTTGTCTCCGTCTACTTCTGCAACCACAATAATTTTGGTGATGTTTGGGTCAATGACTTATATCACCATAAATTTGCCTTTCTATGGATACTATTGCCAATATTAACTCTTGCTCTATTATTTTCTCATGCCCTCTATGATTGTTTTGTAGATACCATGGGACAACAAATTTCTGTCGATCAGTGGTCATACTTAGGATCCCTCAGAATCTATGCAAGGTAAGCGTTTACATACCTTCGAAGATGCTTATTTGTAAATATATTATAGGATTCTTCTGTGATCTTAATTTTTATAATCAATTTTCTACTGTTTCCCTGTCACAGTGAAGATCTTTGATACCCATACAGCCATACCTGTATATGGTCAATCTTGAATAGATATGGAAAACCACTGGTATCTTCGCTTCTCACATGTTCTTTCAATTTTTTACATTGGTTTCTTAAACCGGCACTTTGTTTATCATTTTCTTTTGCTTTTAGGTTTCAAGTGGAAAATAGTCAGTCACAGTAGTGAGTTTGGTGATATTTGGTGGGCAAGATGCAAAGAGATCACTTCTGAACGATTTGCATGTACTTGATCTAGAAACTATGACCTGAGATGTGATAGATTCCATGTAAGATTCCTGGCGTGACAACTGGGGAGAACTGGTTTTCGTTGGTGGCGGTGATAACAAGAGTGGTTGGTTTACGCATGTTTCCTTGAAGATTCTATCTTTTCAGCTTTGGATTTTCTGTTTATCACCCCAGGTGAAAAAAACGTTAACAATTTCTTCCAAGTACCAAATTTCAGTGTAAAAACAACATATACATCTTTCGAAGTGCATATTACTATTATATGCCCTGCAAGGTTTGTCTTCTTATGGTGGCAGTAGTATGTGTGTGATGAACGTAATATGTGAGTTTATAAGTATTATGAGTTTATATTCACAACCAATTTGCTCACATCTAATTCTACGCTTCTACTTTATCCACTAAAACCATTCATTATATGGTTTTACTTCATCATGAAATTTTTGTTTCTATTCTAAACAATTACTAGGATAAGACATGCGCCTTACGCGGGATGAAGCTATTATTTTTATTATATTTTGGAAAATGAAACAAAAGTTTGGTTTCATCTAGATTAAGGATGTTCAATCTGGATATCGGGTTTCAGTATTTTGGTTATTAAAATATAACTACTATTTTAAATCCATATTTACTTCAGTTTGATTTGGTTTATATATTGGTTTTCAGTTTATTCAATTTTATACCAAAATACATCATTATTTAGTTTGAAATCATATTATATATTATAAAAATAAATAATATGATCATATTTAGAATCATATTGTCAAAAAGTCATTTACTAAAAAAAATATTATATATTGAACTACAAGAATAAAAAACAAAAAAAGGCTTCTATGATCTAATAAAATGATCAAATCTAGAATTAATATCAAATCTCTAAATTTTGAAAATAAAAATAAAAACAAAACAGAAGCATGAAAGAAAAGTTTTTATATTCTTCCATATTTAGTGTTCATCAAATTAATATGTCTTCGATTGAACAGAACTCTGTTTGTTTAAAGATTAAAAAAAAGTTGTAAAGAATTTCAACTAATTGTTGTCCATCAAAGTTATATTTTTTACTTTAATATTAGTTTTATTAAAAAAAAGATAAAAAGACGAAGAAAATAAGAAGCCTCAGTTGCATTAAATTGTTAGTTAATTATATTTCAAGTGATTCAAGTGATATACAAATCATAATTATAGTTCAACTCATGTAACAAATAGATATACATATTTACATGTTTCAGTTTAATCGATTATAAATCAAACTATATCTAAATCTTACGGTTTTTTATAAAATCACATACATTCGGTTTGTATGGTATATACCAAAAATAACCATATTATCGATTGTGTTAATATCTTTAGAAAAATAGGAAATTAAAAAAAAGAACTAATATATTTAAATCATTGATAACAAAAATTTTCAATGTGAAAAATTTAATACGTTTATAATTTATAAATTTTCTTGAAAATTCATTGAATTTTTGGAATTAAAATAAGTATGTAATCTTATATGGTATATATTTTAATCTATATATATATATATATATTTTTTTATTATTGAATGATACTTTTTACTCATATGGTTTTAAAATCATGTATATCTTTTTCTAATAAAAATGTTAAACTATAGATCATTAATTTTTAACATAATAATTTGAATAGTTTTAGTCATTTATTCTTGGTTTTTTAAATTCAAAATATAACATATACGAAAAAAATCTAAAGTTTAATTTTATAGCTAATTTGATTTTTTGATTTATTTTAATAATATAAAATTAAAGAAAAATGATGGAGGAGATAAAAATTGTTATCAAATATTTATTATTAGAAACATTAATTATCATATATATATATTTGTCATTTATGGTAATTCCGTAGGTTTTATTTAAGAAAGAAAATAAAATAGTAATCATATCTAGCATGACAATCAGAAATGCTTCTATCATAAATATCATATCATATAGTTTGACCAACAAATATATCTAGGGACATATAAAAATCGAATGTGGACCTACTTATTTTTCAATTGAATGTAATTGACTACCTAATTGAGTGACACGTAAGCATGGGTTCTTTTTTAATTATTACAAAATTGAGGTTACAATTTTTCAAATGTTTCTCAGTTAATATATAGGGGATTTTCTTCTAAGCCAATATATCTATACTAAGCAAAACATTTTACTTCACCTTCGATAAAATTTTAAAAGTACAACAAACACATGTATTTATATTAACAACCCCGCGCGTGGCTACGCCTCTAGCCTTATTTAATAAAGGAGAATTCTCTTCTTTCTCTTGTTGCCACGTCATTAGAGAGATAAGGGCAATTTCTGCAACCTCAGCATACACAAATACAAGCTGGCGTTTTTGGTCTTGGATTGGACTGGGCTTTTGTTATGAAACAAAAAGTAAACTGAAAGCCCGATAAAGTTTACAACTAGCACTCAAAATTTCCAGAACATCAAGCGCCACTCCGATCTCCCTGTAACGTCTCAACCGACCATTAATTTGTGCTTGAATCTGTTGAGAAATGATGGTTGGGACATATCCGGAAATGGACCAGACCACATCAGTCTCACTTCAGTCTCAAGACCAGGCGACAAGCACCTTGTCTCTATCCATACCAGGCGGCCAAGACTAGTCATTATCCTCCCTTTGTATTTATCCATATGTTGTAGTTATCCTAATCATTATAGGATTAGGATAATCATCCCATTTATTGTTGTAATCCTTATCTCCTAAGGAATATGCTTTATTCTCTTGTATATATATGTATGTGCACGAGATTAATAATATATACAGAGTTACAACAAACCTTCTTTATTCTATAACACGTTATCAGCACGAGCCCTAACCCTAAGCTAAAAATCCGTAGCTCTCTCTCTCTCTCTAGGCGGCTGCAGAAACCCTAATCCCTGCAGCAACTTCAAAGCGACGTATCTCCCAAACCCTGTGTACCCAGACGACGATCTACATACCAAACTGAAGCTCTGGAAGAGAGGAATCCAGCAGAT
>CAKOAT010101377.1:20362-90536 GCA_932364175.1 Eruca vesicaria subsp. sativa | reverse complement strand
TCCATAAGCATTTGCTGCAGATCCATGGTTTGATGTGATCATAATATTCATTGCAGCAACTTGGTGAGGTAACTCATATGGTTATGGACGTGATAGTTAAGGTCTATTACCCAACATGAACTTACCCAAAGGATGGGAAAGGATATCGACCATAATGGACAAGACCAAATGGACTAGGAGTGTCCATGAGAACCTAAGGATGGTTCATATATGTTTTGGTCTAAGACTCTATATAGGATGTCCACGAAATGGCTATGCCATATGATCAGTGGATCCGTGGGACATAAGAGGACATTAGATGGGCCTGCAAACAATGGTTGTATGCAGATCATGAGTCCATCCAAGTGCTGGTCATGTACCATCCGACCAGGGCACCAGTCCAACAAGGAAATCAGTCCAACCAGGACATAGAATGGTCAGTGGCATCAGATGCACGACATGACCATGTCTTAATGGAGTTCCAGAAGGCATTAAGAGACACTAGAAGTTCCAAGATGATCACACGTCAGTGGTGTATTCATCAGGGGGAGTTTCATGTGTTGTACTCTTTTGTCCTGTCCTTGGTTTTCCCTTTTTACCACATTGGGTTTTGGGTTTTACCAGGAGAGGTTTTAATGAGNTTGTACTCTTTTGTCCTGTCCTTGGTTTTCCCTTTTTACCACATTGGGTTTTGGGTTTTACCAGGAGAGGTTTTAATGAGGCAACATCCAAAGCATGAAATGAACTTTGAACGGATATATCAACCAAGGGGGAGTGTTGAGAAATGATGGTTGGGACATATCCGGAAATGGACCAGACCACATCAGTCTCACTTCAGTCTCAAGACCAGGCGACAAGCACCTTGTCTCTATCCATACCAGGCGGCCAAGACTAGTCATTATCCTCCCTTTGTATTTATCCATATGTTGTAGTTATCCTAATCATTATAGGATTAGGATAATCATCCCATTTATTGTTGTAATCCTTATCTCCTAAGGAATATGCTTTATTCTCTTGTATATATATGTATGTGCACGAGATTAATAATATATACAGAGTTACAACAAACCTTCTTTATTCTATAACAGAATCCTAGTTCTTGGGTGATTATTCCACTTCTCCTTCTGGTAAGCATTCATCGATCTCATCGCATTCCACACTATCCGGCTGAACTTTCGACTATAAATATCAACCCTTCTCCAACGGACAGCGCAACTCAAACGAAATTCAGAAGAATACTTTGTTCTAACCGCCGATTCCAACGATGGCTACTTCATACACTCTCCTTTCCGATTGGAGAGCTGGTCGCTGCACTAACACCGCGGAGGTTAGGTTGTGGGAGGCAAGAAATATCAACAAAGCAGGTGAACTAATGAGTCATCAATGTAAGAAACTTTGTTTCCGATTAATCCTCTCGACGATTACATCCATTCCAACTTTTTTTTACTCCTTTCAAACAGTCAACCCTTGTGCAAGGATCTGTTGGTGCGGTTCGACAGCTCAGATTCAGAAAACATCTCAGTGAAGGCTATGTCTACATACTAAGTTGATTCGATGTCGTGTGCAGCAAGCCCAAATACCTGCTATCTGATGCGCCCCTCTACATAGGGTTCAATGACGATGGAACTTCTTTTGAGAAGCTATCAACGACCGTTAGGACCATACCTATGGAACTGTTCCGATTCCAACCATACAACCAGATACTTGAGCTAGCAAACACCGCCAGACAACTCCGTGGTATGTATTCTCAATGTCAGTATTGACGTTAGTTTTTGGGATAGATAAGTTAACATAATACCATTTAAATAATCTCAGATGTAATGGGGGAGCTTAGTGCAATTAGAAGCACAATGACCGACCGTATACTGGGGGCACAATGTGTAATGATCACTTTGCGCCTAGAAAGGTACTTTATGTTGTTTAATATCCATTTGTTATACTAGATACTCTAATGTATCCCCGGCTGACTTTGTAGCATCGTTTCTGTGCAGGGATGTAAATGTTTGTGTTAGTATGTTCAACTCTCTGGCTGTTGCATTACAAAACATATTTGATAGCTACAGGAGAGAGCCAACAGTTATTCTTGTTATCAGCGTCAATCCTAAGAAAGTTGGGGTTAACATAGTATTTGATTTTGCTTTTCTTGCATTGGAACATAGGTTTGACAGATCCGTGATGCAAACAGTTTTTTTGTGTTGAAGTTCTCTTAAATAACTCCCATTTTTTTGGACAGGCAAATTATATCTGAATGGAACTTCTGTCACACATCGTTACTATGACTCTGAGACAGCTGCAGAAAAGAGGAGACTGACAGGCGGAGTCTTCTTATTCTCTTTAAAAACGCTACTTTGTCTAGTATGTTGAATGTGCTTATTCTATTCCGTTGACTGCTTTCACATGCTCATCTCCTTACAGGTTGACAGGTGGTGGGACAGACCAGTCAGCGTCTTCATCAAAGGTGGTTCACTCACAAAGAACTTGAGCCCCTTACCATTTCTGAGCTTAACCAGTTTATCATCATTGTTGACCCTCAGGTTTGGTCTGATATTTAAAATATAGGACCCTGTGAGAATATATTTCTTACCAGGTTATATGATCGATATGGCCAATGTGAACACTTACTTTCTAAAATGTTTTATGTTTTAATCTTTTGAGATTTGACACCATTACATGCAAACATGTTTCCAAAATTTAGGACCTTGCTTTTCCTGTTTGACCGGAGCACCGAACTCATAAGAAGAGGTTCTGAAAAAACTGTGATAGGTGGTTAGTGATAACACTAAAGCGATCCTGGAACCATCAGTCCAACAAGACAGGGAGAGCAGTCAAAACTTATTGAATCTGGTACAATGCATTGTCTCTGTCATCTTGCTGATGCACAATACGTCAAAGTTAGGTACATATTATCACCATTCAAGTCAGAGACTGATTTGATTATGCCCAACATAATCACATTGCAGGTGATCATTTGTTTTTTTTTTCCTACTCTCTTATTGTTATATATTGCAAATCCATGTTGCTGATTGTGTGTTTTACCTCTTTAATTTTCTTTGCAGTCCTCTGATCTTGATTGTAGAAGGAAAAAACACAGAAGATCAACTTAAGATTGCAACTAATAGCTTAGTAAGCTATGCAACTGTGACAGTATAATGATTTTTGCTCTCGGTTGTAAAAAAAGATGATATGAATTTTCTTTGCTTGGGAAAGCAAACTTAAATGCACATTTTTGATACGCAATATGAAAGCTCTGATTCATGGTACAAACATGTTCCATGACTAGCAGCAAGTCCACACTAGGTATGCTTCCAAAAGACCATGAGTTCAGTCAATATTTTTGTTTTTGCCCCCACAAGTTTCTAATTCAGATACATGACAATAGAGGTATCTGTTGGAAAATTAAAAAGTAATAAAATCAACCTCAATTTGTAGTAAAAATGTAAAATACTTAATTAACCTCAATTTGGCAAAAACTTATTTAGCAACTAGTATATTAGTTAATTGTAAATTAGTCAATTGTAAATTATATAATCTAATATACATATATTTCAAAAATAAATAGAAAAAGTCACCCAAAAAAAGAAATCTATTTATAATATTGTTCTTCATTGTCATCAAACTTAGACCCATGAAAACTAATAAAACGGAATCTCACATATATTTCTTTTGTTACCAAGTTCAAGCATAAACAAATTATCAGAAACTGATAGAAGCGACAATGAATTATTAATATTTCATCAAAATAATTATTTTACAAAAATCAGTTTAAAATAATAATATAACAAAAATACTTAATATAACTTATGTTTGGGAAGAAAATTAGTAAAAATAATATTAATTTAGTGAAATATAAAATATAATATACAAATATTAAAATAAATAGAAAAAAACATACGCCATAATAATATCGCATAGGAGAGAGTCCAATATCGATAAAATTATATGGACAAATTGGGATGGAAGCTAAAGAATAAAAACGAAAGCAGTGATATTTAAAGCTCTTAATATCCAAAAATTCTATATAATTATAGATCACATAGAAACACTGGTCAACACATATTATATAACCAACCTGTTCAACCTAAAGAGAAATATCAATATTTCTTGTGCAAAACTCAGACAAACCACTAGTATATTATATTTTGGAGTATTTGAGAAGTTGACAGCCTCAACCCATTAGTACATTAATTATACACCTTTGATATGCCATTATTACATTTTAAACTTAAAAAATTTCTTCAAAGTTTATATGCTCTGAAAAAATTAAAATTTCTACTTTCATTTAACTAATCTTTATTTTTTTTCTTAAGACATTTAATAATTATTTATTGTATTGAGATTGAGAACCTTTTAATGAGGGTCGTCTTTAATAAAATAATTTTGTTTCATTATATAAATGTATTCACTTTTTATATAAAATAATGCTATATTAAAGTTTACAAATATTATTCCATTAATAAAGTTTTATTAAGATTATGCTTCTCCTTTTATTCCTAGAAAACTTTAAAATATCTAGTTAAATTGATATTTTCTTAAGATATGGATTAAGTTTTAATTTTAGTGACACATGGGCGAATCTAAATTATGATGTATTGCCATGAGTGACATCAATGCAACTATGCAAGCCTACATAAATATATCCAGATATGTTCTATTGAATATAAATATAAAATATAAATAGATGGTATAGGCAAACAACTAAGTTGCAGTTACATTGTTCTTGATCATTTTTATTCAAATTCCAAAATTTCAAAGTTTTCAAGAAATGGTTAGTTAATATATAAATAAGCCTATACATATTGTTTTACATTCTTAAACAGTATTGGTTAAGAATTCCTTAAAATAATATCTAATTTCATTGTTTGTAGGAAGAACTGAAATTTGATTTCAAATCTTCTCATATAGGAGCCCAGAACAAAGCTATTGGGTATATACAAAGTTGTAAAGGTACAATAACACAATCTAATAATGGCTATGTTTGATCTAAAATTTCCAAATAATGTATCATTTTGAATTATTTTCGTTCATTTGCCAGGAGTGAGTGACTATAAGTTAGAAGACCATATACTTACTGTTTCGGGATGTAGACTAGAAGAACTAAATAAAGATGAAATGCAGAGGAAGATAGATATGCTTCTTTCGACGAAGCCACAACCAAGGGGATGCATATCATGTTTTGGTTTAAAAAAATGATATGGTGTTTATTAATATTAGTATTTGAAAAGTATTTATTTTTTCTACAGTAATTAAGTTTGGGTCTTAATTGTCCTCAAATTCTATAAAAATGCATGGGCATTTTTAATCATTTATTACATCCATATTTAATAATTTATAGATTAATTTTTCTTATTTAATATTAAATAAAATTCTAAATAGAGAAACCTAAAGATCGGAGATGGAGAAATTTCACCATAGATTACCACGTAGTTCAAGTCTTATTGATTAAGTTGGTACGTTTCATAGATTCAGAACCAAAACTTATAAAGATTATGCTTATCAATCATTTTTGGGGGTTATGTTGGCTGTCTCTATATTTATATTTATAAGGACTATAAGAACTAGATAAGGATGCAATGCAAAGTAGGGGTGGGCAAAAAACCCGAACCAAATCAAACCACACCGACCCAACCGAACCTAAACCGATCCAAATCGAACCAATGTATATGTCTAAACTATTTGGTTCAAGATTTTATCAACCCGAATGGTTCAGTTTAATTTGGTTTTAAACCAAACCAAACCAAACCAAAAAAACCGAAGTGTGTTTTAATTAGATTAATTAAATAGAGTAGTATATTTAACTATTTAATCTAAATATATAATAATTTATACATTTTAATTTTAAATGAATAGAATAAATAAAACTAAAAAAATATGAATCTATACATTACATCAAAACTGAATACATTTATGATTTTATATTAAATTTGAAGATAATAATAATATAAAATTATTGAATACGTCTTCTGAATATTTATTGTGATGTTTGATTTTATGTTTAAATATGGAGAAAAAAAATGTGAATGGCTCGACGGGCAGGTGTTTAAATATGAAGATAAACATCAGTGGTTCTAAATGCAAGCTTTTTGCTTTCTTAAAGGACAAGCTTAGGAGTAGAGTGAATGGCTGGACGGACAAATGGTTATCAAAAGGTGGAAAGGAAGTCATGATAAAGTCAATCCTTCTAGCTCTCCCAACCTATGTAATGTCTTGCTTTCTTCTCCCATTGGAGATATGTGATGCCTTAGCTAGTGCCATTGCACAGTTTTAGTGGAGCTCAAACCCTCCGAAACGAGGCTTACATTGGTCTACATGGGATAAGTTATGTCTATCCAAAGAGGAAGGGGGAATTGGATTTAGGATGATCCATGAGTTTAACCTGGCGCTGCTAGCTAAACAATTATGGAGATTGGCTCAATACCCAGATTCCCTGGTAGCTCGAGTTATGAGAGGTCGGTACTATCGTCTGAGTTCGCCTTTGCGGAAACTCGCTGTCAACAGCCCATCGTATGTGTGGACAAGTATCTCGGCTTCTCGAGACTTATTATTGTTGGGGGTAAGACAGAAGATACATTCAGGCTATGAAGTGAAAGTATGGGAGGACCCTTGGATCCCTACTATCCCTGCAAGGCCAGCGTCTCTATATGCTCCGATTTTACACCCGAACATGAGAGTGAGTGATCTCATTAATCATGAAACGAAGTCTTGGAATTTGGATCGATTGGCGAATTATATAGAAGCTGCTGACATACCTCTCATCAGAACTATGGCTACCAGCTCAACACACCGCAGAGACACGTATTGCTGGAGTTATACAAGGAGTGGACAGTACACAGTAAAGTCTGGTTATTGGGTCGCTCGGAATATATTGATGAAGGAGGAGGATGATACTGTGGGTGAACCTAGCATTACAAAACTCCAAGCACATGTCTGGAAGGTTCAAGTACCCCCGAAGATGTGCCATCTTATGTGGCAGATTATAATAGGTCATGTGGCTGTTACGAGTGCTTTAAATCATAGACATATGAGATGTGATAACTTTTGTCCACGATGCGGAGAACCGGAAGAAACAATTGCACATACAATCTTCCAATGCCCACCTGCGGTACAAGTGTGGGCATTAGCATCTATACCTACCAGCTCAATTTTATTCCCACTGCAGAGCACATATGCGAATATGGACTATCTATTCCGGAAGAAGAGAAGGCCATAATGGAACCAGAATTAGGCAGGGACCCTTAACCTTGGCTAATATGGTACATATGGAAGGCTCGGAATGATAAGTTGTTCCGAGGAATTGATAGGGATCCACTGGAAATAGCCCGATATGCGAGAGCGAGTGCCTTGCCTGGTTTCAAGCCAATGAGCAGGAGACTGTGTCACCACAAGTAAACGAAGATGTTGGAAGTCGGGTCATAAGCCTACGAGATATCTGCATGGTAGATGGTTCTTGGACCTCTACAAATCAATTCTCTGGATGTGGCTGGGATTGGAAGGATAGCGTGGGGAATAGCCAACTGATGGGCATGCGTAATGTTACTAGGGTGGAATCCGCTTTGCATTCTGAGCTGGAAGCACTGCGGTGGGCAATGGAGAACATGCTTCAACTTTCGCCATGTCAGAGCTTTGGGACGGATGGCAAGGAGTTAATAGAGATGCTCACAAACCCTTATGGATGGCCGAGCTTTTCGACGGAACTGGAGAGGCTATTAACGCTGCGGATTTGTTTTCCAGACTTCAAGATCGTTTATGTTCCTAGGTCCCAAAATGTCGTGTCCGATCACTTAGCTAAGACAGCACGGTCGTTCTATCGCGATCTGATGTTTGTTGGTTGTTCTATTCCGGTATGGATTCCCAGACCACCTCAAGCTTGAGTAATAGATCAGCCTTTCGTTGTCAAAAAAAAAAAACAGTATTCTTGATGGAGTCTAGAAAGTTGAGATTGAGAGAATATTATACGATGAGACAAATTACGAATTTGGTGATAGGTACCTATATAACAACTTTTAGACCATGTTATTGGCCCTATTTAAGCATCGATTGACACAGTTGATGCAAAAGCACTAGAGTAGAAGTATGATGTAGAAACAATATGCTGCAGAAGTTGTATGCTATTATTAAAGTTTTTAATAAAATGATTGGTAGAGCATTAGCAATACAATTTTAAAATTATCATAAAAACTAGTATACATATATTTATTTTAAAATAGAATATATATATATATATATATATTCTTAACATATATTAATAATTTATTTGTTATTAACAATAATGAATCCTATACAATTATACAAACTATTTTATATTTTATGTTTTAAATGTGAAATATTATTATTTAAAATAGAAAATATTTTAAAATTTAGAGTTTATTTTTAGATATAAACATATCTTACTATTACTAAATAAATTAAATAATTAAAATAATTAAAATTTAATTATATAAATTATCATTATTTAATTTTTGGTAGAACAATAAATGGTTCATATGTAAAATTATCATAAAATGAGTACATGATATATGTTATTTATTTCAAAATAATACAGATATGTTTATATATACAATATATAAATATACATTAGGTTATGTTTTATTAAAAATAATCAATAATATGTTTAATTATATAAATTATATTATATTTAAAATATGAAATATTTTGTTTAATTAAAAAAATTTTAATTGCAGTTTTTTTTATTTTGAAAAAAAATATTTTATTTTATTGAAAAAGAATTTTTTTGTTATTATAATATTTTTTTTCTATTGATATATGGTGTTTTAGACATCTTGTATATATGTTTTCAAATTGGTTTTCAAGTCTTTCTCGAGTCTTCCTAATTCTTTTCGAGTCATTTGAGGTCTGGAGGTTCTTTTGATGGAAATTGGACCAGTTGGAGTAAAAGAGTGCAATTTGGTGTTTTTTCACGCAAAACAGTTTGCTGACTGTTCTCGAGCGGGGCAATCCCGAGTGCATGTTCTTGCGGCAGAGATTTTTATGGAAACCAATTTTATTTCAGGATTTCCTCTAATCCCCCAATATTTTCTTCCCGGCCGCCACTAGCCTCCACATTTATTCTCTTCCTCTTTTCTATTATACACTACGCTAGTTTTTACACAAGAAACCAGACTTAAACTTTGGAGATTTGTGATTTGATACTTCGTAAAGGGAGAAGGCCATCTCTCTCGCTTTAGAGAAGAACCCCCTGAACCCTATTTATATTTATCTGCAATCATATTCATCTTTCATTCAGTCTCTATCTCCGTGTTTTCTTGTTTCATGGCTGAGTAGTCGATTGTTAAGTCTAGGTCGTTAGGGTGTTTAAATCCATGAGATAAATACAAATAAGGATTATTGTTGGATTGTCTCCGTTCATGGTTACGCTTACTGCTTGCATTAAAATAACCATTTAGTGTTTGAAATTGGGTTTAATCTAATCATCAAAAGTGCTTAGGTTGCTAAAACAACATGAATGGGCAGCTTATCTCTAACCAGCGAAAGTAGATGTTAGGGCAACTTGTGAAAAAATAGAATCTGAGCTTAATGTTTGTCTTCATATTCTAATCCAAAGGACAGTTTAGGTGTTAGAATTGCTTGATAAAAGGTGAGATGCCACGAGAGTGGATCGATCTATATGTGTATTTCTAGTTCTACACTTGTTTGAATTCTTCATTATAGTTATTCGGCTCATGATGGCTTGACACCTGACCCATCGCCCTAGACTTAGCTCTCTTAATAATCTGAAAATCTTAAACAAATTTGTTACTTGCTTGTTACGATACATTTATCTTAAAACCCCATATTGTTTTAGTTTAATATTAAACTCATAAAGATAAATTGTAACAGTTGGTCTATGTGAATTCGATCCTAAAGTGCTACATTGACATTCCATTCGATTGTGGTAGTGTGCACATTAGGTAAATTGGTGTGCGTGTACACGTAATATCATCTATTATTAAAAAAAAACAAATTAATTATATATAATTATTTTTTTAATTGTATATATATATATTAACTATAAATGCTCTCTCAAAAGCTCCATATGAGAGCATTGAGTAATAGCATTAGAGAGCATTAGCATCTTGTAAATGCTAATCTAAATGATTTTGTAATAAATATTGATTGGATAATGGAGCATAATGCTATGCTAATGCTCTACCAAGCAAACCTTTAAAGTTTGTTATGTGTATCTAGGATATATTTTAGAGTCTTTTCAGGTCCAAGTGTGTTTTGGATTATGAGGCTTCTAGAGTTCAAAGAGAGAAGAATCATGTATCTGGTCAAATTTAGCTGCGTACGAAGTCGAGACAGAGCACAGCATCAATCGATGACGCACTCTTGCTGTCGATCGAAGGTCGATGCGCAAAAGCCCAATCCGCGAAGTAGCCGACTTGAAGCCCAAGTCACAAGAATTCACAAGATTACCCCTCGACGTGTTTTACCTAGTTTGTATGGTCTTTGCGGTGTTTTCTACAAAGAAACGTTTTCGGCACTCTTTCATATTTTCAGAACAAATATAGTAGCTTAGGATATTGGAAAGAAGATCAAGACTTCTTCAAAGCTTTGTATTGAAACCCCAATTTTTATCCATACTCTTTATTTAATACATTATTTTATCGTTACGATTATGTATTGCTTCACTATGTTTGAGTTTTTACCTTGATAGATTTAGGATTTATTAAACGTTTTTATGGGTTAGCCAAACAAATAGAATTTCTAGGGTGATTATTAGATCTATCATCAGATTTTTGCTTAATGCTTGTTTTCTTGATTAACTACCTAGAACTATGAACAAGGATATTGAAAATGTTTGATTGCACTTGAATAATCTTTGATGAGCTTAGGATACATACGAGAGTTGGTCTAGTAATTTTAGGTGATTAACCAAATCTGGTCACAATAATTCTTGACTAAGAAAGCCATTGATCGATTTCGTTTACATACCATCGATCCACGGTCATTCCGAGTCTTCATACGAAAGCTGTATACTCGGAGATTAGCCATAGATAGATCTAATTACAATATCTTTACCAATTAAATTATGTTCTATGATTGAAAATCCCTTAACATTCTATCCATTATAATCACTATGTGAAAACCCTAGATATAGCTATTTTCCTTATTTGTTTACAAACCAACATTTTTCCATATCTGCTTATTTAAAACCCTTATAAATTGCATAGCATAATTAAATTGACTTCTAAGTCTTATTTGAGAGAGTAATTAGTAGTTCTAGAGTAATTTGAGCTCGAATCCTTTGGCTATCTAATCAAGTTAGAGAGACTTTGGAAACATTACATTGTAGCGGATTGCATAATTAAAACAACCACAACCCTTCTTTTTCTCTTTGAAAAGATGATATAATCAGCAAAAATAAAAATAGTTATATAGGTGTGAGTTATTTTCATAATATTATTTCTTTTACATACTACTTATTAGATATATTTACCAACAGTGCAGTAACAAACAATGCTATATTAAATGATCTCTTAAGGCTTGACTATAAGTGAATTATTTGAATATGTTTCCAGCCATCTTAAAACATCTTCATAAAAATATGGGAGAATTTCAATTATACCACTTTGGTGGTACCACTTTTCATGTTTACCATCAACAAAGGAACATTTTCAAAAATACACATTTTATTAAAGGATAAAATACTCTTATATCATTGTTCTTTATATATATATATAAAATAAATATTAAATAAAATATTAACCCTAAACCCTAAAACATCAATTCTAAACTCTATACCCTAAAAAGTAAACCCTAAACCCTAAAAATCTACCCTTAAACCCTAAAATATCAATTCTAAACCTTAAACCCTAAACTCTAAACCCTAAAAATTAAACCCTAAACCCCAAAAAATCAAAACTAAACCCTAAACTATCAATCCTAAACCCAAAACCCTAAACATTAAATTCTAATAGTATTTTGACTATTAAAATTTTAATGGTAAAGTTGGTTAGTGTAAAGTTGAAAAGTGGTATCTTGAAAGTGTTATTTCTGGCAATTTCCCTAAAAGAAATTCTCAATGTAATTCTTAAAATGCAAAAAAATGTATATAATATTTATTTGTGAGTATTGGTAATCTCAGAACTTGAAAATTCTAATCCAATAATATTTCAAATGAAAAACCATTGTGCTAAGAATCGTTAGTGTATTTCTCAAAAAAAAAATTGTATTATAGTATGGGAGTTTTGCAAAAGTAACTCCAAACTCCAGGTTAAACACTAAATTAATCTTTTTTGGACATTTCATTTGTCCTATTCACTATAGAAGTTCTGATTATTTACAAAAATGACATTATTATATTTTTTTTTTTCAAAAATTAGTCTTTTACTCTATCATTCTCATCTTCATCAATTAATCACGAAATGCCATTGCCATCAGTTAACCCAACAACCATGAAAAACCAATATGAAGCTCCAAATGCATATAAAATGAAATTTACTCAATTCTTTCCCATATCTTATACATAAAAACTACATGTCTCTCACTTTCTTTCTATATTCATCCAAAAAACTCAACCTTTTTGATTCTAAAGTTTTAAGGTTCATATAGTCATTAAAGCTCACGATTCTTGGTCATTAATGATTGATTAGCTGTCCTAGTGAAGTTATGTGTGCTTGGGAAACTAATAAGCAAGTTTTCTCAGTGATTGAAGGTATTAATCAATTTTTCCCAGATCTGTTCACGAGAACACTTACGTATAAGTCTTCACGGAAGTCTTCTGGTGAAATCATAAGTTAGTTTTGCAATTGAATTTTTGTGTGTGTTTTTTAGAAAAAATTCCCTGGAAGTCTTCAAACTTTTCCCTGTTGACAAAAAAAATTTGAGAAGACCTGCCTGGAAGTTTTTCTGGATAAACATTTTAGTTTTGCAATCGATCGAAATGTGTCAGAAAATCAACTTTCTACAGAAGACTTCCCAGTAAGTCTTTCGGTGGAAGACTTCCACGGAAGTCTTCTCAACTTTTACATTAAGTCTGATCGCTGTCCGTGGAAGTCTACATTGAATATTTAAACTTACATTTAATTTAAACTGTAAAATTTTCAAGTAAATCTTCCGCCGAAAGACCTACGTGGAAGTCTTCCAGATTTTTATTCCGTAATTTTGATCAAATCTAAGGCAATGAAAGAAGACTTTCACGAAAGTCTTCCGCTGGAAGTCTTCCTTAAAAGTCTTCTCAACAAAATTCAAATATAGTCAATTGCAAAACTAACCTATGTAGACTTCCACTGACCGTAAGAAGAATTAATGTAAAAGTTGAGAAGACTTCCACTGGAAGACTTACATGGAAGTCTTTCGAAAGTCAAATTTTTGAAACAATTCGGTCAATTGCAAAACTATTTTTTTTTATCTGGGAAGACTTTAGGGAAGTCTTTTCTGATATTTTCAAAAAAATTCAAATTACAAAAGTAAGCTAATATGTAAATTGGAAAACTTCCTTAGTAAATTTTCATTTGAAAAAATAACATAAATTGAAGACTTCCACGAAATTTCTAGGAACACTTTCACGAATATTAATAGGAGACTTTGTAAAGTCATTAAAAATAATGTTGTACTTGTAATTACTATTTTTTTTATAATTGATTGGATAAATTTGAAGGAAGCTGCTAGATTTAAATAGGGAGAATTTCAATTATACCACTTTGATGGTACCACTTTTCATGTTTACCATCAACAAAGGAACATTTTCAAAAATACACATTTTATTAAAGGATAAAAGACTTTTATATCCTTTTTCTTTTGTATATATATATATATATATATATATAAAATAAATATTAAATAAAATATTAACCCTAAACCCTAAAACATCAATTCTAAACTCTAGACCCTAAAAAGTAAACCCTAAACCCTAAAAATCAACCATAAGCCATAAAATATCAATTCTAAACCTTAAACCCTAAACTATAAACCCTAAAAAGTAAACCCTTAACCCCAAAAAATCAACACTAAACCCTAAACTATCAATCCTAAACCCAAAACCCTAAACCCTAAATACTAATAGTATTTTGACTATTAAAATTTTAATGGTAAAATTGATTAGAGTAAAGTTGAAAAGTGGTATCTTGAAAGTGTTATTTCTGGTAATTTCCCTTGTTTTTTGAAAAATATTGTTTGGTTATTTTGTTACTTATTGTTTACTGTTTGAATCCATTTTTTTATAATTATTCTAAATTTGATCTTATTACCTAAATTGGAAAGAAAATGTAATGTGTGAATCTTTTTTTCCTTAGGTTTGGTGAAACATAAATAAAAACAATATGATAATAGATTTTTTGTCTTTCCAAACTTATAGACATTTTTATTTATTTTAAATATGTTTAAGTATTCTGAAACTTTTACTTAAATATTATATATTTATTAAACTTTTCATTAAACACAGGAAAATAAATTTTCATTAAACTCAAGTTATATTGCATAGCATAATTAAATTTTAATCGGTCTATTTTTATATCTTTTAGTTCTTACTTTTTACATTATTTTGATCATGTATTAATTGTTAATCATTTTTATATCATTTTATATTCTAAGTTAACCTTATATTTGTAAAAAGGGAACCAAAAATCTATGAGATTCAATATTTTTATTTTTGTTGGTATAAATCTAATGCAATGTATAAAGATTAATAGCGTTAATTGATTTATCCTATTTCTCATGAATTTTATTTATTAAAATTATAAATTTATTTGTTTTAATTATATTATATATTTTTACTAAATGATTATTTTTATTATAATTATAATAATTTTATTTAGTATACTTATAAATTTATTTGTTTTAATTATATTATATATTTTCACTAAATGATTTTTTTAACAAAAATATTAGTGTCAATTTTTTTTGTTTCATTAAAAAAAAATTAATTATAATGATTTGGAAGTTATTAAATTGTTTGAAAATTTCGGTGGCTGTATTTAGGGTTCCCTTCATGTTTGTTTGGGACATGTTATACGAATCAGTGTGATATAATTGTGAACGTACCAATATTTTCTCATTTTGCTTCTCTTTTCCATTTTATTTTTTCCTGATTCTATTTGATCGGAAATAACTGTGAGATCTTAGCGGCCACTGAAGTGGTATTATGAGGTGAAAGATTCTGAGACAGGATGGTGTTAAGCTAATGACATATTATTTTTTCAGGATATACACCTGATATTTAGATTTATTTTGTCTTCATCTTGTGTGTATTCATTTCAAGATAATTGATTGTTATTTAGTATTTACTTTGTCTATAATAAAATGAATGATATGTTCACTTAAACATTTCACCATCTCTATCAAAATTTGATATCCTTTTATATTTTGGACATTTTTATTTTTATCTACTGTCAAACATATTTTACAATATTATTTATTTTTAGTATTATAATATTTTATGTTTTGTTTGTTTTTCAAAAAATCACATAGTTTATGTGTCCGGTAATTTTTTATACGCTGTAATTGATATAAGTTCAGTGTGTATACAATATCATTTTTAACAACAACATACAATAAATTTATGTGGGAATCTTTGTATTTGTTTGATGTGTTTTTTTCCTTTTCCTTTAGTTTGTTTCTGATTTTTTTTCCTGTACACCAGATTTATTGTACACCGCTTCTTGTAAAGAGTTTCTGACCCATAATAACTTGAAAATGAAATGCTGGCCCATTATAACTTGAAAATGAAATGGTGGCCCATTGTAACTTGAAAATGAAATGCTAGTCCAATATAGCTTGAAAATGAACCGCTGGCCCATTATATTTTAAAAATGAAATGCTGGCCCCTTACGAAATAGTATCGTCTGTGTCGGGTACTCGTTCCTCCTGAACTCCCCAGACGAAATAGTATCGTCACTCATATCTTCCTCTTCCTCTTCGTCCTCTTCCTCTAGAGTACATAAAGATCAACCTAAAGCCTTGTCCTCATCCTCTAAGCCCCCCTTCTTCATAGCTTTTCAAGAGGAGGAACCTTCGCTCTCGCAGCGGCATTTGCGGCTTGTCTCCTTCTTCAGAGTCTTCTCCACTTTCCTTGCCTCTTCAAAGAGGCCTTCAAGAGTAAGAAAATCAGGTGTTTCCAAACCTTCACGGTTCTCTTCTGTGATTCCATCCCTGGCTAGGTTGATAAACGAGGGGTCGTCTTCTGTGAGGGACAAAACTCACTTCTTAATTTAGGTCAGGTTAAGGTTGGGGAGAAGACAATCGTGGGCTGAATCCCTTAAGAACTTAGAGAATGAATTGAGATTGTATTGATGTTTTTAGTAAAGATATGAATACAAAGATGATTGAGATTGATACAAAGAAGTCACTTGAATGATCTATGAATGACAATGTATGTGAAAATGTGTGAAAGACGTGAATCCCTTCCTCTTCGTTCCTTCCTCCTTTAAATAGCCTCAGGTCACGTGTAACTTCTCCTGATTAGCCTCCGAGATTCTCTCCGTAAACTGAGGGATTTGCAACAACTTCCCTTTGACCGAGTCGTACGTTTCTATCTTCGTTTCCTAGGCTGTTTTATTAGGTTCCTACGAAAGAATCCGGACCTCTTCTCCGTGACCTCTTTCTCGTGACCTCTCTCTCGTGACCTCTTTCTCGTGACCTCTTTCTCGTGACCTCTTTGGGAGCAGCTCCCGTCCTTAGGTGAGCTACATTCTTCTTCGAGATGATGAACTATGTACGGCCCATTATTAGACTTGGTTCAGCTGGTTTGCTAACTTCAGCCGACATGCCATATTTGGGCCCAACAGTTGCCCCCAGCTTTCGAGATAAGATGCTTTTCTCGGGAGCTAAATCTAGCCGCCGAATCTTTAATTTTTGTTAAGATAATGATTACTCGCGATCTTCTCTCGAGGATATCTTTTTTGATCCGACGGACATAATTATATCTAACGAAATCAACGACTCAGGTTAACAGAATTTCAAAATGATTATTCTCCGATTTTCGAGTCTTCGACGAGATATAAAGTTGTTGACATTAATTTCAACTTCCCCACTCTCTCCACGTCTTGATTCAGTTTCCCCAGGTAACTTCTTCTGGTTCTTTCTTTTTATTTTACTTCTTCTTTTGCAGTTTTTATTTCTAAGCCTTCGAGTTACTTCTCTCGAAACCGTTGTCTCCAGAGGTGTTGATCTATCTAGCTTGATCTTTCTTTTTCCCTTTTTTTTTATCTCTTTTCACTTTCCTTCATCGTTTTCGCTATGACCCGACCAAAGGAAGGTTCCGGAGAAACGGGAATCTCTGCTTCAGGTGCTCAGCTTATGAAGGTAAAACAAGAAGTTGGCGAATCCATGAGGAGGACTGAGAGGAAGAAGAGGGCTAAGGATTCGATAGCCCAAAGAGTTTCCAAACGGACAAAAAAGACCGGAGGCTCTAGTGGGAGCGTACCTTCCGGGTCTCACCTGTCTTCTGTTTTGAGGAGCCAAGAGATTGTGAACCTTATGGTTCAAGCCCAAGCTCAGAAAGAGTTGGCCAGAGCTTGTAAACCCGAGGAGACTCCCGAGATGGCTCCGGAGGGTTGGTTTTGTGTTCACGAGAACTACATTTCCAAGATCCATCTTAGGTTTCCCCTTCCTGACCTCCTGTTAGACCTCTTAGATCATTATCGACTAGCCCTTTCCCAACTTTGCCCCTCCGTCATTCGAGTGATAAACAGTTTTATCACCAGATCCAAAGAGGAGGGAGTTGCTACGGGTTAAGCTCCTTAATGAGTCTGTTTTCGATAAAGGAGAGTGCTTCCAAGGATGGTGGTAGTGGGACCTACTACCTCGCTTGTCGTCCCAGGCTGGGTATTTTCAAATTTTCCAGTAGTGACGATGACTAGAGAAGGAAGTATTTTTACGTCAAAATCGATCCTTTGACGGTCCCGACGGGTCGTACACTTAGGGCTTCGTGGTCTGACGCGTCCGGTTAGGATCTGTTAGGAATGTGTTTGTTAATTTCTCATCGGTTATAGTCTAACGGATGTTCGTTTATATTTGCAGATATCGAAGACCCTGCAGAGCTCCCGAACAAGCTTACCAGAGCTCTTTTCCGAAAACTGCAGCAGACTCCCTGTACTTGGGCGTCGTACACCACTTCGCGAATCGGATCAGCCAGGTTTCCAGACCGATATCACGCTTCCTTCTTAGATCCTGTACCGGTTACAGACTTAGAAGGTAATATGTTTGTTCTTATGTATTTGACGTATACGAGTTCGTTTTAGGATAGCTGAATGCTAAAGTAAATTTGGTAATGCAGTTTCCGAAGGTAATTCAGTGGTATC
The DNA here is from genome assembly GCA_932364175.1 of Eruca vesicaria subsp. sativa. Taxonomy (NCBI): domain Eukaryota; kingdom Viridiplantae; phylum Streptophyta; class Magnoliopsida; order Brassicales; family Brassicaceae; genus Eruca; species Eruca vesicaria. Next base: position 72,318 of record CAKOAT010101377.1, on the reverse strand, counting down.
GATTTCAACGGAAGCTAGCACTTCTGGAACCGAGAAGACCAAATCATCCAAGATGCCTCTCCAACCATCATTCCGTACTAGGGGTAGACCCACGAAAGCAGCCAGTACCTCGCGAGGAAGCGAGAAGAATCAGGGAGGCTCCTTCCTTAGCTCTGTGAAGGAGGTTCTTGATGATGGAGCTTCAGCTCCGGGCAAAGATGCTGATCTTATGGATACCGAGGGAGCTCAGGAAACAATTCCCCGCCCTGCAATTCAGGTCACGGAGGTTGACCTTCAGGTGACTAAGGATCCTCCTGAGATGGAACCCCCTAGGAGTAAGAGGTTACGTGGTGATCCAGGTGACAGACCATCCAGGTCCTCCTCCTCTTCCTCGAGGGGAGGTACCGTTGGATGGAATTTTGCTCACTCGAAGCCTGGGTCGATCCTTGATGATCCTTGGGGCTTAGCGACTNGTGAGTAACACGCCTAATGCTGAAGAATTAGCCCAGGTTACCGAGATGGTTAAAGCTACCAAGGTCGAGCGTGATCAAGCCAGAGCTCAGGTCTCGAGACTCCAATCCGAAGTTGGGAGGCTCGGCTTGAAGTCTGATACTCAACAAGGGAAGATCGAGAGCTTGGAAATCGATGTCAGGGTGAAGAGCAGGAAGATTTTGGAGCTAGAGAGTGCTCGAAAAATTGCAGAACAACATGTCCAAGATTTGATCACGTCGTCTCAAGTCAGCCAGAAGAACAAGGAGGCTGAAGTTAAACTTGATGTTAGGAGGGGAAAGAAGGAAGTCATCGACGCCTACAATAAAATCCTGATCTCTGTTAAGGAGAAGTTCTCCAGAAAGAAATATGAAGTTGATCTCCAGATCTACGCTCAAGAGCTTCAGGCTAATACGGAGCTCTTGAAGGACTTGCTATCAAATGAGATTCAGAGTGCTGAAGAGGAGTATAATCGCTTGGTGTCTTTGATGCCGGAGGCTATCTCTGCTTACGAGAAAGCTCAGGTCTCTGACTTCTCGTTCAGCAAACTTCCTCTCCCTCAACTCTCGGCGAGCTCAGGTACTTTCGAGGTTAATATGTTTAATCCATCCTTTTCTGGAGAGTATGGTTCTAATTTAGGTTTGATGGGCCCTGACTTAGTCCCAGTTGATGTGGTCCCGGAGGGTGTTGGTAAGGAGGTGGATGAGGATATCCTGGGAGACGAGGCAACCGAAAGGGATCGCGATGCTTCGAAGGTTTCTGGAGGTGATGATCAAGAAGAGTGAAGACCTGGTTTCCATCCAGATAATTTTTCTTGTTTCTAGGACGTTTGCCCTACGGGCCTTTACTTATGCTTTTGAAACTTTTAGCCTGGGGAGGCTTTTAAACCTTTGCGATGTTAGGATTTCTTTTGAAACGTTAATGGCCTGAGGAGGCTTTTAAACCTTATCTCGTTCTTTGGTTTAACTCTTTGGTTTCAAGTCATGTTTGGTCGTTTAACTCATCAGATTTTGAGTTCCTTGACTGGATTTAAAAATTTCTTAAGGATCCAAGTCTTTTTAGGTAACCTTTGTGGCCATTAAGAATGGCTTATCATGAATCTGAATTCTTTTGAATATTTTCGAGTCTTAGAAACCTCGTTAGGGTTTCCGAGTTTCTAGACTCATATTGGTTGGGACTTGATATCATTTGAAGGTTTTTAGACTTTATGTTCGGATTCGTGGTGATCCGAATTTAGGTCCGGACCCGTTGCGATCTGTTTTCAGACAGTAGGATCCAGGTTCAGTGTGACCTGGATTCGGATAGTAGGATTTCAAGACATCAGGTTCAGGTTCTGCGTGACCTGGTTTTGGATAATAGGATTTCAAGACCTTAGATTCAGGTTCAGCGTGACCTGGTTTTAGATAATAGGATTTTGAGACCTTAGGTTCAGGTTCAGCGTGACCTGGTTTTAGATAGTAGGATTTCAAGACCTTAGGTCCGGGTTTGCCATGACCTATTCTTAGATAGTAGGATTTCAAGACCTTAGGTCCGGGTTTGCCGTGACCTGTTCTTAGATAGCAGGATTTTAAGACATTAGGTCCAGATTCACCGGGACCTGTTTTTAGATAGTAGGATTTTAAGACCTTAGGTCCGGGTTTGCCGTGACCTGTTTTTAGATAGCAGGATTTTAAGACCTTAGGTCCAGATTCACCGGGACATGTTTTTAGATAGTAGGATTTTAAGACCTTAGGTCCGGGTTTGCCGTGACCTGTTTTTAGATAGCAGGATTTTAAGACCTTAGGTTCAGGTTCAGTATGACCTGATTTTGAATTGTAAAGACATGAGATGTTTGAATGTGGATGTTTTTATTATAATTTTGATGGAGTACATAATCATGGGGTTAATAGCTTGAGCTGGGTGTTCTGAACACGTGCCCCCTTTGAGTATGAAGACGAGTATGTTGAGGTGAGATTGGGGCTGCACTCATAACGGAGTTGCCTACGTACCCAGTCAAGGGATCAAGCCACACGTAGTTGAATAAATTTTAGGTACCTAATGGTAGTATCTTTTGAGATTCATGGCATTCCATGATCGGATTTCGGGTACCTCGGTTCGTACCTTCATGAGCCTGTAAACGCCTGGACGTATCACATGGATGATTTGGTAGGGGCCTTCCCAATTGGTCCCTAGCTTTCCAGCGTTCGGCTCTTTGGTATGGCTAAAAACTTTCCTGAGTACCAGGTCACCTACAACGAATTGCCGGGACCTGACCTTGGAATTGTAATGTCGGGCCATTGCTTGTTGGTAATTTTGAATGCGGAACAAGGCTTGATCCCGTCGTTCCTCGATGAGGTCAAGGTGATCAGATAGGAGCTGATTGTTAGCTTCGGGATTTGTCGTGCAGAGCTCTCGGCGGAGGCTCCCTGTGACAGTTTCGGCTGGGACGACGGCTTCCATCCCGTAGGCTAGGGAGAAGGGGGTTTCTTCCGTAGCTCTTCGTGGGGTGGTTCGGCAAGCCCAGAGTACTTCGGGTAACCTTTCGGACCACGAAATCTTGTCGATTCCAAGGCGTTTCTTGAGGTTTGCTAATACTGACTTATTAGCAGCCTCCGCCTGGCCGTTTCCTTGAGGGTATCGTGGTGTTGACATGGTGAGGCGAATTTTCCACTTGTCGCAGAAGTCTTTAAAGTCGTTGGATATGAACTGTGATCCGTTATCGGTTACGATTTCGTATGGGACACCGTGGCGGCAAATGATGTCTCTCCATACGAGTCGTTCGGTTTCAACCTTAGTTACCTGTTGGAAAGCCTCAGCTTCTATCCATTNTGAGGGTATCGTGGTGTTGACATGGTGAGGCGAATTTTCCACTTGTCGCAGAAGTCTTTAAAGTCGTTGGATATGAACTGTGATCCGTTATCGGTTACGATTTCGTATGGGACACCGTGGCGGCAAATGATGTCTCTCCATACGAGTCGTTCGGTTTCAACCTTAGTTACCTGTTGGAAAGCCTCAGCTTCTATCCATTACGTTAAGTAGTCTGTTAGGACTAGTAGGAAGCATAGCTTTTGCCTTCCTGTTCCAGATACGACTAGTGGTCCTACGATATCCATGGACCATCTCATGAATGGGTATGGGGCGGATATCGAGGACAATTTCTCCAATGGCTGATGTATAAAAGGTGCGTGTCTCTGGCACCTGTCGCATGAGGACGAGTAGGTCTCGCAATCAGTGATAATGGTAGGCCAGAAATAGCCTTGCCTCTTGATTCGGATGGCTAAAGCTCTGCCACCGGAATGGTTTCCGCAGGAGCCATCGTGCATTTCTTTCATGAGTTTGATGGCGTCGGGGCCGTGGACGCATCTTAGGTAAGGTCCCGATACGCTTCGTTTATAAAGGATAGATTCCATTATGCAGTATCTTGCGCTTATTGCTTTAAGTTTTCGAGCTTCCCATTTATGGGGGGGGGGGGGCTTGCCCTCCGAAATATACTGCATGATTGGAATTCTCCAGTCCTCTCTTCCTATGATTTTGTCGTGGAGGGAGGAGGGAGGTCCCAGCGCGGGATCGGGCTCTCGGGTGTTGTTGCGTCCGGAGGTCGTTCCCCTGGGGATGTTCCTTCTGTTAGGTTCGTCGGAACCTAGGTCTGGAGGGACGTCTCCAGGTGTGTTATTTATTTCTGGGGCTGGGATTGTGTCCTCGGTTGGAGTTTCGGGCTCAGGGGAATATCTTGTTCTGCGAGTGTTTACTCTTAGGACAAGTGAGCCTGAAGGCTGGACTATGCCCCCGGAGGTGTGCTTTCTGAATTTGCGGGTTTTTGTTTTTGGGAACCAGAATGTGGTTAGGACTTGGGTTGTTGCTGATTCGGAGCAGCTACCTTCTGTTTGCTCATTCGGTTTGCTATCGATCTCAGCTTTGGTAGCTATGTCGATGCTAGGTTTTTCGATTCCTTCTACGGGTATGATTCGTTTTACTAGGGGATCTGATGTGGATGCCAGTGCAGCTAACGCGTCTGCTGAGGAGTTCTCTCCCCGTGGGATTCTCGTTAGCTCGAATTTACTGAACTGCTTAGTGAGGCTTTGTACGACTTCAAGGTATGCCCCCATTCTTTCGTCCCTTGTTTCATACTCGCCGTGGAACTGGCTAGCTACCAGCTGTGAGTCACTGTAGGCGTTCAGCTCTCGGATTCCGAGGCTTAGGGCGAGTCTTAGCCCTGCGATTAGTGCTTCGTATTTGGCTTCGTTGTTTGAAGCATTGAAGCCGAGCCTGTAGGATTGCTCGATGGTTTCTCCGGCTGACGAGGTCAGCCTTAGGCCAATTCCGGAACCTTGTTTTGATGAGGCTCCGCCGACATACAGGCTCCATTCCGGAGCTTCGGCTCTCGGATCTAGCTGTTCAGATGATAGCTCAATGATGAAATCGGCGAGGACCTGAGCTTTTATGGCAGCTCGGGGTCTATATTCGATGTCGTATTCGCTGAGCTCTATGGCCCATTTAGCCAATCGTCCTGATTGGCTAGGGCTATGCAGGATCGTGCGTATTGGCTGTGAGGTCATTACCACGATCGAGTGTGATTGGAAGTAAGGTCGCAGATTCCTGGCGGCTGTCACGACTGCCAGAGCTAACTTTTCCATAGTAGGATATCTAGTTTCGGCGTCTATTAGGCTTTTGCTCGTGTAATAGACAGGTCTTTGCTCGTTTTGCTCCTCTCGTACCAGTACGCCGCTAACCGCCGCAGTTGACACGGCGAGGTATAGGTACAGGGGTTCTCCTGTTACTGGTTTGGATAGGATCGGAGGCTCGGAGAGGTAAGCTTTTAATTGTTTGAAGGCTTCCTCGCATTTTTCGTCCCACAGGAACTTCTTATTATTTTTTAGAAGTTTGTAGAATGGGAGGCATTTGTCAGTGGATTTGGATATAAATCGGTTCAAAACGGCGATTCGTCCAGTCAGTCTTTGTACCTCCCTGGTTGTCTTAGGTGACGGCATTTCCAGGAAGGTCGCTATCTGTTCGGGGTTGGCTTCGATACCTCTCTCGGTTACGAGGTAGCCAAGGAATTCGCCCGAGGGCACTCCAAAGGTGCATTTTGCGGGATTTAGTTTCATATCATATTTGTTGAGGATATCGAAGCATTCTTTTAGGTGGGAGATGTGGTTTTCCCCAGCTGAGGATTTGACCAGCATATCGTCAATGTATACTTCCATGGTTTTTCCGAGCTGTCCAGCGAACATTTTGTTCACAAGCCTCTGGTAGGTAGCTCCCGCGTTTTTTAGTCCGAATGGCATTACCTTGTAGCAGTAGGTCCCGCGCTCGGTTATAAATGCGGTTTTTTCTTGATCTTCAGGATTNTTAGTCCGAATGGCATTACCTTGTAGCAGTAGGTCCCGCGCTCGGTTATAAATGCGGTTTTTTCTTGATCTTCAGGATTCATCATGATTTGATTATATCCAGAGAAGGCATCCATAAAAGATAGGAGCTGGTGGCCAGCTGTTGCCTCAACGAGGCGATCGATGTGAGGTAACGGGAAGCTGTCTTTAGGGCAGGCCTTGTTTAGGTCGGTGAAATCTACACAGATTCTCCACTTCCCGTTTTTTTTTCACTACTACGGGGTTAGCTAGCCAATCGGGGTAGTGTACTTCACGGATGGATCCTGCTTTCGTGAGTCGATCTACTTCGTCGTTGACAGCTTGGGCTTTTTCGAGGCCTAGCTTACGGCGTTTTTGTTTGATCGGTTTGAAAGTAGGGTCTACATTGAGCTTGTGAGTGGTGACGTTTGGGTCTATACCTCCCATGTCGCTGGTAGTCCATGCAAATGTTTTGACGTTGCTTTTTAGGAAGTCGATTAATTCTTTTTTTGTTTCGAGAGGTAGCTCCGATCCGATGTTCACTTGTTTCTCGGGATCTGAGTCGTCGATGCTAACTCATTCGGTTAGGTTCCTAGGGGGACCTCGAATATTTTGTCGCATCTCTCGACCTTCCTGGATCTGTAATTGCTATTGAGGTGATTCCTTGAGGATTACGAATCCTCCCAAGTAACAGATCCTGGAGATTTTCTGGCTACCTCGTACGGTGGTTATTTCGTCCGGTGTTGGAAATTTCACGCATTGGTGATAGGTGGAGGCTACTGCCTTCATCTTATGGATCCAAGGTCTTCCTAGGATCGCATGAAATGGAGAAGGCCTGTCGATGACTACAAAATTGGTCATTTTCATGATTCCTCCAGCTATGACCGGGAGCTTGATGGTTCCCAAGGAGGTAACTGTTTCTCCAGAGAAACCCACAAGGTTAGCTTTCTGACCGATAATTTCGTAGTCATCTATTTCCATCCCTTTCAGGGCATTATAGAAGATAAGATCGACCGAGCTTCCGGTGTCAACCATCAGCTTAGGCACCTCGTAACCTGCTATGTTCAGGGTGACGATTAAGGCGTCATCGTGAGGTCTGTCGAGATCTGACGTCTCGCTCTCCCAGAAAGAGATCTTAGTATTGGTTTCGGGATTGGGAGGCTTAGATTGAACTCTAGAAACACCCTTCCGCACGTGGCTCTTGATTGAGTTAACTGAGTCTTGACATATATCGGAGCCTCCAAGGATATAATCCACTCTTGAGCTAGGGCTCGACTGAGGCGGAGGTTTGCTTAGGAGGGTCTCGATTTGTAGACTCTTCCCTTGGGGAAATTTCCCAAGAATCATGTCAACTCTTTTCTTGGGAGCTGGCTGTGGCGAATCTGTTTCCTTTTCAGGTGATCTTTCACGTTTCGGAGAGGTGTCTCTGGGGCCTCTTTTCTGGTAAGGGGGTGGCTTTTTTAGTTCCACATCCTTTAGTTCCCTAGCTACGAATTTAGCTGCCAACTGTCGTTGGAGGTCCCAGCATTCCTCGGTTGAGTGCCCTTTTCGATCGTGATAAAAGCAGTGTTTGTTCTCATCGTAGCCTTTCGTCCAGGGAGTTTTGCTTGTCGCGGCAACAGGTTTTTCATGTTGGGCTTCCTCGACAGCGTATGAGTGTTCTCCCTGGGTCTGATGATTCCGAGAGCTCCCTTTTCTAGAGGGTCCTTTTGCTTTCGAGGTTTCACCTTTCGGGTGATTCTGGAATTTCTTGTGGATTTTATCCAGTGCAGCTGTTTCTTCCTCCAAGGTAATATATCTCAAGGCTTTGTGAAGAGCATCATCGATAGTTAGAGGAGGGTTGAGCGTTAGCTCGGACCAGAATTCTGATCTATACCAGAGGCCTCTTCTAACAGCTTCGATGGCTACTTGATCGTTGGGGTTCGAGAGCTTAGTTCTAACTGCTCTGAATTTCTCGATGTAGATTCGTAGCGAATCTCCCATTCCTTGCCTGATCTTCCAGAAGTCCGCCTCGGAGGCTTGCTTAAGGATATGGGTCGAGTATTGTTTCATGAAGGCGTTAGTGAGCTGATCGAAGTTATCGATTGAGTTTGGCTCGAGGCTCGAAAACCATTCGAGAGCTGTTCCGACCAGGTTCTCAGCAAAGGTTCTGCAGTAACCTGCCTCGCATTCTTCTCTTGTGAAATGAGCTTTCACTATAGCCAAGCGGAAGGCTCTCAAATGAGCCTTGGGGTCTGAGGTCCCGTCATATTCGGGAATCCTAATTTTTTGGGTATCTCTTATGTATGAGCTAGCGATTTTGTCTGTGAATGGGGTTCCACGGGTTTCCTCAATCAAGCTCTCGATTTCGGGAGCTGAGCTCGTTGCTTTATGCACTTGGGCATTCAGCTTTTGGAGGGCTGCGTGAGTTTTCTCCATGTATCGGCGGATAGCCTCGGGTCCTTCTAGGGGAAGGACAGTTGGGTCTTCGCGAGGAATCTGATGAGAGGATTCTTGATGGAGTCGCGTGTAATCGTTATCCCAAGCGTTAGGTGGGCTAGATCGTTCGTTAGCTCTAGAGCCGCCTTGAGGGACGCGACCTGGGGGGTGAGCTGTAGGATCAGCTTCCGCCCTCGGGTTGTCTCGGCTAGAGGTCGCGCTTCCATTTTGGTAGGCTGAAGTCGGTGCTCTACCTCTAGGAGGAGGAGACATTCCTTCTCCTAACCTAAAAATAGGTGGCGGAGGCGACAATCGTGTGCTGTGTTCATGAACCCTGTTGGGTGCTGAGCTGGTCATCGCTATGTTACTTCCCATAGCGCTAGTTATAGGTGGACTAAATACTGGGGTTGTCCCGGTAAGGGGTGTCCGGAGAATAGGCTCTTGCCCATTACAAGCAATGCTGTTGGGGGAAAAGTCCAGGCGTCCGCGAGGGAACGTGGGTTCGGTGAGTCGATCTCGGAAGGCGATTCCTGAGCCTTGACGTTGCGACGGATGAGTTGTCTCGGTTAGATATCTAGTCACCTCTTCGAACCGTTGTTGCCGGGCAGTTAGCTGTTGCAACGTTCGCTCATTATCCTGAGCTCTTTCTACCAATTGCACCATCATTCGGCGCATTTCGGATAGCTGAGCTTCCGAGTGATGTGGAGCGTGTTGACGTTGGGGGTTTTCCGGGAGTGTAGCCCCGATGTTGTTTCCACTGGAAGACCTTGGGTTAGCTATCCAGTTCGGTTAGGTTGAGCATTAGCCGGAGGCTGTTGCTCGGATCGGTGATCGGCGGATCAAGGTTCCGGATCTTGAGGATCCGGGTCTCTCCTGTTCGGTGAGCCGTCGATCTGGATCACGGGATCTGGGCTGGATGGGCTCGTTGCCTGGTTGGATGGATCTATTCTCAAGTTACGGAGTGAAGGATTCAATTATCTCGTCCCCACAGACGGCGCCAAAATGTGAGGCACAAAACTCACTTCTTAATTTAGGTTAGGTTAAGGTTGGGGAGAAGACAATCGTGGGCTTAATCCCTTAAGAACTTAGAGAATGAATTGAGATTGTATTGATGTTTTTAGTAAAGAAATGAATACAAAGATGATTGAGATTGATACAAAGAAGTCACTTGAATGATCTATGAATGACAATGTATGTGAAAATGTGTGAAAGACGTGAATCCCTTCCTCTTCGTTCCTTCCTCCTTTAAATAGCCTCAGGTCACGTGTAACTTCTCCTGATTAGCCTCCGAGATTCTCTCCGTAAACTGAGGGATTTGCAACAACTTCCCTTTGACCGAGTCGTACGTTTCTATCTTCGTTTCCTAGGCTATTTTATTAGGTTCCTACGAAAGAATCCGGACCTCTTCTCCGTGACCTCTTTCTCGTGACCTCTTTGGGAGCAGCTCCCGTCCTTAGGTGAGCTACATTCTTCTTCGAGATGACGACCTATGTACGGCCCATTATTAGACTTGGTTCAGCTGGTTTGCTAACTTCAGCCGACGGGCCATATTTGGGCCCAACATCTTCTTACCCAACTTTGTCGTAGAAAAACTCCTTGTATTGTAAAACAGACATAGATCCTTGCTTGATAGGTGCTATCTTCAGAAATTTTAAAGAAGGAAAATTTGCAGGGAAAAGTTTAAGAGATATATGACTTTTTTGCGATAAGTAGATGAAATAATAAATAGTAAAGAAACGGTGTGGCCATCAATAGAAACTCCTCGATAAAAAATAACTGTTATTTTATTTATTAATTTGTCAGTCCGTTTTGAAAAGATCCTACAATTTCAACTAATCACTTATTCCTCTAACATTTAATAAACCATAAGTTTAATTTGGAACTAATAAGTATATGTATCTTTTGCGTATACACCAACGATGAGAGAGATGGCGGTAGACATTTAAGTCCAAACACTAATAACTATTAGGCCACTCAAGTTAAGCGTTTTTCTAATTAATAATGATGACAGTTAGAGCATCTCCAAAAAGAAACTCTATAACTTCAAATATAGAGTTTTTTTGCTCCCCAAAAAGAAACTTCAAGACTTCAAATTTGAAGTTTTGAATAGTGAAACTATATATTTGAAGTTTTATCGAGTATGGCAGGTCAAGCACTCCCAAATCTTCCTGACGAAATTCTGTGAAAAATCATCGAGTATGTTGGAGAGGATTCATTTTACAACATTGGTGGATTCTTGCGAGAGGGGAAACGCGGTTATGCACTTGTCCATGAACCCTCCGTCTTAAAGATGTGCGATGTTACTCCTCTGGTTACCTTTGTCACCTGTCAAATCGGTCACGATGGTCAGTTTCGCGAGTTCTTGCTCAAGTGCGTCAATGCCGGCAACATATGGGCAATCTACTATGAATGTCTCTATGCAGCACTGATCTTAGGACTTGAAAAGAGTATTAAAATATTGGAATCAAATGTGCCTAGCCACGGATTATCAACCTTAGTTGTGAGCATATTCAACGTTTGTCTTGACAACGACAAGGAAGCCAGCTAAGTGTTCCAGTAGTTCGCAGCCTATCACCACTCACTTCAGTCGGACACGATACTTGAAATGGAGAAGACCTTGAGTGGCGCTTGTTATCGTTTAAGCGCCAAACATGAACATATATGCTGGAGCCTTCAAGTTTCCGGATGAGGTCATAATCACCAAACTGCCTTCATGGCCATGATTACACAGTCAATTTTGAAGGTAGTTGCAAAAACTTCAAACTCTTTTGGATTTGATGCAACATTTCTCACATGCTTTAAAAGATGGCTTAGCAATTTCTTTGTTTTAGTCTATGTTATCCTTGTTGTCTTTTTTGCTAATTTCCAGGATTATTATAACTTTAGAATGCTGGCTCATTATAACTTGTGCATTGTTATATAATTTTTAAACAATTGAGTGCAGTACCAGCTAATTATTTTAAAATAATTATGTAGTGGATAATGGTGTACATATTAAACAGTATACATAGTTAAAGGGTACACCAGATCTTGTACACTAGTTCGTGTACACCAGATTCATTGGACACCGAGCATTGTACACCACTAAGCAGCACCAGTCTATTTATAAATCAAATGCTGACTCATTATAATTTTAGAATGCTGACCCATTATAACGTCAAAAATGCTGGCCCATTATAACTTGGACATTATCATATCATTTTTAAATAATTCAGTGCAGTAACGGCTAAATTTTTTTAAATAATTATGTAGAGGCTAATCGTGTACATATTCTCTGGTGTACATAGTTAAACTGTACACCAGATCTTGTACACTGGGTTTTGTACACCAGATTTATTGCACACATAGTCTTGTATACCACTACGCAGCACCACTCCATTTATAAATCAAATGCGTAACTTTAGAATGCTGGCCCATTACAATGTCAAAAATGCTGGCCCATTATAGTTTGGACATTATTATATCATTTTTAAATAATTCAGTGCAGTAACGGCTAATTATTTTTAAATAATTCTGTAATGGCTAATCATGTATATATTCTCAGGTGAACAGAGTTAAATTGTACACAAGATCTTGTACACTAGATTTATTGCACACCCAGTCTTATACACCACTAAGCAGCACCACTCCATTTATAAATCAAATACTGGCCCATTATAACTTTAGAATGTTGGCCCATTATAACGTCAAAAATGCTGGCCCATTATAATTTGGGAATTATTATATCATTTTTAAATAATTTAGTGCAGTAACGGCAAATTATTTTAAATTACTTCTGTAATGGCTAATCGTGTACAAATTCTCTAAATGTACAGAGTTAAACTGTACACCAGATCTCGTACACTAGGTCTTGTACACCATATTTATTGCACACCGAATCTTGTACACGATATAGTGTACACCATATTGTGTACACCATATATTGTACGTTGGATAATTACCTTTATGTACACCAGATTGTGTACACCGAGTGTTGTACACCATAACATATTTATAGCATCACTCAATTTATAACAACGTGCAAACAACACGACTCTCACAAGAAAGCAAAGGTAACATAAATTAGGTCATGACTTTCCTGCTGACAAGGACACCATGCTAACGTATTCAGTTACAAACAACCACTTCCCAAAATAAATTTTGTGATAAGACATATATTCTTGGATTTTGTTATCACACATAAAATATATTTTCCATAGCACTCGAAATCCCATCATGGTAGTGGTTCTTTACATGACTTTTTGTGGTGTCTTGTTTTTGAACACCGACTACACTTGTTGGGTTTCTTTTTCTTTGGCCCTTCCTAATATTTGAAGATCATGGACAGCTGTCAGTTAAAATGTCCAATCAACAAATAGATTGTTTTATTAAAAATGTATTCTGTTACCGGAATCTCTCTTGCCGACCGTTCCTAGGTGGACGTTCTGGCGGTCTTTTTATCTTTGGGGGGAAAGCACAAGCTCACTTACTTCTGGCGGTACGAAGACATCTTTCGGGAAAAGATCAAAGACTGAAAAGAGAAGGATAAGTACTTCTTGAATCTGGAAGACAGAGCAATGCACTGAGAAATGAAGAAAAAAAAATAGAGAAGACTTAGTCATGGTCAAGATGAATAGGTACCTTAAATATACCACCAGAAATGTATTTACAACACTTGCAAATTCATTTTCCTTTTTATTGAGCAAGCTATTAAGAGAGAGAGATTGATGAAAGATAGAAAGAAAGAGACTTGATTTGTAAACAAACATCTGGCTTTGGAAAATTCCAGATTGCACCAAAAAAAAATACCTTATGTACTCTCTGAGCTTTTTGGTCGTTGATCATCATCCACCGACTGATACGATAGAACGTGTAAAATGTCAATTCACCAAACAACGTACAAACAAAAATCAAAGCTTATTTACAGCCGCCACACAACTGTTCTAGATACCAACTTTCCCTTGATATGCGTTATATGAGTTTGTAAAGTGTAAACACGTTCTAGGATATCCGGATTGCTGACAAATCGAAACCTAAAGATAACAAAGAAGAAAAAGAGTCACAATTTTAATCAGTGTCCAAAAAAAAGTATCATGTAAAAACAATCTTATATTGGTATAAAACCTTTCAATAGTGAACCAAGTCGCACTATCACTATCCTCAGGCTTAAGAACAATTGAGCAGCCTTGTGATGTCTTCAAGAGAGCAAGAAAAGGATCAAGCAACCTTGTAGCTATCTTCCTAGGATTTCCATTAGATGTTGCCAATAGAGACCTGGTGACAAAAATTAGCGACTCTACTGTAACACAAAGCTTAACTAAACATTATGCGATCATTTACCATTTTAAGGCTTTTATCCTTATCAAGAAACCTAAAAAATGCAAATTTTCAACTTCTACATTACAATATTCTCAGAAAAGTTACATTTTTGAACAGAAAGTTGAGCATCCTATGTTCTTAACTAAAAAATTTTGATCAGTTACAGTTAAAGAGAAATAAGTTATATTACCAGGTTTGAGTGTGAGTGAACTGAAATGCAAAAGTTGAGTGTTTTTTGTTTTTTGTTTATTATTTAGTAGATTTATTTTATTTTTTTGAAACGTATAATTTAACAAAGCATGATTTGCATTTAAAAATTTAAGTTTCTGAATTTTGAATTTAAATTATCATAAATTTTATTTTAATAATTAAATTCAAAGATTCAAGTGGAATTGTTAGTAGTCAAAAAAAAAAAAAAAAAAAAAGAGGAATGAATTGTTTAAGATTTAGGGTTTGAAAATTGAGGATTAGAGCCCAGATATAAGGTATATATTAAGTTAAAGTTCTAAAAGAAGTTTTCAAATATAAAGTTTTAGGTGTTGTATATTAAGTTGGAGTATATATTATAGTGTAGTAAGACTTTTTGTTAGTTTAAAGCGAAAGTCACTGAGCATATACCGTTTTGTTATTTGAAAGCCGAAGGCAGTAAGCATCTCTTATAATTAACAAAAGATTATTATCAGAATTATAACACATTAAACACTTTCAATTTATCTCGCTTTCGGGAAGAAATCTGAAGTAGATGATGGCTAGACTCAGTAGAATTGTTTGTATATATCTCTTGGCTACAATGTTGCTTTCCTACAATGTTGGTGAGCCTCTTCTATATATCATGACCTCCTCCTTCTTATCTACTTGACAGCATCGCTTTCGTTGGATTCAGCAGATTGGTTCTGGAACGCGACTGCTGCAGTTAAAAGCCTTCTCATAGATTTGCTCTTATTCTCAGCCTTTTTCGCTTCGGGAGCATTACTATCAAACGCAAACAAATTACGGCTCAAAAATATGTCCTGAAGATTAAAAACATAAAATAATAAGACATCAGTTCTCGGCCGTTCAAGTTCTTCGAAGCTCACATACATCTTGATTCGAACTATTGTTTTTGTATGTTTCCTGACAGCATCAGTTCATATGTAAATCATGAATCTTTGTACATAAAAGGACCATTTGACATGTACTCAAAGACCAATAATAACTCATGTTTTCTCATACAGTACACGAAAGTGAAACCAAGCTCCGGTGTTTTAGACACCTCACGCAAACTATCTCAGCCACAAATTTATTGAAAGCCGCTGCATCTTTCACTTTTCAAAGAAATAACATGACATATGAAGATAACCAAGTTTTACATTTATGTAAAACAACATTTTCGCTCGCACAATTTCTGATTATCACATTTTTCCTTATGCAAAACAGAAAGTGCAGTTTAACGTTTAAATATATTCAAAGAAATAAATTACAAATTGTAAGAAAACAATCTACGAATAAAGTTGTATGAAAATATTACAAAACAAACAAACATAAATTGATATAATGATTTACGACATGTGATTACTCTAAATACTAAAATTATGTAGTTCAAATTTTTAAAGTTATGTAAATTTTTGCTTAAAGAAAATGGACTAACAAAGAAGAAATGAATTAAAATAAGATCTAGTGAGGTGAAAGGTGTATATAAGATAAGTGTCTGAACAAATACAAAGAAAATATGGTTGAACCTTTTTAGGAAAACATGGTTGAAAAAGCAATACATAAATGCTCTAAGCTATTGTTTCTTGTTTTATTGAATATGCACGGTTCTTGTTTTACAGTCTTCTCTACTACAATTTACCAGTCCCTCGTATTTATATTCTTAGCTTCCCAGTCATAGTCACTATCTCTATTATATCTACCATCAATTTCTCTCATAGCCTCGTCTTGTGTTGTTATAATGGAATCCTCAAATATCCCAAACCACTCATTCTCACTCACCTGTAGTTAGGCCACGAACTATAATTTAATATCTAAGAAGACAATCTACAGAGAGATTTGTAGGAAAAATGAAAGATTAAATACAGTTCAACTCAAGTAAGAAAAACCTTATTATCGAAAGGTTCATTACACACGACTAAACTGATCTAGAATGAAATCTTTTATATACTAAAACACAAGTCACATGGTCAATAAAATTCTGACACATGGCTTGTGTTTTAAATATTAATTAAATTAAAATGCATTATTCATATAGTCAAATTTTCTTTCGGTGAAAAAATAAATTTGCATTTGTCAAGTTAAAGAAAAAAAGTTGCATAGGTCTGTAACCGTTCCTCATTCAAAGCCATGATCCCATTTTCTAACGTAAACGGTTTCGTGCTAATTTGAATAAAATTTAAAGTCATCTCTTTTGTTGGCACTGAACTATGATAGACCATGATTTTGACTCGCTTTTGGTCATATTTTCTATATGTTTTTATTATAATTATCTATGTTTTGGAGTCTATTAGGTATGTTTTCAGGTTCAGGAGCATTTTGTGGTAAAGTGATGATTTAGGTGCCTTTTGGTGCTTAAAGAAGAATTTTCCAAAGATGACTACGAAGATCCGATATAAGAGATACATATCGATCGATACACACCTTGTGTAATCGATCGATGACGCTTCCGTAGAAGTTGAAGTCGAGATCCTCCATCGATCGATGTACGCAATGTACCATCGATCGATACAGAGCGTGATGAGCAAGATTTATTTGGCCAACTTGAAGCCCAAGTTCTCACCAAATTACAAGACTGCCCCTGACGAGTTTTTAACCTAATTGTACTCCCTATTTATACTTATGCCTATGAGCCTTAAGAGATATGAAGTTTTGAACCAAGTTTTGTATTCTATTCTATTTAGCAATAAAAAGGATTTTCTTTTCTTCTTATTCTTTTGCTATGAATCTCTTGGCTATGTTTGAGTAGATTCATATGTTAGATTTGAGGTTCAAATAGTTATGAGGGATTAGCCGCAACTATGGATTGTTGAGTTGTTATATTCATTATCCAAATGAACCCTAATGCTTACTCTAGACTTGCTACCTAGAGTATTGATTATGGAGTGACTAATCTAATAGTTATCTTCCTGAAATCATTTGGCTAAACCCAGACTCTATTAAGGCACGATGCGATGGCCGGTCTTATAGAAATTCTCGGGTGAACAAAGTTCGATCCGATATGATACTTATTATCGATCGATGCTCTTCTAGGGTTATCGATCGACGACAGCTTATATCGATCGACACTGCGATAGCAACATCGATCGATGCAGTCGGCAATCAGATCAATGGACGAGTCTAACTAGCGACAGCTATAGATTTGTCTAAGGATTGAAGTTCTCATATATATATTTGCAAGCAATTCGTTAAGACATCCATAGATTTATAATCCTGATTTTCTGAATAGTAACCTTGAATCTAACTATTTTCCTTCATTGTTTTCAAAACCCAAAACCTATTCTCTTTAGCAACTTACCATTGCTACTTATTTTATTTACTGTTTTAAACATTTTTCAACCTAGCTTTATCACTTAGGATTATATCTTTTGTGTCTCTAGTTCCTTGTGATTCGATCCCTAAGTACTACGATTGAACCTCTTATTTGAGAGAGTAAAATCACTCCTTAGGGTAATTTGAGTGACATCAAATTTGGCGCCGTTGCCGGGGAACTAAGTTCACTATTAGATTTAATCTGATTCAGTCTAGGTTATTTGTTACTTTTTATTTTTCCATCTTTTGACACAATTTTTTTTTTCTTTTTGTCTCTTTCAGGTACATGCCCAGCAGTACTAGAAGCAACAAGAATAAGAAACTTTTGTACTCAGAAGATCCCAACAACCTAGAGCGTAGCAACCGCAAGGACATACGCTCCGCATCGATCGATACCAATACCATCCTATCGACCGATGCACTTTTTCCACCGACGATCAACAACCGTTCGTCAACCGATACCTTGACCACCTCATCGATTGACATCAACAACCGTTCGTCAACCGATACCCCTCACTTGACATCGATCGATACACCACACCTGACATCGATCGCTACTAACCGGTGAGACATGGTAGCGCCTATGATTCTCATACCCAATGAGAATGGAGACCTGCGTGATCAAGATGGTCACCTGCGAAATGCAGCAGGTCAGAAGCTGAATGATCAGAAGGAGATCATTACTGAAGAAAAGACTGCACCCACAGGCATCATTCAACCTATAGAAGAGACCAGAACTTTGGCTGATTACAACCGCCCCGATCAGTTCTATTCAAACCGATCAGCCATCCTACCTCCTGCTATCCAGAGAGGAGATTTTGAGCTTAAGCCGCAGTATTACACACTTGTGGGTCAAATCCCTTTTTGTGGTTTGCCCCATGAGCATCCTATGGACCATTTGGAGAGGTTCGAGGATCTTGTCACCCTAGTCAAAGCAAAAGGAGTCCCTCAAGACTACCTTTTTTGCAAGCTTTTCAAGTACTCTCTATCTGGAGAAGCTTTGCAGTGGCTAAGACATCTACCACCAGGTTCCCTTACCACCTGGAATGATATCAAGCACGCCTTCCTGCGTAATTTCTTTGATGATTCACGCGCTGAAGACTGGAGGAAGAAGATTGCTACATTCACCCAAGCCCCTGAAGAGTCATTCAAGGATACTTGGAACAGATTCAAGTCCTACCAGCGAGACTGCCCACACCACGGATTCAACCAAGTACAACTTCTCTGCACCTTCTATAGAGGCATCAGCCCCGATTTCAAGAGAGCCCTTGATACAACTAGCGATGGCAATTTCACCACCAGGAATCCTAAGAATGCTATCAAGCTAATTGACAACTTTGCTTCCAGGAACAGCACAAGAAACTATATGAAGACTACATCATCCCCTGGGAAGGAGTACGTCAATGAAGTTCAAGCACAGCTAGACAACATTCAGAAGCTCCTAAACAGCCAGATCTGTGCAGTGGAAGATTCATAAATTGTTGAAGAAGACGTCAACTAGATTAGTGGAGCCGATTTTCAGAGATCTGGTAACCAAGGAGGATTCAGAAACTTCACAGGCCAGAGAAGCAACTTTAACCAGAATCCCCAGAAGCCCAACACCTTCAGTAGCAGCAATCTTAACAACAACAGAAGCTATGGAAGTGCCTTCTACTCAAATCCACACCCACCCACCCAAGATACTAAACTGGAGGAATTGATAGACAAGATACTTGAGAGTCAGCAGAAGCTCGAGGTAAACTTCAACGGAAAGATTGATTCTGTCTACACCACCTTCATGACAAAGATAGATGCACTCAGCACCCATGTAAAGAAGCTAGAGACCCAAGTGTTGCAGACAGGAGAAGCAGTTAAGAAGCAGGAGTTTGCCCACACCCAAAACATCAATGCCCTCCTAGATGATGACTTTTGGCAAGAGGTAGTAGAAGAGATTCAGAGAACTGATGATGAGAGTGAAAGAGAATTCGCCTACGACTACTATCGATCGATATCACCAGCTCAACATCGATCGATATCTCCTCTAGTTCATCGATCGATTGACTTCAACGAGTGTCGATCGATGAACTCCGGCGAAAACCCTCGCGAATGTAATTCCGTCAAGATTATGTCTCACGCCGAATTCGCCGCACTTCACCCACATCCGCCCAGCCCTGTCATCGATCGACATGATGCCCCCATCATCGATCGACATCAAGACCCTGGCATCGCTCGACACACACCAACCAGTGTTGATTGATACGAAGTACCCCAACGCCGAGTGCCACTACCCAAAATCGACAGTGCAGGTCTTGACGCTTTCCGGGAGCGATATTACACCACCAGAAACCCTACAGCAGCCCTAAAAGAGAGACCCACAGATATTTTTGAGTCCATGGAGATAAAAATGGAAAATATGGGGAGAGTGCTTAGAAAAAGGAAAGAGAAGACACCTAAACCCTATAAAAGAGAAGCTAATGAGAAGGAGTTGTCAAGCTTCAGAAAAAGAGTCCTTAGAATACCTAAAGAGAAACCTTTTGAAGAAGCCTACTTTTCACATAGATTGTGGATGTTCTTCGGAGAATCAAAGGAGACAGAAGAAGACATCAGGAGGATGTTTAACCAAGTCAGAGATAGCCTCAAGCAGAAGATAACACTGAAGAAGAAGAATGATCCAGGGAAGTTCACAATACCTTGCTCCATTAGAGGTGTTGAGTTCCCACGTGCCCTCTGTGACACAGGATCTGGAGTTAGCATCTTACCCAAACTCATGGCAGATCATCTAGGTCTGAAGATAGAGCCTTCTGAAGAGACTTTCATCTTTGTAGATTGTTCTCAGCAGAGCTCTGGAGGCATCGTTCGCAACCTTGAGGTACAGATTGGAGAAACCCTAATTCCTACTGACTTCCATATCCTTTCCAACAAGCTGAACTTCAAGACTTCTCTACTACTTGGAAGAGCCTTTTTAGCCACAGTTGGAGCTGTTTGTGACCTCCAAACAAACAAGCTCTGACTAACCGTAATCAACTCTTCCATTCACTACGATCCTGTACCAGTAATCAAGTTCCCAAGGCCAGCCAGCTCAACACTCGTAGACACATGTTTCTGTGCCCACGAATTTGATTCTATGGAAGAGTACGAAACCGAAGAAGCAGTATCGACCGATGACACCACTACCCCATCGATCGATATCCTTGCAGCACCGTTCACCGACAGTCCTACCCGGTCATCGCTCGATGGAGTATTCCGACGGACCGAAGCCGAGTTCCCAGAAGCCGATTTCAACGCAGAAGATTGGGAAAACGATCACTACTTGCCCGAGCTTGCTAGTATCAATACTCAGGAGGAGTATGATGAAGATTATGAGGAGGAACGAGCTATAGAGTACCGATTTCTTCGCAAAGATGAAGAATAACCTCCAATCCCGACCTTCACCGACGAGCATCGACCGATATGACACCTGGTCCATCGATCGATACGCCCCACCCCAGATCGCACAAACGACGGTTCGAATCAACAAGCGACGTACCCTACTGCAGGCCAGTCTATGTCCCACACGAACCACGAGACGGAGATTACTTGATTGGAAGCTGGGCCAGCGGTTATCACGAAAGTTTTGCAGTAGACACAGCACCCCTACAAGCCACGACTCAACCTGCAGATCCCGTGTTGTTCGACAAGGAGTACAAGCCATCGACCTACACGCCCTACAAGCCATCGATCGACGAAGACATTTCTCCATCGATCGATATCAATCACAGACCACCAACCGATCCTGCCACAACACCATCCGAGGTACAAACACCTAAATTTGATTTAAATTCACTAATTCCGGATGAGTTCGGTATTTTCAGGGATTCAGATGGTCATGCACATGCTATAGATGGGAGAATCATTCCTATCTCCACAGAAGATATTGCAGACTTACTCCAGATGGCCAATGGACCTATCATCGAAAACGACCCGAACCAGACAAAACGCCCATCGACCGATGCATGGAGACTAGCATCAATCGATACCCACCGAGAGTATGGGCAGAGAGCTTTCCAAAACGGAGAACGTCGTTTCTTTTGGGAAAAGAAAGATGAATATGGAGTCTACAGAGATGAATCTGGCCATGCAAGAGCAGTAAACGGAGACATCATCCCTGTCACCAAAGAAGATATGGAAAACTTGCTGAAGAGAGCCTCACTATTTGGTCACTCTTGTTTCTGCCTACCAGGATATGCTGATCAGTTTGCTAAAGGAGTTCCAGATGACAAGCTCTACACACAGAACGAAGTCACCTACATGCTAGATGGCCTCACCAGCGATCACAACTGGAAGATAGCAGGCGCGAAACTTGACCTTGAGGACAAACTATCAAGACTTCGAGGTGAAATGCTATGGCAGACCAGCCACAATGACAAAGTACGAAGGAAACGAGATGCCCTACAAGAAGAAGTCAACACTTTACGCGCACCACTGAAGTCTCAGCCACAGCCATCGACCGATACAGATCCCCCTGCATCGATCGATACACCCGCACTTAACCTGATCAAGCACCACTTACAGAAGCTACGATCGATGACGAACCCAGTCCATCGATCGACAACCGTGCTCAAGAATTCTGTACCAGGGAAGAACTTGAAGAAACCACAGAAAAAATCTACAAATCTATTGAGTTTTGTGGAGACGAAGATTACAGAATACTGGACAAATACTGGTTTTCCCCTAAACAGTGATTTCAAAGGTCTGCAATGCACAATGGAAGATATTCAGAAGGAGGTAGAAGATATCCAAAGACAGCTGGCCAGCCGACCCGACCCATCGCCATCGATCGATGAAGCACACAACGCATCGATCGATATGCAACCTCCAGCCTCAATCGACGATCCAACACACCACGACACCATGCAGCGCACAACAGAACATATCTACAGCATGATTGGCAACCATCAGTACAGCCTTGCCAACTTAGAAAGGTGGTTCGAAAAGATCCATGCAGAAGTTTATGGTTTGAAGACTAGCATGACCAGAAGTGAAAAGACCACAAGAAGCTTTCTAACCTCTTGGTTTGATGAAAGACAAGAAAAGGAGGACACTTGTTTACCAACAAGTACCTGCAACCCACCTCACTAGCAACCATACTTCCATAGTCAAGCTAGACTGACTTTAAACAAGCGCTGAGTGGGAGGCAACCCACTGTTAGGTATTTTACTAACTTATTTTATTTTCTTTTTACTTACTAGTTTAGTTTTTATTTGTTTTTATGAAGATAGACACACGATCCATACCTATCAACCGATACGACCCGGTCGATATCGCTCGACACAGACCAACACGCATCGATCGACGATGGCGACTCACCATCGATCGATACCATATCGGTCAGGTATATCGTTTCAAATTTTCGATATCAGTTACACATATTTAATTTTTCTTATGCTCTAACTCTGACTAACTATACACTGAGGACAGTGTATGATTTAAGTCTGGGGGGAGTTGATTACTGATGCTACTTTACCTCTTTTTGATCTTTTTGATAAAGTTTTCAAAAATTGGTTTTATTGAGTCAAGAAAGGGAAAAAATTTCAAAGTCTTACTTTTTATCTTACCACTCTTTAGCACAATTCTTAGATTTATTGATTGCAGAAAATACTATAGATGCTAAAGTGGATCACCGATCACCTATGTCAACACTTTCATGATTGCCTGGAAGAACCAAAGCTGATTTCCAACCTAACCTGACATCCATTGCTTGTCTTGGGGCTTGGTATGCAAGGGATCGGAATCCTCTTGCAAGTCTGGAAGGTAAAAATCTCAAAAAAATTGGTTTCCTTCTTTCCTTCCTTCGGCATCCCTAGAAAATAAAAGATTGAGATGATTTCCTAAGAGGCAGAGGGAGAGGTACATTACCCATGACCCCACTATTCTAAATCAAAGGAATGATCACACATTGTGGAAGCGAGGGAGTGGAAAATTACCTATGACCCCACTATTCGTCTACACTTTGCCAAAAGAGCTACAAAAAGTAGAAAGATCAATAAGATGAACATTAGTTGTTCATTGGGATTGATATAAAAAAAAAAAAAAAGAAGAGAAAAATATTGGGATTCAGAGAAGGGGGATAAAGAAAGAAAGGGAACCAGGATGAGAATGCCTGAAAACTTGTTTGAGTTGAATCCAAGTGTTCCTTGATCGATACTCCCAAGGTAAAGCATACACCTTTATTTTTTATGCATAAATGAAATCAGTAGAGGGGATAGACAGACAAGGAATGTTTAAGTTGATTGGCTAGATGATTAGGTTGCTAAGCTAGGATATGGTATAATGTACTTCTGTAGTTGATAGAATAAGATGTGGTTTGCAAAAAAGTAAGAGGTTATGATTTTTAAGTTAAGATTTTGATTGAGTCCCTGCTGTTTTTAAACTTCTTTTCAAAACTAACTTGATGTTTGCTTGAGGACAACCAAAAGGTTAAGTCTGGGGGAGTTGATAAACCATGATTTTGACCCGCTTTTGGTAATATTTTCTATATGTTTTTAATATAATTATCTATGTTTTGGAGTCTATTAGGTATGTTTTCAGGTTCAGGAGCATTTTGTGGTAAAGTGATGATTTAGGTGCCTTTTGGTGCTTAAAGAAGAGTTTTCCAAGATGACTACAAAGATCCGATATAAGAGATACATATCGATCGATACACACCCTGTGTAATCGATCGATGACGCTTCCGTAGAAGTTGAAGTCGAGATCCTCCATCGATCGATGTACGCAATGTACCATTGATCGATACAGAGCGTGATGAGCAAGATTTATTTGGCCAACTTGAAGCCCAAGTTTTCACCAAATTACAAGACTGCCCCTGACGAGTTTTTAACCTAATTGTACTCCCTATTTATACCTATGCCTATGAGCCTTAAGAGATATGAAGTTTTGAACCAAGTTTTGTATTCTATTCTATTTAGCAATAAAAAGCATTTTCTTTTCTTCTTATTCTTTTGCTATGAGTCTCTTGGCTATGTCTGAGTAGATTCATATGTTAGATTTGGGGTTCAAATAGTTATGAGGGATTAGCCCCAACTATGGATTGTTGAGTTGTTATATTCATTATCCAAATGAACCCTAATGCTTACTCTAGACTTGCTACCTAGAATATTGATTATGGAGTGACTAATCTAATAGTCATCTTCCTGAAATCATTTGGCTAAACCCAGACTCTATTAAGGCACGATGCGATAGCCGGTCTTATAGAAATTCTCGGGTGAACAAAGTTCGATCCGATCTGATACTTAATATCGATCGATGCTCTTCTACGGTTATCGATCGACGACAGCTTATATCGATCGACACTGCGATAGCAACATCGATCGATGCAGTCGACAATCAGATCAATGGACGAGTCTAACTAGCGACAGCTATAGATTTGTCTAAGGATTGAAGTTCTCATATATTTGCAAGCAATTCGTTAAGACATCCATATATTTATAATCCTGATGTTCTAAATAGTAACCTTGAATCTAACTATTTTCCTTCATTTTTTTCAAAACCCAAAAGCTATTCTCTTTAGCAACTTACCATTGCTATTTATTTTATTTACTGTTTTAAACCTTTTTCAACCTAGCTTAATCACTTAGGATTATATCTTTTGTGTCTCTAGTTCCTTGTGAATTCGATCCCTAAGTAGTACGATTGAACCTCTTATTTGAGAGAGTAAAATCACTCCTTAAGGTAATTTGAGTGACATCAAACTATAAAATTATTCAACAACAATTCTTTTTACAGAGTAACAACAGCTCTTCGTTTTGATAGGTTTTGCATATCTTTTTCTTTTTCTGCATTATTTTAAAGCTTATCATTTCACATGAATTTTTATTCTGTTCTGTTTGCAGAGAATATGGTAGGAAGCATCGGAGGAATCCGTATGGGAATGAAGGAAGTAGAAACATGCAGATAAGTGCGTTAGAAGAACATAACAATAGTTTGCTACATAAAGAGGCTCTGCGTTTCCAAACGGCTTCTAAAGACAAGACTGTTGTTGACAAACCCATGATTATGTGAAGAGTAAGTTTATTTACAAGCATTGCTTCAAGTGATAGTGAGTTAAGATCATTAGCTTGCTTATTGTTTTGTTAACTGTTTGTATGTTTTCCTCTCAATGAAGCTCTTATCAGTACCGGTCCTGACATGGGAAAGACCAGAAGCAATTTTCTAAAAATTGGCCATTTTTATAAAACCGTTTATATACCATAATAATAATTTTCTTCTAAAAAAGGCTAATTTTTTCAAATATTTTTTTGAGGACCGGAAGCTGTTGCTTGTAATGCTTCCCCTCAGGGCCGGTACTGGCTCTTATGTCAAAGCGTGCTGGTTCAATAGTTGAAGGTGCCCTGAAACGAGATCTTAATGAGATTGAATTTGTTCAGTCTGTAGTGTACAAGAATGTGTGCACACTCTAGAGCGGGTAATTGCAAAAAATTCTCAGTATGTTACGATATGCTTACCATCTTTTTGTGAAATAGTTCTCAGCTATGTTTTTTTTTTTTAATTCTGATTCATTTCAGTTATGTCAACATCATGGAGCGGCTATTAAAACCTGAACGTATGATAGTGTTCCGAGTTCCATGGATTGATGTCCGAGGTGAAACACATGTTAACCGAGGCTTTAGAGTTCAGTTCAATCAAGCACTTGGCCCATGTAGAGGACGTATCCGTTTTCACCCATCCGTGAACTCAAGCATCGCCAAGTTTCTTGTCTTTCAGCAGGTACAATGCTCTTAACCCTCTCTTTGCACGATTTTGAATTGTTTGTTGTAATGATTTTTATTCCTTCGCAGCCATTCAAAAATGCTCTGTCACCATATAAACTTGGAGGAGCTACTGGTGGAAAGCGACTTTGATCCTAAAGGAAGAAGTAACAATGAGGTAACACCTTGGCCCCTTGCTTTTGTGTCCCTCGCAAGTGATTTTCTAAAGATGTTTTGATATATTGTTTTGCTACATTCACCGATTATGAGATTTTGCCAAAGTTTCATGAATGAGATGTACAGATATATGGGTCTGGACAAAGTAAGTAGAGTGTTATTTCCCCTTTTAGCAAACATATTCTTTCGGCAATGAGTTTCTAATCTGTTACGTATGCTAGGATCGAACTATCAATCTTTGTATTGTTGAGGTTTTTTAACTATTTAGTATGCTGTAGACATGTGTCCGAAAGTCAAAGCTAAAAAAGAAGAAGAAAAAGACGATATGAGGAGAGGAATTAAAAAAAAGAATTATGTTCTGAGTAAAGTTGGTGAAGATTGAAGACGACGGATAAATAAAGTTGCAGAATGTTTAACCACTCAAAATTCAAGGTAAACAATAATTTTAGTTGCTTTTTTTTTGTTTTCCTATCATTTTTAAATAAAAAATTTAATTAGTTTTGGAATTTCTCAATTTGTTTTTAAATTTTTTATAGTTTTAATGACTATCTAAAAACAGAAAATAGTTAATGTTTTTGAATAAATAGTTTTTTCTGAAATATTTAAAGAATACTTCAAGATAATGTTTTTTTAGTTTTAATAAAAATAATCTAAAATTTGAAATTAATATTAAAACCAAAATAAGTTAAGTGGGTGAAATTAGAATAATTAATATTAGAAATCAAAGTTTTAATTGTCAAAGAATAGAAAATAAATCTTAGAGTCAAATTTTAATCTCAAATTTTTGGGAAGTAATGCAAACATGTAACCATTTTAAAAAAATTAATATATCAAATTTATTGTTTCAACTCTCCCCCTTTAACCTAATCTATTTGCTTCATTTTAAATAGACTACTGTTATTCAGGTTCATACAATATCTGACAAAATTACAATCTAATTATGAGTGAAAATTATATTGCGAATGATTAAATAATTTTAAAGACAATAAAATTGACATGTGCTTTAGCACGGGTGTTGATACTAGTTAAACAGTAAGATGCAATCTCAAACTAAATTTTAAAGACAATAAAATTGACATGTGCTTTAGCACGGGTGTTGATACTAGTTAAACAATAAGATGCAATCTCAAACTAAATTTGAATCTCTAATCTCATGATCTTTCTTAAGTTGGAGCATCTTCAAGTTTGGCAAACAAATATGGAGACATAGAGTGAGAGTAGAAAAAGGAAACTTACGTGAATTCATAAGCCTTGTTCGTATTCAGGAAAACCAAGCTCCACTTTAGGGAAAGTAGTTGTATCTTATACGAAGAAACCTACGGGAATTGAGAGAATTTTTCCAATGGGTACAACAACCTTCTTTGCATATCCTTCTTCAGAAAGAAGAGCACAGATCTGAGATAAATAGAGCATGTCAGTAGTTTAAGACGTTAATCTAAGCCTACGTAAAGGATTTGGAGGTAATCCAACATAAAGACAAAGCTTATTTCAAATTTAAGAAAAAAAAAAGAACAAAGCTTCATCAACAGTTAAACTGATGAAAACGAATTAGAAGCAGAAACCTCTCCAGTACTATCTCAATTGTTCTATGAATACTAAGTCAAAAAGAACATGAAATGATAACCGAGCAGAATATTCACACCATTTCCAGGACCATCAGCTACTGGTCTCACTCCAATCATCCAAAGCTTCCACTTTTTGCTCCTACAAAAAAAAAACTCAATCAATGAATCAGATCTTAGAAACACAGTTAAGTTGCTCATTACATCTAGTAACAGAACATATTTCAAATCCAATTTTATATAATCAGATATCAATAGAGATTCAGACATCTAAGATGGAAAACTGAAAATCAAATAGGACGAGACACATGGAATCTACAAAAACTGCAAGTCCTTGGTGGGATGCTCACATCTCTTAGAGTGTTTCATTCATATTTCAAAAAAATCTCAACGCATCAGTCTTAGTTGCTACACAAATGAAACCTTAAACAGATATGTACCTATTGGTGAGGAATTGTAGGATGTGTTACCATTCCTTTCTTGAAGTTCTTCTCGTATTTCTGTAGACCTTTCAAAAATATAGTTCTTTATTGAATGTAAATGGATCTTATGGAGTCTTAGAGAATATTTCTCCCAACTTAGTTAAAATCACGGTTGCATATGGTGAAGATGAATAAGCAGGTTTGCTTATGGAACGTGGTTTCCAAAGATTTAGCTACAGCCTTGGCATGAATAAGCTTAAGCAACTAATCTTATCATTTTAATAATATTAATCGTTTTAATAATAAATAAAAATGTAAATAAGAGTATTGACATCTTATTGAAGGAGCATTTTCATTTTTTCATATAATATAAGGTCAACTAATAAAGCATACATGACGGGAAGAGGTAGCAGTTTGGTAAAGACCTTATGAGCCAATTGTCATGTTCACGGGTTCAACCCCAGGCGGGGGAACTACCAATTCTTGTCACTAAATGCGGTACTGGGTGTTGGGCCTTGTCCTCAGCCCAGGTAAAGCCCTCCCAGGTGAAGTGGACCGCTGCCTAACCGGATCCAGAGGAATGATCCACGTAAGTGGAGAACCTCTGGATTATCAAAAAAAAAAAAAACTAATAAAGCACACATGTGGTATAAGGTAGAATATTTTCGAGCACAAAGGTTTGAATAAGAATATTGAAATCTTCTTTTTTATGGTCAAAATATAGGAGGAAAATACATGTAGTGGGAAATATATGGCGGTATTCTACATTTTCTATTGTCAATTTTCCATTGTCAAAGAGAAAAATTGAAGCTATAAACTAATATGAAACATTAAAAAAGTATTCCATATTGTTTAACCATATTAGTATATAGGTACCACATTAAGTAATCACACGTTATTAAACCACATTGCGACATTATATCAGTAAAAGATATTAAATTATTGTTATCGAAATTTATGCTAACATATTGTAGGTGACATTAAGTAAGACCTTAATATATTAATTAAATGTAAGTTACAACTAGATTTTGACCCGCGCAACCGCGCGGGTGTTTGTTTTCGTTTATAGTTATTTATATAAATATTTTTTTCACTTGTAAATTGGTATATATTATAGTAATCACATAATGTATTTACGATATGTATAGTAAATATTTTTCAAACATAATAATATTATATAATAAGTGTTTTAATCAAATAGATTGTTTCAAATTTTCTATATTATACATGTTTTTCAAACATGTATTTGTTTCTTCTTCTATATTTTATTTTTTGTTAGATTAGTATTTCATTTTTTAGATAAAGTAGTATAAATAGAGCTTGATTAAATATTAGTATATTTTAATTTTCAAAGATAATATAAATTTCGAAGCAATTTTTGCTAAAGACTAAACTTATAGCTTCATAAATTAATATTATAAAGAATTTTATTAAAAAGGAAATTTTTAAACAATTTCTTTTTTTTAAACAATATAATTTTAAAAATTTACATCGAAATAAATTTATCTAATATATATAGCGTGTAAATTTTGTTAGGGTATATAAATATTCCATATTACTAATCTGTGATTTTTGTTAATATATTGTGGATGCATTTAACTATTATTGACATATTTCCTTATAAATAATAGAAGATTCCTANTATAGCGTGTAAATTTTGTTAGGGTATATAAATATTCCATATTACTAATCTGTGATTTTTGTTAATATATTGTGGATGCATTTAACTATTATTGACATATTTCCTTATAAATAATAGAAGATTCCTAAACTTATATCTATTGACATATTTTGCGTGACTAAGTTGGAAGGTGTAAGGTAATTTACCAAATCCAAATCGTATCTTTGTTATTATAGATATGGTTTTTCATAAGATATAATAATGATAAGATTATTAGAGATTTAATGTAACATAACTTTTTAGTAATAGTCCATTTTTAAAAAAATCACACATGAAGTCAAGTCATGACTTCTGTTTTAATATATAAGATAACTTTTCATAAATAGTTTTTTGGGAATTATTCCCTTTAGATAGTATAGATTACATCATTCTACATGAGAAGTTTGACATTCCTATTAGCAGTATTAACAACCAAGTAATAGATATTATTTGAACCTTTAAAATAAACTATATATATATTTCAGTCATGGGTTTCACTTTTTTAAAAAACTAAAATATTACTGCTTGGTTAGTTTGGCATTGGGTTTCATCCCAATTGATTTACATGGTGGGTCATAATAGATGATCACTTCATTCTCTAGCATTAATCAGAAAGTATTTTAAACTCGAATCAGACAGTGTATGATACGTTTTCGGTAAGTGTGTTCCTTTCGAAACCGAGTGACTAAGCCGATAAAGTTTATCAAAAAAAAAACTATATGCAAGAGAAACTCACCTAAAATATATATACACTATCTTACGACATGAAAAAAAATTGAAAAGGCATTTATATATCAAAACATCAATGTTTTCACATATCTGAGATCTAAAATTTTTGCAAGTCTACAAATAAAGTTTAATTTTTTATTACCAAAAAAATTATAACATATATATATATATATATATATATATATATATATATATATATTTGTTCACAATCCACGTGTGATGCGACTCAAGATCTAGTTGTTTAACTAGTATTCATCTCGTACTACGTACGGGTATGTTTTTGCTTATAAATAAAACAAAGTTTTAATTTTTATATTTTACCTTTTTAACACAAACCAAGTTTCAATTATACATTACTTTATTACATGTATAAAATAATTCTGATTTATCATAGTAAATGTGTATACATTAAAAATCATTAACATACATATTACTGATTAACCACGACACATCAAATTAAATTAGTTTAAATTGGTTTGATTAGTTCACTTAATACAAATATTAGTTTGAAGCTTTTCTGATTTACTTCATGTCTTGTCTTATATAGTGAATATCCATAAAGTTGACTCGACGATCTTGTAAATATCCACAAAAATTGTGTTTACCTATCACTTGGACATCCAGAGCTTGGAGTCAAAGAACTCTCTTGGAAGATTCTATCACAATAAGAGACAGTTCCTGAAATTAGAAATCAAATAGTTAAAACAAAACAATTTAGTCTCGAACTTAGGATTGAAAGAATTATATGTAAAAGAGAATCCATGAATTTTCCTTGTTGAACTCGTTGCTTTAACGCATCAATCCTTTCTTGCAAATTTGAATTAAAAAGACGAACACTCGTGCTTTTAGTTTAACAGAGGTGTTGCAGCAACATTATCAGAACTCCCGTGATGCTTCTAGTTTCAAAAATATATATTATCAGAACTCTTGAAAATCTCGCTGAAAAGACCACTTAATGAAGCCATCTCTGAACTTGGCATCCAAAGAGAGCTCAGAAGGTGATGAAATTAGGCATCGAGTTTCAAGGAGTGTAACCTTTTGTCTATAACAACATTTGATCAGTTAGAGTTTCTGTGAAATTCTCGAAATATATAGAAATAGCGAAAAAGGTTTGTGGAGGAATGAGGATCGTGTGCATAGTGGGTTACCGTTCGGAAAAAATAAACGGTTGCTATAGTTTTTTTTTTCACTTTTTCAAACTATCATTTTGTTTAATTGATTTTTTAAAATTTTGTAAATATAAATGAGGTAGCAGAATTTACCTTTTTCTGTATATTCAATTGTTTTTTAATTATTTTTAAATTTTTCACGTGTCAATATCTGATTTGCGAGGCGACTTGCATTTTAATATATAAAGGAAAAGATAGATAGTTATGCTAGTCATAGTTGGGAGCCCGGGGAAACAAATATAGTTATTAGTCCCTTCTATTTTACACTTAAAAACTTATTAATTGGGCCTATCCAGGACCAAAGGCCCTTGACTATGAAATACACGAAGAAAATAAGTAAACAATAAAATGAAAAATACTTGCTGACGTGTTTCGGCCCAAAAAGAAAAGGTGAAAAATATGTGTCTTCCATTTCCAGAAGAAGACCCCTGCAAAATTGATAAATTCCTCATCTATCAGTGAGACCGAAGAAGAAGCCGAATAACAGCAGAGAGATCGAGAAAAAGATTAACATTGAAGCCGAGGAGGAGCAATGTATCCGACAGGTCAACAGGTCTGTTCAAGAACTTTCACTTTTCTTACTTACAACATCGCAAACGGAAGCAGATTAGTCGGAAACAACAAGAATCTAGCTTTTGATCTCCTCTTTACCCGATCAATCTCTGCAGAAATAAAAACTAACTTGTTTCCTCCTCTGGTCGATTTTGACTTCTTTTTCAGTTGCATGATACTGCATTGGCTGAGTTGTGTTCTTCCCTTACGCATTTGCCTTAATGCAATTGCTTTGTTTTTTTTGTTCAGAGTCTGTGGTTGAAAATTCTCAAAGGTTTCACCTTTTTTGAATTTGAGGATTAGGGTTTAATGAAAGAAGTGATTTTTTTGTCATCCAAATTGTAGATTTCGTTTCATGCGACTCCTTTGGCTGTTCAAGATCCATCAAAGATGATGCTGGTGGATCCAAAAGAAACAAACGGAGGAGGGATTTCTGAAGCAGAGTTTGCTTTGTTCACTTCCAACAGGATCCAGTCTGATCTTGAAGCCATGGGTATCAAACTCAAACAGCACGAAGATAGCTTGAAGTTCCTCAAGGCTCAGAAGAACAAGTTGGATGAGTCTATCCTCGACTTGCAAGGTTCGAGTCCCCCTGCCTATACCACATTCTGTCTGAGAAATGAGAGGTGTTTATGTCTCTTTTGTTTCTTTTGCAGTTCATATGAGCAAACTTCATCAGTCAGGCACTCCTAGAAGCGAGAGCAATGACACCAGTCTTAAAGGTGAAGACATCAATGAACAGATTCTCCGGCACGCAAACTCAGCTGCTGGAGTTTTAAGTCATGTTCAGTCTCGTCACTCCTCGCAGGCTTCTCAGTTGAATTCCATTAAAGGTGTAGTTGGAGTTGTAGCCAAACTCGGGAAAGTCAATGATGGAAACTTGAGCCAGTTAGTACCATTTTTTACCTTTATTCACAGTTTCTGTTGCAAACTGGACCTTCCTTGTTGATGTTGTTTGTACTTCAAAAAAATGCAGGGTTTTGTCGGATTATCTAGGGACTCGTTCGATGTTGGCACTTGTATGCAAGGATTACGACAGTGTTAAGGGTTTAGAGAGTTATGACAGCCAAGGCAACATTGATAGAAATGCCGGCCTTCACGGGCTTGGCTCTTCGATTGGCAGAACCATCGAAGGCCATTTCGATGCCATCTCTCTCGAAAATCTGAGGTACTACTAGTTCTTGTCTTGATACTTTCATATGAAATCTTTCTAATGAGTTTCTTTGGTGGCTTTTAGACCGTATATTGGTCAGTACATAGCTGGTGATCCACAAAGGAGGCTTAATCTTCTGAAACCAAAACTTCCTAACGGCGAATATCCTCCAGGTTTTCTCGGTTTTGCTGTGAACATGATACAAATCGATCCAGCTT
The DNA here is from genome assembly GCA_932364175.1 of Eruca vesicaria subsp. sativa. NCBI lineage: Eukaryota > Viridiplantae > Streptophyta > Magnoliopsida > Brassicales > Brassicaceae > Eruca > Eruca vesicaria. Next base: position 38,965 of record CAKOAT010101377.1, on the reverse strand, counting down.
ACCTGCTATGTGTCACATCATATGGATATGGTCTTCGTGAGACCTTGTTCTACAGTCTCTTCTCCCGTCTTCAAGTGTATAAAACAAGGGCTGACCTGATTAGTGCCCTCCCATTAATAAGTGACGGTGCAGTATCTTTGGATGGGGGAATACTCAGAACAGGCGGGATCTTAACACTTGGAAGCAGGTAACGATCTCCCTCTTTGGGTTCTTCACTCTTTTTTTTTGTCTTCTGTAACAAATTCAAGTTTCAGCGATGAGGTCAACGTGAGGTTTGCAAAGCCAACTGCTTCGCAGACGATGAACAATTTCAGTGAGGCAGAGAGGCAAATGAAAGAGCTGAGACAGAAGAAAGAAAAAACACTGGAGGACATAAAGCGAGCGCAAGTGCTCCGTGACCATGCTGTGTACAACTTTGGCAAGAAGAAAGACGAGTTTGTTCGGTTCTTGGCTCAGAGCTCATCCACTAATATGAGGTAGTGATCTACTTTGTGACCAAACTCCTTACTTTGATGGAATCGTCTATGATTGATTATATATTTGCTTTCAATTCAAAGCGTTGGTTTATATGGCTGACATATCTCTCTGTTGTGGTTCTCCAGCCAATGATAGTCTACTCAAATGAAAAGAGAGCAGGCCAAGAATCATATGGAGCTCTGAGTAACAAAGACTTAGTAGACTGGTTTGGTTAGCTTTGATTCTGCATTTCTAGTTTCGATTTAACTTGACCATGTACATATATGATGGATGTTTTAGTTTTCTAACCTATTTATGACTTTCGAGTTCTTTATGTTTCCTATCTCTTGTTTTTTCTGGAATCTATATTATAATAGAAGAAATTTAACTACAAAGAAAAAGTTAATGGTCTCTTCCATAGTGAAAATAGCGAATATGATATTATTAGTCTACATTATATACTTTTTAGTAGTAGGCAGATTTAAGTATGTACATTAGCAGGCAGATTTTTTAATACCATTTAAAATAATATTTATCATAATTTTAGAAAAAAACTTGACTTTGTCATTTTGTTTATTATTAGCTCTGGGAACAAGTTACCTATGTCTAAACATCACTTACACAAGTAGTTTACAAAATTTCAGTTCTTTGTTGCTTGCATATTACACGCATTAGCTTGCAATAAAGAATACTATGCAGTAATATAACATCAGGTAGAACTATTTTGCTAAATACCATGCTAATAAATTTGAAACCGAAAGCAAAGCGTAAAAGATGATCTTACAAAAACATGGCAGTAATAGAAAGAGGTGGATCATAACTTATTTACGGCTTCTTCTCCTTGAGCTACCACATTGGCTGCTTATCCTTGAACCGCCACATCAACTTCTTCAACAACACCGTTATTATCCCAAAGCATCTTTACATCTTTTCTTGTTCTTGTTTTGGAGTTAATATTGAAGCTATACTAATATGTATACTCCTCCTTCTTGGCTTTTGCTGCTTCCAACTCTTTCGCCTTTGCCTCCGTTTTCAATCTCCCGTTCTCATCCATAAGTTTTTGTAGATCATCCTCTCTTTCTCCTTTCCTCAGCTCTTCTTTTTGTATTTTTTCACACACCCTAACTGTTTCGTCGTCCACAATTGACGATGTTGTTTAGCGGTGACTTCTTCCTACGTCGGAACATGTATCGGACAAAGGTGAACCATGGCGGAACGCGAGGGCGGTAGGATCGAGCGAGTGTTTACAGAAAGGTGTCTTTGGAGATTGACATGCTTGAAAATGTGAGAATTCTCAGTATAAGTGTTAAGGTTGAAGGAAAATCAGATAAGACAATAGATAAAGAGAAATATTGAAGTTTTTTTCTTCATTTTCCTTGTGTTTTTGTCACATTACATTCATCCTTATTTATACAAAAGCAGAGGAATAATCTAGAGACTGAACAGGTGACTCTGACAGCTCAGACGATCTGATCCTCAAGCGCATCGAATCTATTTGAGAGGAGCACCTGATGAGCTGGAGTTTTGGTACGTTTGTCTCTATCTTTCCTATATTTTTCTCTTTTGTTACCGTTGCAGGATTTTGTCCTTTAAATGGAGCTGAAGTGGGTTTGTTGTTACCAGGACCCAAAACCTTTTCCCTCGAATGGGCCTGAATGTGATGGATTGATCTAAAGGCCTTAATACCCCCTTGTAAATTCGAGGTGGGGGAGTGATCAACTCCGAGTTTGTACCTTAGCGTAGCAAAGCTATGTTGAGACAGTGACTTCATAAAACACGTCTATTGCCGGTATATGCTTCACAATGAGAGACCCATCAGCTACCTTCTCTCTAGCAAAGTGATAATGAGTTGCAAAATGCTTTGACTTGCTATGTAAGACAGGATTGGCAGTCAAATGTACAGCTGAAAGATTGTCGCAATAGATCTCCACTGGCTCAGTCTGATTAATACCAATGCTCTTCAGCATACTAGTGATCCAAGAAAGTTCAGCTGCAGTGTCTGACAGTGTCCTATACTCTGCTTCTGTTGAAGATCTTGCAACAGAATCTTGCTTCTTTGCAGACCAAGAAATCAAGTTAGATCCTAAGAAAGTACAGAACCCGCCTGTAGACTTTCTTGTGTCTTGGCATCCAGAAAGGTTTCAATAGAATTTCACCAAATGGGCCCTAAAGCATGGGCCAATATCCATGTCAGGTGATCAGGATAAATGTGACTTAGTTTCGCGTAGCAGGTGAATCGAACCTGAAACATGTTGATGTCCATGTCCCGCCTCCTTATCACTCGACCACAATCAACCGATCCATCTCTCTGCTTGAGATGCCATTTTATTTATTTTCGTTACATTATTGAAACAAAAGGTTTCAATAGAATTTCACCAAGGTTTTGCTTTACTATTTAGGGTTTACAATATATATTCCTCTCTTTTTGTACACTTCATAAATAGTTACATGACTTACATCCAATATATTTTCCAATATATTTTCCAACTGCAGTGAAACCTCTATAAATTAATAATGTTGGAACTACACCAATATTTTATTTTTTATTAGTTTAAGGAGATATTATTTTATAGATATACTAATTGAAATCAAAAACTCAATTTGGGACTATAAAATTATATTAATTTATAGAGATATTTAGTGTATATTAATTTATCGAGTATTAGTTTATAGAGGTTCTACTGTATTTACCAGCAAACATCCTTTTCTAGAATGTATAATTACTCAACACTTTTAACTACTAGATGCATAGTCCCCGCGCAAGCGCGGGGTTGGATACATTGTTGATGTGTTGTGTAGTTTTGTGTATGAGACTTTGCTGTTTTTTTTTAACATTTGTTTATCTGGCTTATCTATAATGGTGATGAATGAAACATTAGAAGTCACACAACTTGATTAGTCTGATAAAAGAATGAACATCAAATTCATATGGGTTGATATTTTCATATTTTATCTTCGTAGTGATTTTATCGAGCATTCCCTTTATTAGTGATTTTATCGAGCATTACTGTTATTAGTGCTTTCATGTATAAAAATAATTTAATGGAGACAAGACAAAAAAAGGACATGTGTTTATTAGTGTAATTTCTTTCTGAAACTATGTTGTATATATATATATTTTTTTTTTTTTTAATTGTGATGTATATGAGATTTATGGCCGATCTGAATGGTTCGGGGTAAATATTTATTATTGAAAAATATGTTTTTATTTTATTTGATTATTATAACTGAATTGAAATGATATTGGAGGTTAGAACATGATAACATTTCTTATAAAAGTATCTAAGATAGTCTCATAAAGTTACAAATCCTTAAGCCATTTTGTATCCCAACAACCAGCATAAAAAATCATTCTGAATCTCTCTAAGTTTTTAGGTATCCCGAAAAGCCCAAATTAAAAAAAAAAAATTACATGCAAACACTGCGTTTTGAACCCACACACTCGTGGTACCAACTTCTAGTCACCAACTTACACCACTGGGCCATTTCATCACTCATTGATAACATTTAATCTTAAAAACTGTTATACGTTTTTGTTTTCCCTAATAATACACATGGGGCCCGTAAACTTGCTGAGGTGGATAGGCTTAGGAGCCTTGAAAGTGTATCATTATAATATAGATTTAAAAACAAATCAATTCTAAAGCGATTAACATTCACGGCAACCAATTTACGAGTGAGATTTTAGCTTATAACAAGATAATCCGAGAAACCAAAAAACATGCAAATCAACAGAACACTAATTCCTGACAAAACTAACATAAAATTTCACAAACGGTTATGAAATGTTGTCAATAGCATTGAGTATATCTCAATAATTTAGTCAGCAGTAGAAAGAGACCGAAGCCCAGCAGCAAACATGACCACCTGGAATTGTCATTAACTAGAGCTAAGGGGTTAATCTTATGGTACGGTTTGTATGATTTAAATACTAATTTTTTTACCGGTGGCTTGCTTAAAAAGTTGTAGTTTGTTTTGTGTCTTATTGTTCATTTATAATAGGTTCTCAATCTCACAATTGGTTTAGATTAGTATTTGGTTAACATTTGATCAACCTATTTAGTTAACTCAATCAATTTAATTATTAGTTAAAAAAATCAATTAAGGAGTTGGTTTCTACATAGGTTGGAGTACCGACAGCTGTATATTCAATGATTTTAAATACCCTAAATATTATAAATTTAATATTTGTTTTAAAAACCTTAATGGGCAAAATAAAAAATATTTAGATTATAACGAAAATTTAATGAGTATTTGCACTCCATATACACACAAAACACCTTATTTAGCTTCAGACCTATTTCTCTCTTCTCTTTCCTTCCCTCCCATCACTAATTTTTCCTCCTAAAGTATGGCAAATCCCTAAATACCTTCTTATTTGGAAATTTGTGAAGAATACGACTTTCCTTGTACACATTTTCAACTTTACACTAATAACTTTAACCTTTAAAATTTTAATGGGAAAAATACTATTTTATCCCTAGTTAATTAAACTAAAAGCAAACTATAGATTCTCGTTATTCTCTTTCTCTCTGACGGAAAGATTGCGAAGCGGAGCCCTGTCGTAGCTGAGGCGATTGCGGAGAGAGGATTGGATGAGCTGGTCTAGCTATTTCTTAAGGTGGAGGTTCAAAGATCGGAGCTCGGTGTTCTCTAGATGGAGCGCTTCCGCTTCCAGAGATGCCTCGTGGAGGCGCGTGTAACACAGTGCCTCTCGATTCACCATATCTTGGCATCGCTGCTGCATCACATTGCGGTTGGAGTGGTAGAGCTGGTCACAGGACGGTTCTCCGTGAGAGTTCATGATCCCAGTGGCTCCGCCGCTATAAGTAAACGGTGCGATTTCGTTTTCCATTGTTCGTCGGTGAAAATCACGGCGGTTTCTGTTTCACAATCGCCGGGAATAGAAAAGTAAATCAGATCTAGTTCTCGATTGAATCTATTATGAAGATGGATTTGAGTCATGAGAAGCAATCCGTGGTGACAAAAACAAGTAATGGGTAACAGTGTATTCGTGATGTGATGATTGTTTCTGCTATAGAGTCGACTCCAAAGACGCATGCGTTTTAAGCAGAATCATTTCATACAACAGACACTGATGCCACATACATGATGCCACAACCATCTTTGAATCAGATTGAGGAGTTCAAAGAAAAGGTATCAAACTCTCTTTTGGAACCAAGTCTTTCAATACATGAACTGCAGTCTCTAATGCGTACGAAAAATTACCCACAATCGTTTGGATGTGGTTCGTTCTCTGGGTTGAGCTGTAAGCAACGAGCTGAGGAGTGGTTTGCTCTAGAAATGGAACAAGTCTATGTTTTAGAGGTGGTAGATGAGTTGATTCAAAAATCAGTGGAATATGTTGATGTGGTTGCACACCAAGTGTTCGATCATTTGTTTCTCAGGGGTTGTAAGATGAATCAAAGAAGGTATAAAAAAGACTGGACTTTCAAGTACAAACTTAAGAAACAAAGCCAGAATTTCAGTGACAATGTTTTTACAGAGAAGGAAAAGCTTCAGGTAGTTTTTTGTGGAAATATCAATGGTGGTTTTGGATGGGATTAACTTTGAGAGTATGTCCCAGAGAGATGAACACGTTCGAGATATCTCTGTGAACCTATTGACTCAGCTACGGAACAAGTTTCCTCACGTAAATGTGGCAAGATTTTTTTTTCTATTTCGGAGTTAGATTTCTTGTTTTTTTTTTCTTTTGGTCTTTAACAAATGATCAATTTTGTCATATATACTTCCATTAGACACCCGTGGTGTAGTCTGTTTTTTATGGATTTTCAAGTATTTTGTGATTTCTGTTTCAACGTCTACCATATATATTTTTGTAACTGTTTAATTTTCTCGACATATTTCATCTCCGTTGTACAGCCAGTAGTTTATTTTTCTCCCTCTGTTTATTTGTTTCTGTCTTTTATTACTGCCTTTTGCTACTGTTACTGACTTTCTGTGTTTGCCTTCTGTATGTGTGTGCATGTTTTCCTTTTTACCTTCTTCAACTGTTCTTTAGGAATGTATCCCTCTGCTACATTGGTTGACTGAGAATGAGAAAATGCAGGTCCTCTGGCATTCATCGTGTCTGGACAGTTTAATGTTTTCTGTTCATAATAATACACCTCCAACAGTTGTCAATGAACATGCTTGGACTGCTGTTGTTCGATCCTTATACCAGAAAGTTGTTCGAGAATGGATCATAATATCGCTTTCATATGCTCCATGTACCAGTCAGGGTTTGCTTCAGGTTTCCTTCTTTTTACCAACTCATATTGCTTTCTATTTGCAGATTCAAATTTTCTTTTTATGACAGCTTTCTATTTCTCCAATTCAGTCTGTTAGTTTGACATTTTTAAACAGAGACCTACTGTGGAGATACTATTCCTGTCTGTGTTCTCTTGCAGTGCCATGTTTTACTTCCTTCTACAGTCTTTAACGAACTTTTTTCTTGTTTTAGACTATATTTTTCTCGAAATGATTCAAGCATCTCGACTTTCAAATTTGTTTGTTTGTTTGTTTTTTTTTTCCAACCCAAGAACATATAACAAAGACAGACTATAATTACTACCTATTAATGATACATAATCTCTTGTAAATGGTTTTATAAACCATTATAAATCATTTTATTATAAATCATTTTATTTCTTAGCAATGCTTCAAAATAATTATAAATGTTTTACAAAGATTATGAGAAATTATAAACACTTATAGATATATTTATAAAGATTTACTTATAATTTTTTGTAAGGATTTGCAAATTCTTCTAAATGATTTATTAAGTCCTATAAATTTTGTTATGAAGATTATTAAACTCTTATAATATTTTTATAAACCTTATAAATAGATTTATAAACTCTTATAAATTATAGAAGTTCAGAGAGAGAGAGAGAGAGATTGCTAGTAAAGTTCGTTTACTATGGAGTGAGATGATTTTAACAGTCGTTCAATGACAGACCGATCCAAACCGAACCGAACAGAACTTAAATCTTTTAATCTTCAATAACCGGGATAAACCGGTTTCCGGCAAAAAATGTTTTAGATTCATTTCAGAAACATATAACAGAGTCACCTAATTAGAACTGAGGACGATGACAAAAAAAAAAAATAGAACTGAGGACAAAAAGACAAGCCACAACCTGTTCTACATACACTAACTAAAAAGATTGGCTTGAGTATCAACAAAAAGAATCATCATTGTTTCTTTGAAATCAAGAAGAATCTGCTATGCTTACAAGCTTCGCGGATAAACTCAGTTTCTTGGCAATGAATTTTAAAATGAATACTGTATACTGTAATCAAACAAGTAAAGAACTTTTTTTGGTTAGTTACCATAATCTATGTGGCAAGCCCAGGGCTCGTAAAGTAAGGGTGGCATCAGAGCAAGCCACAGCGATAAAACAAATAGTTAGCCTGAAAAAGACGAACAGACAAGATTTCAGCATCGTCTATCATTGATGGGTTCAATCAAAGTAAGTGAAGGCTGTCTCTCTAACCTGGAACCAACACATTTAACTAGAAATGCTGTGGCAGCCATGTATCTCCAGTCATCTTCATAGTTTTCTCTCCCCTGATAAGAATTGGATCTTGATTCTGTGACGTTAACGCTAGTATCTTCACACTATCTAGTTTCGGAGTTTTCTCAATCTTTTTACTTTTGGTGGGCATGTCAGTAGCAACCCATTGGAACGTCACTGACGAGACGTCCGATGAATCTCTGTTGTCTCCATTATCACTAATAAAAGATTCTCCCTTCTTATTTTGTCTGCCATTCCTCAGGAGCCAAGAGGTTAGAACACGCTTGGCTCCAACAGATATGAGTAAGCACGGGCTTTCACTATCATCCACTGCAGAGTCTTGTCCACCAATGTCTGGTACGTTAGGTATGTCTGCAGCAATTATGTGCAGCAAACTGATCTCACTGCTGAGCCTCCAACATGTTCTCCTAATAGCTCTGATGTTTCCCAATTTCCAAGCTCAGATGCATACCTAGATGAACCCCCAAACACTTCTAAACAATTATATAAAAGTATTTATATCATCAAGTATCACTTAATTAAACTTTATTATGACTACTACCTACCTAGTCAATCTCACAGATCCATCTTCGCATCCTGTTGCAATCCAACTATGAGCTTTTGTTTCTGCAGAGATGAAACATAAGGAATGTAATTCTCTTCCATGAAACTCTGTATGCAAATTCAGAGGAAAGACTTTGGTCTTTTCTCCTCCAACCCAGTGTCTATGAATATGAATGACATCATCCTATATAAAAGAGACAGGTTTACGATCAGTCAAGGACCATACGTTAATACACAACTTTCATCTAGAGAATAAAGATGCACCTTCACATAAGCAAAACAGTTTTGCATCTCAGGGATGTCCCCAAGATGAAAAGAGTGGGGACGACACCATCCACCACATGAGATCTGTGCAACCTGTTGACGCCATCCACTCTTTTTTTCTTTGAGCTCCAAGGTTTGTTAGCTTCTGAAGCATCAACTTCTGTTGATATTTACCTATACTCTGGAAAAATGTCGTTGCCTCCTCAAGTGCATCCTTGAAAGCACAATACTCATCACCATCTTCCTCACTCTTCTCATTCTCTTCTCTGTCAGTTAGTGCATCTTTCAGAGCACAAAACTCATCTACACCTTCTTCCTCACTCTTTTCTTTTTTTTCTTCTTCAGTTATTGCATCCTTCAGGGCACAGAGTTCATCCACACCATCTTCCTCACTCTTCTCTCTCTCTCCTCTATCAGTCTCTATAGTTACGTCACTCACCGGTTCAGCCTTATTCTGAAAAAGAATTAAGGATCAGTTACGCACTAGTAATATCAAGTTTTACATAGTGTTTTGTTGTATAGTGATAAGAAGATTGGGAGAATAGAAAAAGCACTCGCTACCTCTCTCTCTCTCTCTCTTTTATAGAAGTTCCACGGACATGCTTAGCTTTTAGCTCTTCGATCCAATCTATCAGCATAAATTCTAGTGGTATCATTACATAAAGTAATCTAAAGTTCAAAATTCTTCCTTTTGGGCTACACTACGCCTCCACACCCCTCAAAATCTTGTCATTTCTAAATTTAATGCTATTAACAGGAGTTATAAATCATTTCCTGCGTATTCATGGTTTTTCAGCAATGTCATACAACACAAGTGTTATGCACACTTCTCTAAATCATAGAACCATCTTATGTTATGTCCACCCTTTAAAAATAATGACAATATGAAACAATGTTTTTGACGTTGATCTTTGTTTGTTGACGATACAATTCTCTAGCAACCACTATCACTATGTCCCCTCTCTTGACTAGTAACTTACTAAGCTTCGACTCTACAGACACATTAATGAATGTGGTATGTATGAAAATATTCTTTAATTGGTGGTAAAATTGAATAATGGTACCAAAGAAAATGTAAAAATAAAATTTTCCCTTCTTCTTTTGGTATATTGAGCTAAATCACTCAAATTTAATTAATGTTTTATTAATTTTCTTATTATTCTACATATAATCTCAATAATAAAATAAAATAATTTTAAATTTTGTGTTCTGATTTATAAACTTATAATCAGATCCTATATATCTATAAAATATATTTATTTAATTATAAATAAATAAATAAAAATTTATAAAGCCCCGAACGTAGTTCGGACAAACCCTAATAGAGTTGTAAACTTATATAACCAAATAAATGATAAACACTCAGTGCACGTACAAAACAAAGAAAATAGTTCTTTTTGTCAACCAAAAAACATGGTTACGATATGGTTTGTTTTTAATAAAGTTAATTAGTTGGGTGAAGTTTTTACCATTACAGTAAACAATTAAATCATTGACTAATTTACCACTAAACAAAAAGAAAAGATGAGATATAAAAGTAGTGACACGAGTGGAGTTATGAAGTTTCAACCAAATCAAGCGATTAGATGATGAGCTTTTCTTGTTGTTTTTATGTCTCCTTTTGAGACCTTGATGACAATTGGCAAGATTGAGATTCCGATTCCAACGATGAACCTCGTGATGGTATTATTGTTTTTAGAAATATTCAATAAATAATAAAAAAGACGATTTCAGTTATTTACAGTATTAAAGAAAAAATAAATAAAAGAGAAAATTGACTTTAAACAGCTTAAATATCTGTAAATTTTTAAAACAAAACAAATATTAAAAATCAATAATCGTTAAAAACTTAATAAATCACAAATACTGAAAGTTTAAAGGTAAATATCTGATCCATTCCGGATTTTATACAAATAATTATATATCTATAATTATATTTTAGTGTTTAAATATATAATTTTATATAATTTATAATTTTAACATATAATTATTTATTTATAAAATTCATATAAATTATTAAATTAAGAAAACAATAAAAAAATCTTTATAAGAAACTATAATTGTCTAAATTTTGTATTTTATCAGAAAGAAAATTTCATTATAAAATATTATCAAACACATAGTTCCACAATTTTTCACTTTTTCTTTAATATTATGTAGAACATGTTTAAAAAAAAGGAAAATAAACATGTATAGTTTTTCCTAGATTTATTTGTATCAAACAAAAAATATGAGATATCCGTAATATTTGAAAATATTCATAAACATTCAAAAAAATTTCAAATATCAAAAAAATCATATTTTCATATTTTTCTAAAATAAAACAAATCAGAAAATTAAATAACATAAGATACGAAGTAAATCAAAAATACTAAAATTACGACACTATTCCATCGGGTACCCAACTCTACATACCACTAAATTAGGTAAGAGAACAATAAGATATATACACAAAATATATGAATATATCCTCCACATAATGTTGAATATACCCTCCACAAAAAGATGTAGAATATATCCTAATTTAAATAATAAAATGGTGCATTACCGACAATTTTTTTTTGAACAAATACCGACATTTTAATTTTTTAAAATACTCGTATAGACTTGTTTTCGGGATTAATCTGAAGACGACCAAGAAACAATATTGAATGTCGTATGTAGAACGTGGACATAAATAAAGATCCTTTAATAAAACAAAAATAACGAATAACGAATTTTAGAAAAAAATGTATAAAACAAAGACTTATTCTTGGGTTCACCAATCAATAGGGTGGTGTTATTTCATATTTGATATCTTTTAAAAAAGTAAACAAAATCTTATCAAGTTATATTATGTTTTAAAATAAAAATAGAAAAAAATAAAAATATTAATATTTACAAAAAACGAAAAAAAATCTTTAAAAAAATATTTTAACATCATATTATGTTTTAAAATAAAATAAAAACAGTAATAATTGCAAAAAACAATTTAAAACAAAAATATTTTAATATATCTTTAAAATAAAAACATGTGTTTAAAATAAAAAAAAATAAAAATAAATAAAATAGTATAGTTAGTTAGTATTAATTTACCCAAGGGTTAAGATTTTTCCAAACAATTTATGATTTACCCAAGGATTTAGGATTAGGGTTTAAGAATAGAGTTTAGGGTTTAGTGTTTTAGTGTTAAATATTTTTTAAAAAAGCTTTTTTTTTTTTTTTTTAATATTATTATTTTTCATTTACTTTTTGTATTTTATTTTAAAAACATAATATAACTTAACAAGATTTTATTTTCTTTTTAAAATGATATCAAATATAAAATAACATTATCATAAGAATAACTCTAAAACAAAACAACAAAATATCCCTATTGTTTATTTTTATTTTTTCACTCTTTTTATTTCCAAAAATAATAATAATGCTAACAGTAACTATAGACAGAAAAATCTAACTCAGAGGAACAAATACGTTTCATAATAATCGCAATAATGTGGAGATGATTACTATTACCACGTTGTATGATATCATGACTCTTAATCGACGACGCCGCCGAGTTTCTCGTCCTCAACTCAGCCACCGAACTCGCTTCCGCAATCGACTCACTCGGACCAATCACTTCAAAGCCCTTCGTCATATGAACATTCCCAACGAGTTGACCCAGCACGACAGATTCCGACACCAAACTCTTTCTCTTATGTTGCTGCTGCATTGTCGCCCTCACGATCTCAGTATGCATGGCGCTCGATAACCTCCTGACTCCTTTCGCTCCACCGATCAAAACCGCCGGGTTAATGTCGGAACCTTTATTGTTACTGTGTTTAGAGAAGAAGAGAACTGACTCGGGGCTCCGGTTACGAATCCGGGTTAACGGGTCACCGACGAATAACGAGGTCTTTGCGTCAACGAGCATCACGTGCTTGAAGTTGCGTCTGACTCGTCCGAGCAGCATCGGGTAACACGCCCATCTCCTCAAGCTCATCGGCACGTGATCGATAAACCCGGAGAGCGAGTTCTCTGGGTCTAACTCGGTCGCGTCGAAACCCACGACGGAGCCGTGAGTCAACTCGGTTGACTCGGTCTCGTTCAATGCGGAATCGTTGACTCGGTGGCTCTTCTTACCCCAGATAGGCTCAGAGATATCCTTCATAGATTCCTTCTTCATGAAACGAGACAGGTTAAACCCTAAAACGGAGTCGTTTTGGGTCGACGAGTTTGCGTTTCGGTGAACGTCGACGAGTTTCAAGAACGAGTCGTTCTCTTCCTCGATCAGGTTGGTGAATCTAGTTGCGGAGGAAGGAGAGTTGAAGAGTAGAACGACGTCGGATCGGGAAGTGACTCCTGAGCGGTGTAGCAACCGCATGAAGAGGCGGAGATCTTCCGACGTCGTATGGGAAGCGATATGAGCAACGATGAGACCGTGCATGCTCTTGGTTCCTCTCAGGAACAGAGTACCCATCCCCTGAAGAGCGTAACGTCGAGGTTTGGCGACGGAGACGGTGCGAGTGAGGAGAAAGCGACGGTGTGAACCGGGAGAGACGACAGAGGAAGGTTCGAAGGTGGAGAGAGTGAAGAGGAAGAGTGTGAGGAAGAGGAGGAGGATGCATATTGAGATTGTGGATTGTGCTTTGGAGAGGAGAAGACGGGAAGGTTTTGAGCGGAAGAGAGTCGCCGGAGATGAAGAAGAAGAAGGAGAGACGACGTCGTTGTGGTCAGGGAAGAAGACCAAGAGGAAACCCATTCCTCTGTTAGTGTTCTTCGTCTCTTTCGCTGATGATATCAAACCCATTCTGTCTCTCTTTAGGAGTTAGTGGTGACGAGAGGCTGAGACTGATAAGAGCATTCGCTTTCTTCTCGAACTTGCCTTTTAATATTTTGCATCAAAACTGTTAATATCTTTTTTTATTCAATAAAATTATTTAATACCTTTAATTTATGATGTTGTTGGCAGCAAGGAAAAGGATGCCCGGGTCTCGTCACCCCGGGTCGGATACTTGTTTTGGAAACAAACAAAAATGTGGGTAGCATAATCAGGAGATGTTTATTAACCTGATATGGGCACCCGAATTTAATATTTAGTTAATAAATAAGTAGACTATGATTAAAATGTCTATTATTAGCCTTTTTGTTAGCTATGAATACCATCACATGTTTTACTAAAATAACTCATATTCATGAATCATGAGAGAGAGAGAGAGATGTCTTTAGTGAATTGTATCGAGCCTCTAAAAGAAAGACTAGTATAGTCTGAGATTGTGTATTATCAATTTGATTAACACGTTATTAAAGGGTGTGCCTACTATTCTTGAAAATAAAGTTTGACTGTTCTTATTCCATGTGAAAACATTGAAAATTTTAGGCCTGTGTAACTTGTATACCTTGACCGGATTAACCATTGACAAGTTTATGTATTCCTTCAAGGGATTTTATTTGAGACTTTTGAAACGATTTGTAAATGTATGGAATCTCTATTACCAACGAGATCGTCACTAATTTCGTGTTATCTCTTTTTTACTACCTAAGAATAGGATTATCGCATGATTAGAAAAGAGGAGTATTTAAAAAAAAATTTATTTATATAACTTTTCTGATTAAAAAACAAAAAATTAAAATGTAACCAATTACGAGTCACCATATATCATGAGGCCCGAGGAACAGTCCAAGCACCCATAAAAATTGGACGCTTATTTTGGCAACAGAGACATCAAATTATATTTCTTTATGCCCCTCCCTTTACCTTTCCCCTAAACACCCTAACCCCTCCTCCAATAATAGTGCTCTAAGAAGACCAATCAACTTTAGATAGAGAATTGTAGATTATAATCATACCTTTTTCTGTAAAAATAAAGAATTAAATCTAAATTTATAAAAGATACAGACCTAACCTTTCTATTAAAGACACAAACCTAATACCGGATGGAGGTACAATCCATAGATAAACCCTTTTTTGAACATTTAAATGGGTTAAAAACAATAATTCATATTGTGTGGCCACAAAATGAAATGTACTCTAGTAAAACGCCCACATCATTAAATCTGCCCCCTTGAGTACAGCTAGACATGAAGGAAGGGCTAACTGTATAAAAAAATCAAATGTGATAGTATGACTTTTGTTTAGGAGTCCGTGAGAACAAGTGTGTGTTGAACGTTGACGGTGGATCTCTATTCTCATTGGAACCTTCTGATGAAGCTCCTTCACACGTGGCGTCTCTTCTTCTGCAAGTTAGGTCGGGACTTGTGATTTATTTACTAAATTATATCTCGACATTTAGACCCATTACCAGATTTTGTGTCGAAAATCTTTTAGAGTTCTGGATTCACTACGAAACAAACTAACAATCAACCAAAAACAATCCAAAACAAATGTTTTGAATATACTATACTTATCAAGGCTTTGAGTCCAGTTGTAGTTCAATTAATTTAAAGCAGTCTCTATCAATAACGTTCAAAGTTTTTCATAGACATTAATTACTATAAACTACACACAAAAAAAAAATCCTTCTCGAACGTAAATATATAACTGAGAAGATTTCTGAAAATCCTGAGCTCCCGCTGTCATCCAAATTATTTTGATTGTCTATTAAAAAAAAAGAGTTTGATCACGACGCGTACTTACTGACATGATAAAAGCAAACTTGTACTTTTTGCCGCTTGGCAAACTCTCTGGTGATTTTTTCCTCTCAGTATTATTTTTATCTATTGCCCAATTCTAACATAAATGTCTGAGCAAGCCTGCCCCTAACTGTTTCTAAACCATCAAGCTGTCGGCGACGGGCGACCACCCTTAATTTGTTGGTGGCCTTGAGTCATTTCAACTTGACCTATTTTTAAAGCCCAAACAATTTAAAAAAAAAAAACAATTTATAATTTATAATTCACTATAATGGCCCAAAAATATTGTGGTGGGCTTTGGAAAAGAGCGTGGGTGACAGGTGTTTCATCTATTGTCAGTTGAATTAAGCTTAGAAAATGTAAATCCATCACAAGTATGATGTGTGCTGTGTTGGGAAACTCAAATAAGAATGACTAATGTTATTTGATTAATCAAAAACCACGTTATCACCAAACACATAAAGCAAACTCTAGTTGATACCAAAAGAACCGCCAGAAACAAAGGAGAATACACAATAAGACCTTTCTACTAAACACCGTACTTAGTTCCATCAACCAGAGGCCACTTGACTTCCAGAGTTATCCCCTGGAGATTCGATCTTAGGCTTCTTTCTCTTTGTACAATACCCTGACCACGACAACCTAACAAAGACAAAACCCACAATGTTACAAAAATAAAAATAAAAAATCTCAAATACGTTATTAAACAATAAAAGCTTGAAACAGAGAAGGTAGGGCTTTTTGTTTGCAGCTTACCCCAGCTGCAAGGAAGTATCGGAATAGTGATCCTCATTGTCATTATCGTCATCGTCTGATGAAGAGCTCTCGTGCTCCTCTTGTGGGCTAGAGAATTGATGTATTTCACTCAACCCTTTTGGTCCTGTTGAATCTCTCGCCAACATCTCTACCTGAGGGTAAAATTAGCTTTAAACTCGGTATATATGGTTAAGACCAAAGTGAGCTAGTGTAAGGGTTTAACAAATCTTTACCTGTTTGCGCAAAAGTTGGTTCTCTTCCAATGCTCTTCTCTCCTGATGATTATAAGTAAATGAAAACAAAGATGGTGAGGTTTTAACATTGTGTAAAGAATCAATGATGCAAATTTGAGTAAAGCCTTGTTCTTACCTGTAACCTGGATCTTTCTACCTGGTTGAGCAAGAGTTGTGTCTGAATCAAAATAAAACTTTGCAAGTCAAGAGAAGATTCACAGATCCTTGTTCTTTAGAATTAAAAAGTAAACAACGGTTCTTTTGTATCCACCTTTTGATTCTTGACACTATGCAAGCTATCACTCAACTGGTTTTCAAGAGAAATAAGATCCGAGAAACTCATACCCTCAAGCTCCTTACCCTTCAGTCTCCTGCTCTCATGAACACATACAAAAGATGAGCCAAGATGAACAATCAAACTTCACACAGTTTAAACCAGATAGATACATACTCAATTGCAAGTTGTAGTCTCTCAAGTTCACTCCTCACAGACTCATCTTTTTGCAACTGCAACAACAGAATTATGTAAGAAAAAAGGATACAGAATCTCGTGGTAGAGAAGATCACTGCTTATATACACATACCACAGCACCATTATCATGTGAAGAAGAACAAAGTAGAAGCTGTTGTTGTTCTCTTTGTTTATGATCAGCTGTTTCAGCTCTGTATCCATATCTAGAGAGAGTTTGCTCCATACTTCAACACATTTGATAAAAAAAAATCCCCATTAGATAAATCCTTTTAGTAGGCTTGACCATAACACCAAAACAACCAAAACACTTAGAAAATGTCTTCTGCATTTCACTAAAGAAGAGATAACACACACCTCTTAGGAGACAAATTAACTCTTCTATGTTCTACTATAATCTTAAGAGTTATAGATCAGTACCAAGGTTGCATTTTTATTCAACAGTTAGCGTTTATAAACTCAAAAGTCACAATCACCCAAATTATAGAGACACAAGTCTCGATTTCTACAAGGATAAGTCTTTAAAACCAAAAGACGGAACAAGCACTTTGCTCTGTTTTCGATGACAAACAAGTTGCTCTGTTTTCAATCGCTCTCTTTAGACACAAAATCCTAGAAAGCAACATACTTTGCAAATCTCAAATGAAACCAGAACAAAAAAGAATCATTTTTAGTTAGTTTACCAGCCGCTGGAGAAATCGTAAACCTTGCCGGTGCTGGAGAAGATGATGAGAGCAACATCGGCCTCACAGAGAATAGAAAGCTCTTTGGCCTTCTTCATCAACCCGTTACGTCTTTTGGAGAACGTGACTTGACGACTGTTCACATTCTCAATCTTCTTAATCTCAATCCTTCCTCTCCCCATCTTCTATCAAGTTTCAACCTGGTTTGCTCTGTAAAATTGAGAGAGATTATACAGAGGAGGAAGTAGTAAGCCTTTGAATATATAGATAGAGATTCTGTATATAGGAATGGGTTTTCTATAGGAAAGAAGGAGGCTAGAATTAGGGTATTGCATAAAAAAGATGGGAGTTACTATAAGTAGCAATGTTCCATATTTGGTTTGCTTTGCTTTCGTGTGAGTGTTTGTTTTCTTCTTTTAGGAACTTACTTTCCCTTTTATAACGCCTTTGTTTCGTTTGTCTTCTCTTCTTCTCCTACTGTAAAATTTGCTTTCTCTTTTCTTACTTTTGGTTATATATAAATTTACTATGTAGGGTTTTCGTTTCTGCTTGCTTTAGTTCACCTTTAATGACGGTTATAAACTTAATTTACCAAAAAAATATTAAAACATTACAGGTTTACAAAGAAAGTAATTTCTATTTTTCGGAAAAAGTTGACCGTGTATCACGGTATAATCCTCTATATATTAATTGAGAAACATTTGAAAAGATGTAACCTCAAGTTTGTATTAATTAAAAAGTAACCTTACTTAGTTGTCAATCAATTAGCATATCAATTAAACTGACGTGGCGGCTTTAGGTTCAATTGAAATTTGCTATGGAAAAATAATTAGAGACGCATATAATGCATGTAACATAGTTTATAATTTATATATATCGCACGCATGTAATGGAAGAAAAGGAAAATATACGATTTGATAACGATTTGCATATATTAACTATAATAACTTCATTCCTTTTAATTTATGGAAGTGTATATGTAAAATGGAAAATACTTAAATTCAAATAATCATAACGTAATTTATAAATCATTGGTGTAAAGTTTTGTTACACAAATATGCAAA
>CAKOAT010101377.1:4371-19822 GCA_932364175.1 Eruca vesicaria subsp. sativa | reverse complement strand
TTAAAAACATTAGGGAACTTGCTATACTCTACCAATCAAGCCCAGTGACACTCCATTTATTTTCCATCACTCGAACACTGAAAAGTAAAAAGATATATGAAATCAGATCCATTAAATTCTAAGATTTGATTTACATTTCTAATTAAAGTTGTTTTTGATCATACGTATAGATAATTATATAAAAATTCCAAAATTCTAATATTTCAAATACATACAAAAACTATCATATGTAAATTTTAAATTTGTAAATATTAAAATTTTATATTTTAATTACATATATTCACCCTGCGCAAGGCGCAGGTCTTATCCTAGTTTAATACTACAAGATTATGGGGTATGTTTTCTTAAAAAAATTGATCAGCTGCTATAGTCAACTGAAAATTCGGTACGACGTACGAATATTTTTTTTATTAAAGATCGAAATTTATTTATTTTGGCATATGTTATTTATATTCAACACTCATGTAGTCATATTATATAGTGTTAGATTTAGATGTTTTCTATACCACAATATAATACTAAGAAATATTACGTAATAATAATTCAGCCTTTACCCTAATCTAATTTAAAAAATGGTATCCAAAACTAATAACATGGTTTTATTTGTACTTTTAGTTTTATAGATGTGGCGTTAACGCTTTAATAGATAGTAAAATCTCAGAAAGAGGATTACTTCCCCCCAAACCGAATTTGTTATATTTTTAGGAAAGAAGATTTCCCTTTTAAGTTGACTCTCTATCGTAACCGAAAATATATATAGAGAATAACGTACATTGTATTTCGGAATTATCCAAATATTAGGAAAGCACTTATATTGGGAAATAATAAATCGCTGGCTGGTTATAGATTTTGTAAATAACGATATTTAAAACTAAATTTAAATATAATAATAAGAAATAACAGTTTTTAGCAAAGAAATAACAGTTTTTTTATTCATGTACTACACATATAGCATTCAAACAAAAATGTAATAACAAAATAAAAGTACTCATACCACTGTTTAATAATAAAATGAAAGTAATCATACCACTTCAAACAGGACGACATTACAAAATTGATGGTACTAAAACCCAACCTTTACCCTTTTCTTCCCATGTGTATAACCCAAAAAAAAAGACTTATTCTTAGGTTCACCTCCTAGGGTGAACCTCTAGGTTCACTAACCAATAGAATGATATTATTTTATATTTGATATCTTTTAAAAAAGGAAACAAAATCTTGTCAAATTATATTATTTTTTAAAAATAAAAATAGAACAAAATAGATAAGAATAATAATATTTACAAAAAACGAAAAAATCTTTAAAAATATATTTTAACATTATATTATGTTTTAAATAAAAGATAAAAATAAAATAAAAACAGTAATAATTGCAAAAAAAATTTAAAACAAAAATCTTTTAATATATCTTTAAAATAAAAACATGTGATTTAAAATAAAAAAATAAAAATAAATAAATAAACAGTATAATTGGTTAGTATTAATTTACCTAAGGGTTAAGATTTTTCCAAAGGGTTTATGATTTACCCAAGGGTTTAGGGTCTAGGGTTTAGTATTAGGGTTTAGGGTTTAGGGTTTAGGATTAGGGTTTAGTGTTTTAGTATTAAATATATTTTTTTAGTTTTTTTTCCTTTTTCTAATATTATTATTTTTTTCTATTTTTATTTTAAAAAAGAATATATCTTAACAAGATTTTATTTCCTTTTAGAAAAGATATCAAATATGAAATAACACCATTCTATTGGTTAGTGAACCTACAGGTTCACCATAGGGAGTGAACCTAAGAATAACTCAAAATAAAATGGAAAGTACTATTTTCTTTAAAATTCCCACCGTTTTAGTAATCTATCAATAAAGAACCAACAACTTGTCGTAGTTACATGCAAATTCTTTTACTTTCTTTTCTCAAGCTTCAAATAAAACTAGGTGTTTTGCCCGCACATGCGGACTTAATTTTCTTACAAATATTTGTTATTTTTTGTTTTATTAATTCTAAAATAATATTATAAGTTATTTTTTATAGTTTTAAAAAACCTAAATCAAACATTAAAATATTTTTATATGAATATATATTTAGATTATGGATAATTCTTAACATTATTATTAATTTAAATCATTTATCTAATCAAATAAGTTTAATTATCTTTAAATCAATTTAAAAAATATCAAAATAAATGATTATTTGCATACAAAAAATTCGACCTAAAACAATAAACTTTTTTACATGATAAAGTTATTTACAAACTAATTTTTCAGTTGAAACTTTGAAAAATTTAAAGTCTATTTCATTTTTTCTTAATTGATAAAAATTTTGAAAAATTGAATCGATAAATTTACATTCAAAAATTGATCTTACAGAAAGAATAATATTAGTTTAGATAATAATACAATATATTTGAATTTATTTTTTCAAACATGTATTTTATTAAGGTTTAACTATATAAAATATAAATATAAATTTAATTTAAGTGTGAGTTCCGAGGCGAAAAATAACTTCACAGATATATATCATTATATTATATTATTATATTCTTTTAAGTTGAAAATAATTACGTTATAAATTTTCAGTTTTCTTTTATGAATTATATACAATTAAAAATTTTACTTTATGAATATTAATTTATGTGTTTTCAGTTTTTATTTTTTTAGTTAACATATATTTTCCGGATAACAACACAATATCTATATATGAATTGTCTTTTTATTTTTAAATATATATTTAGATTATGGATAATTCTTATCATTATTATTAATTTAAATCATTTATCTAATCAAATAAGTATTAAATTCGTTTTTATTTTGGGCTGATTTATATATTTTATTCATTAAGGATATAAACGATATTAACCACTCTAACTTTCAACGTGAGAGCTCCGTTACGAAAAATCACTTCGCAAATAATAGTATAGATATGTTTTTGAGAAAATAATAAAACTTGAGGATAATCACAAAAAGACGCATAGACAAAAAACACGATATTCTTATATACATATGAAGTAAATCTTTCATAGATAGAAACATAAAATATTGTTGTACATTTTTTGTCAACAAACATGATGTATATCTAAACTCTATTTGCAGCGAATCTCGGTAATTTAATTTGTCTGCACCGTTAAAAAAAAAAGTAAAAGATGAAAAGAGCAAACAATGCTCTTGGTTGTTTGGGTCTAAACAACACATATTTGGGCCTATAGACACATTTTGATGTAATAGTATGAATTGCTGATGAAAACCAGGAAACGATATTCACTGTAATCATCACACTAACAAATACTACCTGTATATTTTTTTACAGGAAAGAGATCGGGTCATGGAACAAGAAACAATACCACGGGAGCCTGAGACAATGTCGTCGATCCATAAATTAGCCAGACTAGACAATTATCTAGACGCCTTGAAAAACTCCCCTTCCTTCATCTTGATCCAAGACTCCTTCACAACCCTACAAGAGTTCCAGAGAGCATCCCCTGACTTCCAGACTCGTTGGAGTATTCTTGATAGTGTTCTTCGTGGTATCATGTATATATGGTGATATAGTTCTTACTTCTTAACGTAATAAAATTGTTAAGATCTTCTCGATACTGTGCTTCTTGATTGTGTCAAGTGTCGTATGTACTGATAATTAATTTACTCAAAAACACATCATGAAAAATTCGCATAGGTGGATATGAATAGGGGAGGGATTTTTTTTTGGGAAATTAGGCACAATATTCATAGTAATCCAACAAAAACAATATCTAACCATATTAAAGCCATGATTATGTTATGGTTGCTTTTTTTCTGTTTATTCTCCATCTTACTCTTCACCTGCGCGTGGAAGCGGAAACCGTTTCTTCTCTCTTCCGTTCCGTAACCATAAGAACTCACCTTCTCTTTTCCTTTTAAAATTTAAGGAGAACACGACTTCGGAAGAAGCTTTTAAGAATGCATGTTACATGTGGAAGTGGAACGAGTAGTTCATATCCAACGTATATGTCCTATACTATTGTAAATATTGTATAGTATCAGGTTTGCTACCATGTAAAGTACTGATTTTTGTGCATATACCTTGTATATGTACTTGTGTATGTTAACAAGTTCTTTACACTATTTGTTTGAATTCCCCAACTAACCTTATATTCACTTCTTCTGCAACACATAAAATTAAAACTATTTGGATCTTAGCGAACATTGCAATTGTTATCAGTTAATCATACTATATTATATATACAATAGTATAGTTTCTTAGAATTAGTGTTTTGAACATTTAGGTTTAAGGCTAAGGGTTTAGGGTGGATGGTTTAGTGTTAACGGTTTAGGGCATCCGATTTATGGTTAAGTGTGTAGGGTTTAGTGTTTATGGTTTAGGGTTTGAGGTTTATGGTCTATGATTAGGGTTTAGGGCATAGGGTATAGCCTCCATTTTCATTTGTTTCACAAATAAGAATACTATATTATATTTACAATAGTATAGTTTCTTCGAATTGGTGTTATGAACATTTCATATTAAATCCTAAACCATAAATCTATACGTTGAATTGGACAGTAAGGGTTTAGATGACCTTCGCCCCTCCCCACCCTCCCCAATTTTGGTTATGAATTGTGGATACACATAGACATTATAGGTCTAGGGTCTACCATAATGGCTTCAGCGGTAGGGTTTAGGGTTTAGTTTTAAGGGTTAAGGACATAGGGTTTAGGGTTTAGCCTCCATTTGGGAGCCCTTGTTTTGCAACACATGAAATTAGAACAATATGGACCTTAGCGGACATTGCATTTGTTTCGCAGATAAGCATACTATATTTTATTGACAATAGTATAGGTTCTTCGACTTGTTGTTTAGGGCAGCATGATTATGGTTTAGGCTAAGGGTTTAGGGTTTATGTAATCTTCAGTTCCCAATATGTGTATATGTTGCATCTAAAAAGAAGTCAAGCATTTAGTTTTATGGTGGTACTAGCTGTGGAGAACGTGTGGGACTCATTGTTGGTTGTCTATCTAGTTGAGGTGTGTAAACTCGAAGCGTTATACTATCTACAAAGTTGTATAGTTAAGTATGTTCTGCATCAAAAATGGCACTTGTGATTGTATACAACTGTCTTGTTCATTACCTCCCCCTTTTGTATAGTCTGTTTCAACCAACAACAACATTCTATTGCAAAAATTACTTATGTGCCTTAATAAGTTTTTTACACCATATGTGTGATTTTACCAACTAACCATATATTAATATGCCACATTTTTTATGGACTATAAAGGTTATAGTATCCAACTTCTATTTTACTCCCCCATAAACTGTCTTCGAATCCCCTGTTGCTCCTTCTATATAATCATTATTTGGTCTCTCTTTTCCTATACTAAACGAACTCATTTGTAGTATAGTTTTTGGCTTTCACTTTATCTCCCTGCTACAGTACGTGATATATATGCATACAGGTCTTGATAGTGTTAGATGTGTGTTACAATATTTCTGCTCACTTGCCTCAAACCGACGTACATGCGCGTGAAAGGACAAAAGAGTCCAAAGTCGGTGCAAATTGTCAAATCAAATTGCATTGTGTATACACTTCATTTTCGTGTTTACTATGAATATTGTGAAAATTGCCCCTTTTTTTTCTGAGCAGGGGCAGTCTTTATATCATATTCTACTAGGTTGCATGCAATCGAAAACGAATACGTAGAAACGAAACGTTTCAAAACATAGAAACATGATTTTTCAAAAAAATTAGAAATGAAAACGTATTAGAAACCTCTATAATATGTATCTGTGTTACATACGCTTAATATTTTTGTGTGATTTATCTAAGAGAAAAATTAAGTAATATAAGTATTATTTTTTGTGCATTTTATAAAATTATAATCAATATTCAGTCATTAGAAAACTAACACATGTTATGATTCGATAAAAATATGGAACAATTTTTCTTTAGATCGAACCATTATACCAAAATGATAACAAATATCGAAAGATAATATTAAAATATAAGTTAATAAACATATAATCACTAACATAAAAACGTTTTCAGAAAAATTAGAAATAAAAACGTTTTAGAAACGTCTATAATATGTATGTGTATAGACTGAAGACATGATCGCAAGACTCAAGATTTTTTGTAGGTATTGTCATGTTTTTAGTACTGAATGCTATGCTCGTGATCTGTGGAAGGGACTTGATAGGCTTGCTGTGTGGGATCTCGAGAACATGAACATCACACCCTTCAAAGTTCACATAGCCGTCTTACGTATCCATGCATTTCTGACAATGCATGGATACAGTAAGGGATTGTTCCCGGAAGTGCTCATGGTTTCTGCCATTAGAGGCACTTTTCCTGAAGACGTAGTGGAAAAGCTCGAAAACTGCCATTCAATCACTACATAAGAGATTCCAGAATGACGAAGCAAAAAGCAGATACTCGAATGAAGCGTGAGATCAAGAGCTGGTGTGATCGTAACCCTCGTGGAGGATTGTTAGTCTTGATCTCATCAGACAAGGAATTCAATGACTTGTTGCATAAGATCTTAGGGCAAGGCTATCGATGCATTGTGGTATACGACTCAGAAAAAATCAAGGGAAAATACAATGAGAGTCTAGAAGATTATGAAATTCCATACATCACGTACCCAATGTTTTCCGCGGTGAGTATAGTTATTCTTTTGAATTGGATTTTTGATTTTATGCTTGTGTGTTAAATGTTATGTTTAATGTTTCCAGATTCAAGAGGAGCTATGAAGAAGCACAGCAGGGGAATGGCCACAGCTTCCGACTTCCGCTGGTTTAAGAAGAACAAGATCTTGGAATAATATCGTTTTTGTGTTTACATTTTTGGTGTGATTCAAAACAAAGCTTCCTTTAATTTTACAATGTGCTGATCTTGTTTATATGCATGGTTCATTTCTTTGGACCTGATTTGGAGTTCTACATAAGAAAAAACAATTTGTCAACAGCTAGGTTCGAGTTACTGCGTTATTGGTTGTTGAAATAAGAACAAGATCCAGTATTGGAATAATATCATTTTCTTGTTTACATTTTTGGTGTGATTCAAAACTAAGTTTCCTTTAATTTCACAATGTGTTGATCTTGTTTATATGCATGGTTCGCTAGCTCGCTAGATTGCATGCAATCGGAACGGATACGTAGAGACGAAACGTTCGTAACATAGAAACGTGATTTTCAGAAAAATTAGAAATGGAAACATTTTAGAAAAAAATTAAGTACAATAAGTATTATTTTTTGTGCATTTTATAAAAATTATAATCAATATTCAATCATTAGAAAACTAACATATGTTATCATTTGATAAAACTATGGAGCGATTTCATTCCAGATCAAACAATTATACCAAAATGATAACAAATATCGAAAGATAAATACTAAAATATAAGTTAATAACTATGTAACACTAACATCAAATGGAAAATATAGTTACTCTTTCGTGTTTCTAATTAGAATCGCGAGTCTCCGAATCAGAAACACAAGTTTCTATCATGTTTTCAAAATCAAATTTCAAGAAATATGTTTCCAAAATAAATTTTCAAGAAACGTGTTTTTAAACAGTTTCTTCAAATTTCCAAAAGATTTTGATTTCGAAACGTTTGTTGGTGTCAAAATCAGTCACAACAGAATCAATGGCAAAAAGTCTCCGCAGAAAATATAAAAGAAATCGTTTTATAAAACTCAAAGAATCGTTTTATAAAACTCGAAGAATCGTTTTGTAAAACTCCAGAATCGTTTTATAAAACTCGAAGAATCGTTTTATAAAACTCTAGAATCGTTTTATAAAACTCGAAGAATCATTTTATTAAACTCGAGAATCGTTTTATAAAACTCGAAAAATCGTTTTATAAAATTTGAGAATCGTTTTATAAAACTCAATAATCATTTTATAAAACTCGAAGAATCGTTTTATAATTATAAAACTCGAGAATCATTTTATAAAACTCGAAGAATCGTTTTATACAACTCGAGAATCGTTTTATAGAACTCGAAGACCGTTTTATAAAACTCGAGAATTGTTTTATAAAACTCGAGAATCATTTTATAAAACTCGAGAATCGTTTTATAAAACTCGAGAATTGTTTTATAAAACTCGAGAATCATTTTATAAAACTCGAGAATCGTTTATAAAACTCGAGAATCGTTTTATAAAACTCGAACATCGTTTTATAAAAACTCGAACATCGTTTTATAAAAACTTGAAGAATCGTTTTATAAAACTTGAGAATCATTTTATAAAACTCGAGAATCGTTTTATAAAAACTCGAAGAATCGAGAATCGTTTTATAAAAATCGAAGATCGTTTTATAAAACTCGAGAATTGTGTCACAAAATCGCGAAAAACCGAAACCGCCACAAAACGCGAACTAGTCACAACTAGTTCGCCTGCTGGCGAACTAAGCCGAGCTGGCTTCGTTCGCCAGCAGGCGAAATAGGAGCCTCCCGACTAGTTCGCCAGCAGGCGAACTAGGAGCTTCTCGACTAGTTTGCCTGCTGGCGAACTAAGCCAGCTCGGCTTAGTTCGCCAGCAGGCGAACTAGGAACCTCCCGACTAGTTCGCCAGCAGGCGAACTAGAGACTCCCCAACGGCGAACTAAGAGGTGCTGACTTTGCCCCACAGGTTCTTATCGCCTAGTTCGCCATATGGCGACCTGGCCAAGCTGAACTAGCTCGCCGTACGTCGAGCCGACCATCCCGAGCCTCGATCTCCCACATCCTTGATTCAAGGCATACGTCCTTCGACACGACCGTATTCCGAATCACGGTCGAAATGTCTCCCGTTTCGTCTCGATCTGTCCTATCGTTTGAGTTTTACGATAAAAAACGTAAAACTTTGTTTTCTCGAAAAGAACTCGAGGAAATCGTAGAAAACGGCAACGGTTAAACGAAACACCGAATATTGCCTAAACTATATGATTTATTCGAGATTTTTCGTAAAAATCGTACAAAACGCGTTTTTAATAAAACCCCGAGTAAATCGTAGAAAACGGCAACGATTAATCGAAACATCGAACATTGCTTAGCTTTACGATTAACTCGAGAAACTTATCTAAAAACGGCATCGTATCAGGAAACGATCTTGTCTAAAGTTGTAACGGATTTATTGCAAAACGGCTCGGAAAGTCATAAAACGCGATAAAAGCCACTCGCGACTTTAAACGAAGTCCAACCCGAAGATAAGACGACGTTTTCGCGATTTACTCGCAGAAAGAANATTGCTTAGCTTTACGATTAACTCGAGAAACTTATCTAAAAACGGCATCGTATCAGGAAACGATCTTGTCTAAAGTTGTAACGGATTTATTGCAAAACGGCTCGGAAAGTCATAAAACGCGATAAAAGCCACTCGCGACTTTAAACGAAGTCCAACCCGAAGATAAGACGACGTTTTCGCGATTTACTCGCAGAAAGAAAATAAATGTCAGACTTGAAGATAAATGTCAAGTTTGAGGATAAATAGAAGATTTCCGCGGGAAAAAAGAAAAGATCGAGATAAATGGAAGATTCCCATTAAAATCAAATCTGGGCGAAATGGAAAGACTAAACTGCCTAGGAAGGGAGTATATAAGCAAGAGGCATAGGGCAGAAGCAAATGGACGAATTTCAGAGCTCTCATCTGAGACTTTTACAACTTTCTAGACTTAGAATTTTTCGCACTTAGAAACTTAGGCTTTTTCTTGACAAGTTCGGTTTCTATGACTGGCGCTCAATTACTAGACGAACTAGCCCAGGCAGTTCAATCTTTGGTCCAGCTCTACCAACTGAACTACGTTCGACTTGATCCCCGAAAGGGGTACGTAGGCAGCCTTTCATAAGGTTCAGTCCGAAATCAATCAAACATTTTTTCCTATCTTTTTCCGTCTTTCGTTATCCAGCTGCAACTCGACTAGATCTAGGGTTTTATGTTTGTAACTCGCTGATGGCCCCTGCGGCCAAAGCCTTTGTATATCCTTGTAATGATCGCAACGGTCTTACGCGAATCAGAAATAAGATCGACTTTCTTTATAAATTCGTTTTATTGCGTTTTTCATATTTTTCCGCATTTATTTGGTTACTTGTCATTGGCTTTCGCAGTGATCCGGTTCCTCTGGGAAATTAGGGTTTTCCTAAGTTTCCTTATTTAACGGAAATCGATAAGTGTGAATCTCGGTTCCCACAGTTTGGCGCTAGAAGGAGGGGGGGGGTCGGATTACTCTTACTCATAGCCGCAAAATGCTTGACCAAAACGATGTCTGGGTGTATGAAAGACAAAGTCACAACTCGCAAAAGACGGTGAGTTGGCCAAGCAACCTAGCTTGCCATCTTGGCGAGCTGACCAGCTTTACACCTCATCCTAGAGGCACTGACTTTTCCCCGAGGGTCCGCACAATCCAACTCATAGCTATGGTGAGCCAGACCGTACTCTAAACATTAATTGCACTGCTTTTCGTTTCGACTCAATCAAAGTTTTCGTTGAGATTTTAAAACGAAAACAAGATAGCTTGATGAATCGGGACTGTGCTCGCTGACTCACATTTAGGCAAGTTGGACAAGCTCGATGGATCGAAACGTCTCCATCTCGAATCTTGATTGAGACGCTTTTTGTTTCGTCTCAATCGGACTTTCCGTTGAGATTCTACGACGAAAACAAGTCAACTCAACGAATCGAGATCACCCGCGCCAAGCGTCCTATCTCACCGAACGTAGAGCTAGCTAGCTCGTCATACGGCAAACTGAACCAAGCGCCTGGCTTGCCCGAGAGACGCTGACTTTGCCTCAAGGGTTCTTACCATCCGGATCGCCACACAGCGAGCTGAAAGGGTTCACCCGACTTGCCCTACGTCGAGCTGAACCAATCCTCGAGTTTCTCTCTCGAGTCTTGATCGCGCTGATTCTCGTTTCGACTCAATCGGAATTTCCATCGGGATTTTACGATAAAACCGCGAAGACTTGTTTCTTCGTATAGGTTCGAATCAATCGTCTAAAACGGCAACAGTTGACTTACCACCAAAGTTGCCTAAACTAGACGAGAAATCTGAACTCTCTAGACCCAATTCGGTTTTACGAAACTCTGCCACGCTAAGTCGAAAACATCCAATCATAAACCTGTGATTGATTTTTTCGATATACAAAGCGTACCTAGTCGGTCAAATAAAACCAGAAATACGAAGAAACAAGAACATGAGCTCCGATGGTTAAGTCTTCTCCCCGCTCCGTTACTCTTGCTGGTAATTCGTCGAAGACCGGTAAGTCAAAAGACGAAGAACGAAGAATAGCCAATCCCAAATCATCGATGAAACTAAGGCATAACTTGCAAACCGATCCAATCTCTCGTACAACCGAGAAACGATCGCCCCGCATTCAAATGTACTCATTTCCTAAAAGAAAGAGGGAGCTAGAGACGCTGACGTTGTCTTAAAACCGACTCGCTCCTAGAAGTTTTCGTAAATCAGACATACTCCAAGTAATCTCCGATCCACTATGCTCTTTAATCGACCCGGATTGTCGATCATCCCAATCCTTTAAACGAAACTCGTCTTTCTTCTTTCGCCAAACATTTTTTCTCGCATCTAGAAAACGCTTTCTAAAATAAGCGGAATAGTATTCAGATGATGCAACGCCTCATCGAAACCATCCCAAAAGCAAACGACAATCTAAAAACCGTCTAAGCGCTAAAGACTGATCTAAACCGTCTGGGAAATAATCTTGAGGAATATACAGCATCACTCGTCGCAATCATGCGGTTAGAAAATCTGTGCGAAACTTCAGAGCGAAACTCTATTATTTGCCGAAGTCATAAAGATTTTCTCAAACTTGATAAAACAAGTATAAGAATCGAAATCTTTAGGTATCAAAGCATTGATCTCATTTTCCGTCAAACCAAGTGAGTCACGGAATAATGTCAAGAACATTTGCGGCGAAAGAAAAATCGAGAACACAAAGCAGCAATAGAGAACACGTCCTCCCTTCTCGCCGACTGATCCTATTGCTGATTATGTGATTCATTCCATCCGAGAAACCCGCTAAAACATTTTGCGACTAAATCTTGGTGAAATAAATTTTGGTAAAACTCCGCGAGTGACTGTGAAAAAACCATCACCGAAGAATCAAAAACTCAGCGGAATGGTTTCTCGAAAAATCTGCGGAAACATTGTTAACCAATGTGTCGTGTCGATTACTAAATTCATCGCCCGTTACTTACGCGAGAAATCCTTCATATGGTCAGGATCATGTCATAACGAAGTAACTTTCGAAAGTAAACGTAATAGGTTTTGCGAAAAGTACATTCTAAGCTATACGATCCGGCACTGAGCGACCAATCTAAACTTTGACTCCTCGCGACACCATCTGAAAGATCTCACTCTTTAGCCCTTCGGTTCACGAGCATCCAGTCTCATTCCTCCCGATTACATCCGAGAATGAGACCGCCCCGCAAATGACTCCGCACGGGCTCTGCATCGAGCTTCTTAGGATCTGTCTCCCTCGAGTAAAAAAGAAACAACTTCCATACAAACAAAGGAAAGATTATACGAAACTTTCATCGTATAAATCAAACCTACAATGGAAAAACGTTTTTTATAACCACGGGCACACTTGGCATATCAAGCTCGACAAACGTTACTTGGCTATTGTCTGATCACGCTTCACTTCAATGCCAAGTTTACAAACCGACTCGACCTTTTCGATAGCACGAAAGTGTCGTGGTCTAATTCTCT
Organism: Eruca vesicaria subsp. sativa; assembly: GCA_932364175.1. NCBI lineage: Eukaryota > Viridiplantae > Streptophyta > Magnoliopsida > Brassicales > Brassicaceae > Eruca > Eruca vesicaria. The sequence continues at coordinate 7,153 of CAKOAT010101377.1, read as the reverse complement.
ACCAAATACGACCTTGGCTGTGCGGCTGAACACAACCTTCACGCCAAGCCAATACATTCAACGGATAATGCGAACTTGTCGAAAATAGGCTAAGTTCTGTATTCTCGCGATTCACTCTATTTCCGAAGCAAGTTGCTTACAAAATCAGACGTATAAGAAAACACTTGTACCAAAGCTCCTAAAGCCGTACGAATCTCGGAAGGTCAACACTTCAAAAAGCACCGTAACGAATAACTCTTCGTTTCGGGGAAACAACTTACGCGACCTCTCGGTCCTAATTGCTCTAGCACAAATCATAAAACTACCTAACATCCAAACAGGAATGTAAGTTTTAATTGCGAGTATCCGCAAACGAACCAAAGTGTTCCTGCAAAGCAAGGTTAAGACAAAACCCTCGCAACACCGCGCAACATCTTCGAGCCCGCAAACGATCCGAACACGAAACGCGACATATAAAATAAAAACCAAATTTCGGCACTGCGAGACATCTCAGACGCCCGGAGAATAGTTTTTCGACAAAAATACCTTCCTCGATAAAGTCATTTTCTTGGAAGACCTAACAGTCCGTCAGCGACTATAAAATTACGCAAAACTTCTTAACGTACGTATCCTTCGCGAAGGCCAAAACAACGTAAACGTCTATCACCTAAAAAGTTTTTTGCTGATCACAACAAACTCGCAACAGTACTAAACAAACTTAAGTTATCTCGCAGAGATAGCTCTCAAACACCCGACACAAGGGTAATAGCGCTATAAAAGAAATCCAAAATTTTGGTCAGCACTTCCGGGCAACTTAGAAATTGTTCCCGGTGAGATGCTCGGTTCCAACCAGACGAATCGTATAAGCCGAGAACCTATCGCGGATTCTAAATCGGTATGAAATCAGGTTAAAATCGCAACAGGCAAAACGAAAGCCGACTAGTCATTGCATAGCCTCAATCCGAAAGTAAACCTAGGTCTTGCCCTAAACCCATAACATTGGTCGCTAACGTCTCAAGGCATGAATCGAGATCCTAAAGGCATGTCTCTTCGTCTATATCTAAACGCTCACTCGATTTACTAAACATCCTAAAACGGGCAAACGAACAAGGCGATACACTAAGGGAAAAAGGAATGCGAGACGACAACTCGCGGACCTCCCTCAATATCAACTCATAATCTTCCCGCTACATTCATACNTCCTAAAGGCATGTCTCTTCGTCTATATCTAAACGCTCACTCGATTTACTAAACATCCTAAAACGGGCAAACGAACAAGGCGATACACTAAGGGAAAAAGGAATGCGAGACGACAACTCGCGGACCTCCCTCAATATCAACTCATAATCTTCCCGCTACATTCATACGAATAAAAACACGCTCTTAAAAACGCAAACTGTTTTTTAATAAAACCGCAAAAGGGGCAGGGACTCAGAGCCGCACACGGCCTGTCCGAAAACTATAACGGCCACGCTCGGCCAGACCAAACGGTCTACGAGGCTAGTCTCAAGGCTGGCAAAGGTCCATATGCCATCGACATCAATATGCTCGATAATTCCTACACAACATATAACTAGACCGTAAAGGTCTTGCTAGGAAACAGGTCATACGAACCTTAACTCCGAAACGAACTACGAAAGGCTTGATCCCCTCAAAAGGGTACGTATGCAGCCTTCACAAGGCGTAGCCCTAATCTTAAACGCTTTCCGCTCCCTGGAGAGTGGAAATATCACTTTCAATGGACCTTTCCAACCATTAATTCTGCCTATCTTAACTAAAACTGGCTAACCACTCGCAAGAACCTTACGCTAAAGGCTCAAAATTCTAGCGAACTGGGGGGCTAACTGTTGGTGTCAAAATCGGTCAGAACGGAATCAATGGAAAAAAGTCTCCGCAGAAAAGATAAAAGAAATCGTTTTATAAAACTCGAAGAATCGTTTTATAAAACTCGAGAATCGTTTTATAAAAACTCAAGAATCGTTTTATAAAACTCAAAGAATCGTTTTATAAAACTCGAGAATCGTTTTATAAAACTCGAAGAATCGTTTTATAAAACTCGAGAATCGTTTTATAAAACTCAAGAATCATTTTATAAAACTCGAAGAATCGTTTTATAATTATAAAACTCGAGAATCGTTTTATAAAACTCGAAGAATCATTTTATAAAACTCTCGTTTTATAAAACTCGAAGACCATTTTATAAAACTCGAGAATTGTTTTATAAAACTCGAGAATCGTTTTATAAAACTCGAGAATCGTTTTATAAAACTCGAGAATCGTTTTATAAAACTCGAGAATTTTATAAGAAAACAAGGCGTTCCTCGAATAGCCTATTCCCAATTCCCAAGCCAACCAAAATCGTTTTATAAAACTCGAGAATCATTTTATAAAACTCGAGAATCGTTTTATAAAACTCGAAGATCGTTTTATAAAAACTCGAAGATCGTTTTATAAAAACTCGAAGAATCGTTTTATAAAACTTGAGAATCATTTTATGAAACTCGAGAATCGTTTTTAAAAAAATCGAAGAATCGAGAATCGTTTTTTAAAACTCGAAGATCGTTTTATAAAACTCGAGAATCGTTTTACAAAATCGCGAAAAACCGAAACCTCCGCAAAACGCGAACTAGTCACAACTAGTTCGCCTGCTGGCGAACTAAGCCGAGCTGGCTTAGTTCGCCAGCAGGCGAACTAGGAGCCTCTCGACTAGTTCGCTTGCTGGCGAACTAAACCAGCTCGGCTTAGTTCGCCAGCAGGCGAATTAGGAGCTTCCCGACTAGTTCGCCTGCTGGCGAACTAAGCC
>CAKOAT010101266.1:64463-92498 GCA_932364175.1 Eruca vesicaria subsp. sativa | reverse complement strand
AAAAATGTTCGGCGAAAGAAGAAAGACGAGTTTCGTTTGAAGGATTTGGATGATCGACAATCCGGGTCGATTAAAGACCATGGTGGATCGGAGATGACTTGGAGTATGTCTGATTTACGAGAACTTCTAGGAGCGAGTCGGTTTTATGACGACGTCAGCGTCTCTAGCTCCTTTTTTCTTTTAGGAAATGAGTACGTTTTAATGCGTGGCGATCGTTTTTCGGTTGTGCGAGAGATTGGATCGGTTTTCGAGTTATGCCTGAATGGTTAGAGAACAACAAATCGAGATAGACAAAAATTGCTTACGACTTAGCATGCTAGACTATCTTCTAAATTCTAAGTTCTCTAGGTTTCTTGGCAGTTTACAAGACTTTTTCGTTTCTTACCTACGAGAAATTAGAAGTCTAATAAAATTTTCGAATCGGACATACCTTAGCTTCATCGATGATTTGGGGTCGTCTATTCTTTGTTCTTCATCTTTTGACCTACCGGTCTTCGACGAATTACCAGCGAGAGTATCGGAGCGGGGAGAAGACTTAACCATCGGAGCCCGTGTTCTTGTTTCTTCGTACTGCTGGTTTTATTTGACCGACTAGGTGCGCTTTGTATATCGAAAAAATCAATCACGTGTTTATGATTGGACGTTTTCGACTTAGCGTGCCAGGGTTTCGTAAAATCGGATTAGGTTTAGAGAGTTCAGATTTCTCGTATAGTTTAGGCAACTTTGGTGTTAAGTCAACCGTTGCCGTTTTAGACGATTGATTGGAACCTATATGAAGAAACAAGTCTTTGTGGTTTTATCATAAAATCCCGATGGAAATTCCGGTTCAGACGAAACGAGAATCAGCGCGATCAAAACTTCGAGAGAACTCGAGGATTGGTTCCGCTCGACGTAAGGCAAGTCGGGCGAACCCTTTCAGCTCGTCGTGTGGCGATCTGGATTGCAAGAACCCTTGGGGCGAAGGCAGCGTCTCTTGGGCGAGCCAGGCGCTTGGGTCAGCTCACTGTATGGCGAGCTAGCTAGCTCTCTGTTCGGCGAGCTAAGACGCTTGGCGCGGGTGATCTCGATTCGTCGAGTTGACTTGTTTTCGTCGTAGAATCTCAACGGAAAGTCCGATTGAGACGAAACGAAAAGCGTCTCGATCAAGATTCGAGATGGAGATGTTTCGATCCATCGAGCTTGTCCAACTTGCCTAATGGTGAGTCGGCGAGCACAGTCCAGATTCATCAAGCTATCTTGTTTTCTTGGTAAAACCTCAACGAAAACTTTGATTGAGACGAAACGAAAAGCAGTGCGATTATTGTTTAGAGTACGGTCCGGCTCACCATAGCTATGAGTTGGATTGTGCGGACCCTCGGGAAAAAGTCAGTGCCTTTGGGACGAGGTGGAAAGCCGGTCAGCTCGCCAAGATGGCAAGCTAGGTTGCTTGGCAAACTCACCGTCTTTTCGGCTGGATAGTATTGCCCGATTCTGTGAGTAGCCTAAGGTTCTTCCGCGAACAACCTAGGGTTTTGTCGCGAATAACTTAGGGTTTTTCCGCGAGTGACCTAGGGCTTTCTCCGCGAGTAAAGCTAGGGTTTTGCCGCGGATAACCTACGGTTTTTCCGCGAGTTTCCTAATGTTTTTTTTCACGAACAGCCGCGAGTATCCTAGGGTTTATTTCGCGAGTAACTTACGGTTTGTTCCGCGAAAATCCTAGGGTGCTTTCCGCGAGTAACCTAGGGTTTTTCCGCGAACAACCTAGGGTTTTGTCGCGAATAACCTAGGTTTTTCCACGAACAAACTAGGGTTTTGCCGCGAATAACCTACGGTTTTTCCGCGAGTCACCTAAGGCTTTCTACGCGAGTAACCTAGGGTTTTTCCGCGGACAACCTAGGGTTTTGCCGCGAATAACCTACGGTTTTTCCGCGAGTCACCTAAGAATTTTTCCGCGAACAGCCTAGGGTTTTCCGCGAGTATCCTAGGATGTATTTCGCGAGCAAGTTACGGTTTGTTCCGCAGTTTCTGGGAGAGCAAGTTTTATTTTTCCGAAAGGTTCTCGGAAAACGTCTTTGCTTAACGTGTGAGATTTGTCCAACTCGGAAATAAGAAAAACACTATGGGGTTTGATAGATTTTATCGTTGCTCGTAGTGATCTGAGATAGAAATCGTGAGCTTGTTTTGTTGCTCTTTCCGTGGCGAAGAGTCGCAATTAGGTTTTCGATTTTGTTGAGTACTACACTGTTTGCGCGAGCGTTGGCTGTAGGAGCAGTCGCTGCTGGAGTTGTTTTACCAGCGTCTTTTTGCGAGTTGCGACTTTGTCTTTCATACATCCAGACATCGTTTTGGTCAAGCGTTTTGCGGCTATGAGTAAGAGTAATCCGACCCCCCCTCCTTCTAGCGCCAAACTGTGGGAACCAAAATTCACACTTGTCGATTTCCGTTAAATAAGGAAACTTAGGAAAACCATAATTTTCCAGAGGAACCGGATCTCTGCGAAAGCCAACGACAAGTAACCAAATAAATGCGGAAAAATATGAAAAACATAGTAAAACGAATTTATAAAGAAAGTCGATCTTATTTCCGATTCACGTAAGAGCGTTGCGATCATTACAAGGAATTACAAAGGCTTTGGCCGCAGGGGCCATCATCGAGTTACAAACATAAAACCCTAGATCTTGTCGAGTCGCAGCTCGATAACGAAAAACGGAAAAAGATAGGAAAAAAGGTTTGAATGATTTCGGACTGAACCTTATGAAAGGCTTCCTACGTACCCCTTTCGGGGATCAAGTCGAACGTAGTTCAGTTGGTAGAGCTGGACCAGAGATCGAACTGCCTGGGCGAGTTCGTCTAGTAATTGAGCGCCAGTCATAGAAACCGAACTTGTCGAGAAAAAGCCTAAGTTTCTAAGTGCGGAAAGTTCTAAGTCTAGAAAAGTTGTGAAAGTCTCAGATGAGAGCTCTGGATTTCGTCCCTCTCTTCTGCCCTACGCCTCTGGTTTATATACTCCTCGCCTTGACGGTTCGATCTTTCCATTTTGCCCGGATTTGAGTATTTTGGGAATCTTCCATTTTTCTCGATCCTTCCTTTTCTTCTGCGGAAATCTTCTATTTATCTTCAAACTTGCCTTTTATCTTCGAACTTTACATTTATTTTCCTTCTGCGAATAAACCGTCAAAACGTTATCGAATCTTCGGGTTAGATTCCGTTAAGATCGCGAGATGGGTTTTTATCGCGTTTTAGGTCCTTTCGGGCCGTCTTGCAATAAAAACCGTTTTCCGACTTTTTACGGGATTGTTTCCTGATCTGACATCGTTTTTAATAAATTCCTCGATTTAATCATAAGGTTTTACAATTTACTCGACTTTTTGTTAAAAATACGTTTTTTACAATTTACTCGACGTTTTTTATTAAAAACACGTTTTTTATGATTTCAACGAGAAATCTCGAATAAATCGTATTGTTTAGGCAATGTTCGGTGTTTCGTTTAACCGTTGCCGTTTTATACGATTTCCTCGAGTTCTTTCCGAGAAAGCGAAGTTTTACGGTTTTATCGTAAAATTTGAATGATAGGTCAGATCGAGACGGAACGGGAGACGTTTCAGCCGTGGTTCAGAATGCGACCGTGTCGAAAGAAGTAAGTTTTGAATCGGGGACGCGGGAGATCGAGGCGTGGGATATCCGGGAGATCGAGGCGCGTGATATCCGAGACGTCTTTAGTTCGCCAATCGGCGAACTAAGCCGGCTTAGTTCGCCGATGGGCGAACTAGTTGAGGGACTCCTAGTTCGCCCATCGGCGAACTAAGCCGGGCCGGCTTAGTTCGCCGATGGGTGAACTAGTTGAGTGACTCCTAGTTCGCGCATGGGCGAACTAAGCCGGGCCGGCTTAGTTCGCCGATGGGCGAACTAGTGGAGTGTCTCCTAGTTCGCCCATCGGCGAACTAGTCGTGACTAGTTCGCGTTTTACGGCTGTTTCGGTTTTTTGCGGTTTCGTAAAACGATTCTTCGAGTTTTATAAAACGATTCTTAAAACTGAAAACCTAACTCCTTAATATAATACAAAACAGATTTTAAAAATATAATTATAAATTTATAAGGTTTAAAAAAAAAGTAAAAATCATTTATTGGTTCAGCCGGTGGTTCAACCAGTATCGGGTTTTGGGTTTTACTGGGTTTTTATGGTTTTTTGCGGACTTTTAAATTTTGGCAGTGTTTTGAAACCCGAGCCGTACCCGCGGTTGAACTGGTAAATCCGGTGACCCAGAAAAAATCCTGTTTGGGTTTATATGAAAAACCCAAAATTTAAAAATCCGCAAAAACCCGTAAAAACCCAGTAAAACCCGATACCGGTTGAACCATGCCAAAATTTAAAAATCCGCAAAAACACGTAAAAACCCATTAAAATCCAAAACCCGATACCTGTTGAACCACCGCTTAAACCAATAAATGACTTTTACTTTTTGATGGTTTTTCTTCTTCTAAAGATCAGTCTTTAACCAGAGCAACGACCTTCGATGACAATTAACACCAACCCCTGACAAACATTGCAGGACATGTACGTACCCACAGTCTTTAGTTCTCCATTTTTTGATATGTCTACGCACAGAGAGAAACCCTGGCGCTAGAGCTGTGAACACTTAAAGGCTCACTAGAACACCAGTCAACCCTCAGCTTACAACACCACCTTCATGTTATATTACGATGCCATCAATAGAACAAACAAACGTCAACTCCACTCATCTTCACTGACGACCTTGAGAAAAATTACGTCTACAAGAGTCCAACTTCTACAAAACTCCTCGCCTTCAGTTACGAACTGTTGCTCTGTTCATTATCTCTTAGAAATCTTGCATTATAACTTATCAAGGAAAAGAAAGGCTGAGATCGGTGGCTGGTTCAGAAATATTTTTCAATATGTGTATAATTTTTTTTTTAAATAATAATATTTATATAAATAAATCTTATATCCTATTAAATATTATTTATTTATATTGCATTACATGAAATAGTAAAGTGAATCATTTGAAGCACATAAAATAATTTTATTTATATGATTAATATATATCTTTAGTATTTTTGTCAGAAATATGTAGGGTTTTTTTTGTTGCAACCAACCAGGCTAAATACACATCTATATATGAGTTTTCAATAAACACACAAATACAATTACATAACTAAATTAGCAGAATCCCACTATAAAAAAATTTAGCAAGCTAAAAGATATATAAAAATACTGAGCCAAGGTTTTAATTAAGTATAGCGATCAAAAAAGTAATATGTAAGTTGAGTGAGCCAATATAGAAGAAAAATAATCAATAGTTGGTTTTAGATACAATGACGGTTTTAAGATTTACTCGTAGAAAGAAGATAAATGTCAAGTTTGAAGATAAACGTCAAATTTGAAGATAAATAGATTATTTCCGGAAACAAAATGGAAAGATTGAGATAAATGGAAGATTCCCAAAAAACTCGAATCTGGGCGAAAAGGAATGACTAAACCGTCTAAAGGAGGGAGTATATAAGAAGAAGGCAGAGGACAAAAGCAGAGGACGAGTTTTCAGAGCTTTCACCACCAAACTTAGTACTTAGGAATATTTCCGTTTTTGTTATCGAGCTGCGTCTCAACCAGGGTTTTCGGTCTAAGGTTATTAGAACTAGGGAACTCGCCAACAGCTCTGGTAGCCAAGGCTTACTCTCGTTGTACCACTCTTAGCGAATTCGGAATAAGATCCTTCTTGCTCTCAATCTCTGGTAGCCAAGGCTTACTCTCGTTGTGTGCGGTTCCGCAGATAGCCGGGTCCTCTGGGAAATTAAGGTTTACTCTAAATTCCTAAACTTACGTAAAATCGACAGGGGTGAATTTCGGTTCCCACAGTTTGGCGCTAAAAGGAGGGGGGGGGTCGGATCTATCTTACACTCAAGCCGCAGCATGCTCAATCGAGAAGCAATGTCTGAAGAACAACCAACTCGCATCGATGGCGACAACGTTGACAATACACCAGCTCCCGATGCGCACACGGTTAACGCTAACACCGAGTCCGTCGAGAAGATGCTCTCCGATTTCTCGGTTCCTCACAAAATAGGTTGAAACCTTGACTGTGAGAACCAGGGCAACTCGCCCCCTCGGAACTACTAGGATCCACGGAAGAAGGCTCGATTTCGGGACTCCTACGGATCGCCCCAGAACCGAGCATGGAAATCTGCCGGAGCAAAACTCCCAAAAGATAACCCTGACGCGACGCTAAACGAATTGGACAAATCTCCTACTCGCTGACAGGAGACCGAGGAGGACAGTGTCGAAAGGTTTAACCTGGAAACAAGCGACCAATCTGATTAGTCGGATGTAGACGCGGACGTCCATCCTAGGAGAAGGAAAACTTGCAGCCCTCAACCGGAGTCTTCTCTCGAGCGCTCTCTCACTGAAGACGAGGAGGAACTCTATTGCGCGCAACGCGCACAAACAGCCGGAGAACGAACTCTAGTTACTCAAAGCAAACGCCGACGAGGTCGGAAAACTGCTGGTGATCTAATTGAGATTCACAACCTCCGCGACTACATCACTAAAACAGCCGCAGCGGTAAAAGCGGTGAAATCTCAAATCCACCATGGTACCAGCGCCGCACCCGAAATTGATCGGATTCTATACGAATCTCGGAAAACGCCTTTTATGACTCGCATCACCGAGGTCAAGCTACCCGATCCAGGAAAGCTCAAGGTGCCAACTTACGACGGGACGGCTGATTCCAAAGCGCACATGCAGGCCTTCCAGATTACCATGGGACGAACCAAATTCAAGGATCACGAAAAAGACGTGGGCTACTGCCGTCTTTTCGTCAAAAACATAGAAGGAGCAGCGCTCGAGTGGTTCACCAAACTTAGGCATAATTCAATCGGGAGTTTCCGCCAGCTTGCTTCTGAATTTCTGAAGCAGTACTCGATGTTTATAAATTGGGAAACTTCCGACGCTGATCTCTGGAGCTTATCGCAGAAGGAAGACGAGTCCCTTCGCGACTTCATGAGCAGGTTCAAACTCGTCATGGCTAGGGTTAGCGGGATAAGCGACAAAGCCGCCATCGACGCGCTCAGAAAATCGCTCTGGTTCAAGTCAAAGTTGCGAAAGTGGATAACTCTCGAGAAACCGCGGACGATCCAGGACGCGCTCCACAAAGCTACCGATTACATAACTATCGAAGAGGAGATTAAAATCCTGTCTGAAAAGCATAAGCTGGCGAAAACGTCCGCAAAGGACATCGCGTCCGAGCAGAAGCTGAAAAACAAAAACCCTCGTAACGACAAATACGTCCATCACGAGGGGCATGTTCAAAGGGGCGCACAACTACGCCATCAATTCTGGATCAGAACAAGGGCGAACTACAAGGAACACGTGGTCAAGGAATCCGAATTACGACGAGAATTCCTTCTGCAATCTCCACCAAACTCGCGGGCACTCTACCGTGAACTGCAAAGTTCTCGGCGCCAGACTTGCCGCAAAATTGCTCGCGGGAGAACTCTCCGAGATATCCAGCGTCAAGGACCTCATCCGCGATTCAGATCGCCCCCCAAAAAACGACAGGAACTCGCGAGCGGAAACTCCACCGAAAGATCAATGATCATTGGTGAATCGCAGTACTACAACGATACCATCTTATCTATTAAGTCCTACCAAAGAAAAGCCAAAACCGGTTCGAGTTGGAACGTACCATCGATAACACTCCAAAGGGGGTGATCTCTTTCGATGACACAGAAACCGGCGGAATCGATAAACCACACGCCGATCCTCTCGTCATTGACTTAGTCATAAGCGACTTAGAAGTCGCTCGAATCCTGGTCGATACTGGAAGCACCGTCAACGTAATCTTCCCCAACACGTTGGCGCGCATAGGAATCAATTTATCTGAGATCGAGCCAATACCAAAGCCGTTGACCAGTTTCTCCGGCGAAACGGCTATGACTCTAGGATCGTTCCGACTTCCGGTCGCCGCGAAAGAAGTGACGAAAATCATCAACTTTGCAGTCTTCGATTCCCCAGCTATCTAAAACGTGATCATGGGCACGCCTTGGATAAACTCCATGAAGGCGGTTATGTCGACATACCACTTAGGCATCAAGTTTCCGACACCTATGGGAGTCGTGGCAATTTGGGGATGCCAAAAACAATCGCAATCTTTCTTTTTAGCTGAACATAAGCTAGGCAATTGGCGGTCGCAATCGTGAACCTGAAACGGGCGAAGTTCACACCGCCGCCCGCGGAAAATGACCCACAACCAGCAACGGTCGAGGAGCTACAAGCTTCCACACCCATCGCTTCTACCCAACCGGAGGAGACAAACCCGGACCAAGACGCCGATCCAGCGACTAAAGCGATCGAGAAGTCCTCGACATCCGAGTAAACATACTCGCACCAACAATCAGAACTACGAGATGACTTGATATCAGAAAGGAATACGTAGGTAGCTCGCCTGAAGACGAGTTTAGCTATCCCCCTTTCCAAAACGGGGGGAGGGAGGGAGTGGATACGTATATGAGTATTCGTATACTCTGTGGGAACCGAAATCCACACTGTCCATTTTCCGTCAAATATGGAAACATAGAGAAAAACCCTTATTTTCCCGAGGTCCTGGATCTCTGCGGAAATCACCAAAACAAACAAAATTAACAGAATATGGATGAATAAATAAGAACAGAGAATGGAGAATTTGTATGAAAGCTTTTATTAAGTAAGAAATCGACAACTATTACAAAAGAGAATTGAAGAACTTAGACGTCGAAACGTTCTAAGGATCTGGATTGCTAGTTTAAACGCTTAGTCCTAGGTTCCTAAGCTAACAGCCGCCTTTGTAGGTCTGATTTTTGTCCCCTCGCTCCTGCCCTGTGCCTCTGGCTTATATACTCCTCTCCCAGGCGGTTCAGTCTTTCCATTTTGCACAGATTCAAGTTTATCGGGAATCTTCCATTTTCCTTCATCCTTCCTTTTCTCCCGCGGAAATCTTCTATTTATCTTCAAACTTTCCTTTTGTCTTCAACCTTGACATTTATATTTCTTCCGCGAGTAAACCACCAAAACGTTATCGTGTCTTCCGGTTTGATTTCGTTAATATCGCGAGATGGATTTTTATCTTTTTTAGGACCTTTCGGACCGTTTTACGATAAAATCCGTTTTACGACTTTATCCGAGACCGTTTCCTGACCCGATGCCGTTTTTACGATTTTCTCGACGTTGTTTTATTAAAAACGCGACGCGTTTTTTATGATTTTAACGGAAAATATCGAACAAACCATATAGTTTAGGCAATGTTCGGTGTTTCGCTTTAACCGTTGCCGTTTTATACGATTTCCTCGAGTTCTTTTCGAGAAAACGTAGTTTTACGGTTTTTATCCTAAAACTCGAACGTTAGGTCGGATCGAGATGAAGCGGGAGACATTTTGAACATGGTTCGAAGCATGACCGTGTCGAAGGTCGTAAGAAGTGAATCGGGGATACGGGAGATCGAGGCTTGGGATGGTCGATTCGACGTACGACGAACCGAGCCGGCGGACTGCCCGGGAAGTCTCTAGTTCGCCCAACGGCGAACTAGCCGGGACGTGGCTTGTTCGCCCAACGGCGAACTAGGCCGGGACGAGCCTAGTTCGCCCAACGGCGAACTAGGCCGGTCATGGCTTAGTTTTCCGTTGGGCGAACTATCCGGGACGAAGCTAGCTCACTAAAACGATTCTCAAGTTTTATAGAACGATTCTCGAGTTTTATAAAATGAATCCTCGAGTTTTATAAAACGATTCCTACGGAAAGCAATAATCCCATCTTCTATAGAAGTTATCGTAGACGTTGATTTCGAGATTACGATTTTTGACACCAACAGTTAGCCCCCCAGCTCGCAAATTTCGGAGAAAGTTTTTGCGGGCGAATGGAGTTTCTTTAATTGGAATCTATGGCTGCAATTTGTCTTATTACGAGGGACATGCTTTTTTCTTCTATAAGTATTGGATCATTACTTATTATATCTTCCATCTCTCAAGTTTCTCTCCAACTTCTCTCTAGAAAAATTTCAAGATGTCTTCTTCCCAAGGTGATCAACAAAACTATGAGGTCCCATCTGGTGACAACCCTACAGCACACACGCAGGATGATCGGATTTCCGAGTTTCTCTTCTTTCAAGACGAGATGGACCACAGGGATTCTGAGGAGGATGTCATGTCGAGTGGCGTACCCCCGGTGGATCCTTCTCTTCTTGCGAGAGAGGTCAAGGCTATCTTGGACGAAACGACGGACACGATAGCGGACTCCTCGACGGGCGCTGCTATTGTACCATCGGGTGTGTCTGCTGTTCTGCCCCTTGTTGGAGCCGAAAATGTTGCTGTTTCTGCTGAGGTCGGAATGGTCGTAGCTCCCACCACGATAGAATCAGTCGTGGCTCCTATCGCGGTTAAACCGGTTGCGGCTCTCAATGTCGTTGAATCGGGTACAACTCCTGTCGCAGCCGAACCGGCTGCAGCTCCTACTGCAGTTTACCCGGTTACGACTCAGAGGCCTCCTCCTCCGGCCAAGAGAGTGATTGTATTGGGACTTCCGGCACTTAGCGCGACGTTACCCGCTTCAGCCAAAGGCCGCAAGAGAACTCGTCTGAACCCTGATGCTCCCACGAGAAAGAGAGGCGTGAAGGGTCCCGAGACCGGAGCTTCGTCTAGCAAGGCGCCGAGCTTGGTATCGATGTCGCAACAGCGTACCAAGGTACAGATTCGTAAGCATACTTTTTAAAGAATATATTCGTATCTGACCATCTATCTTGGTTTTTCTAGTTTATTTCGTTGATCGATGAAATTATCAAAGAGTGTGGGTCCGAAGTCGAGTGTTTAGCCATGGAATTGGCCGAGTCGCAGGAGTGGTCTGCTCAGCTCGAGGGGAAACTGAAGGTGATAGAAGACGTGAATTCCGAGGAGGTGTCCCGGTTCGAGGCTAGGATTAGCGATCTGGAGCGCGATCTCGGAAAGACCGCGATCTCTCTGATCAAGGCGAAGGATGCGAAGAAGTCCAAGGCTTCGGAGCTGCGAAGACTTCAGCGCAAGATGAAGAGTTTTGAGGAATCGGCTGTCCGCGTGACTGGAGGATATATTCCTGTCGAAGGAAGTGATTCCGATCCAACTCTTGCTGCCGATAACGTGCCTCAGCCTGATGCGGACGAGAATGACAACCCAGAGGTTGCTGTCGAAGGTGAAGGTAATGCGATGGATGAGGATGAAGCTCCGTGTGCGGAGGATGTTTGAAGATGTAGTCTCGTACGGGACTTAAAAATTAGATTTTTATGCGTTTGGCCGACTGTGGCTTTTGTTAGTTGTTCGGGACTGGCCTTTTATGGCTCTGAATCCCTCGTTGCTTCGGCAACTTTTGTTTTGGTAATGAACAATCAGCTTTTCGTTTAAACTTGTTACTTCGAGTTGGTATTGCGGGAGGTCCACGAGTTGTCGTCTCGCATTCCATTCCCCTAGGGTATCGCCTTATTCGTTTGCTCGTTTTAGGATGTTTAGCAAATCGAGTGAACGTTTAGATATAGACGAAGAGACATGCCTTTAGGATCTCGATTCATGCCTTGAGACGTTGGCGACCAGTGTGCTGGGTTTAGGGCAAGACCTAGGTTTACTTTCGGATTGAGGCTGTGCGATGACTAGTCGGCTTTCGTTTTGCCTGTTGCGATTTTAACCTGATTCCATACCGATTTAAAATCCGCGATATGTTCTCAGCTTATCGATCTGGGATTTTTGATGCCCTCCATGTTTGATGCCCTCCATGTTTGCGATTTCGTAAGCTCCAGGCCGGACTACTTTTATGACCTTGTATGGTCCTTCCCAGTTTGCTCCCAATTTACCAGCATTTCGTTCTGCGGTGTTTGGAAAGACTTTTCGCAAGACTAGTTCGCCCTCGTGAAATCTGCGGCTGCGTACGTTTGCGTTAAAGGACTTTGCGGCCGCTTGCTGATAGTTTTGAATTCGAGTGCCTGATCCCGCCGTTCGTTAATCAGATCGAGTTCGTCGAGAAGCATTAAGTTGTTTGCCTCTTCTCTTTCTGGGAGCAGTCTTCTGCGTACTCCTGGAAATTCGACTTCCGCGGGAATCATGCATTCCGTTCCGTATACGAGGGTGAAAGGAGTTTCGCCCGTTGCTCGCCTCGGGGTTGTGCGGTGTGACCATAAGACTCCTTCAAGCTCTTCGGCCCACTTTCCCTTTTTGGCGTCGAGGCGTTTCTTGAGACCTTCGAGGATAGTTTTATTAATAGTCTCGGCTTGTCTGTTGCCTTGAGGATATCTTAGAGTCGATTTTGTCAATCGTATCTTCCATTTTTCGCTAAAAGCTTTGAATCTAGTCGAGATAAATTGAGATCCATTATCCGTTACGATTTCGTATGGTATTCCATGTCTACAGACTATGTTTCTCCATACAAAACTTTCTACTTGGGCGTCTTTGATGCTTGCGTAAGAGTCGGCTTCTACCCATATAGAGAAGAAGTCGGTCAGAACCAGAAGGAAGCTCTTTGTTTTGACGCGTGCATTGGCCCGACTATATCCATCGACCACCGCATGAACGGATATGGTGCCGAGATAGATGAAACAACTTCGGCAGGTTGGTGAATAGTCGGAGCGTGCCGCTGGCACTTCTCGCATTTTCGCGAAAATTCTTCGTAATCTTTTACAATCGTTGGCCAGAAATATCTGTGGCGCTTGATTCTTATTGCGAGAGATCTTCCACCGGAATGGTTTCCGCAAGATCCAGAGTGCACTTCCTGCATTACTCTCCGCGCTTTCTCCCCTTGCACGCAAGTCATTAGTGGTCCGGAGAATCTCCATTTGTAAAGTTCTCCGTTAACTACAACATACCGTGCGGCCTGAATTTTTATCTTTCGGGCCGCCCATTTTTCCGGTGGAAGTTCTCCGTTAGTTATGTATGCGAGAATTGTTTCCATCCAGGGACGATCGAATCCGTAATCGGACTGATCTTTGGCTGGATGGTTTTCGTCCATATCGCTTTCTGGTTCATTGATCAGGTTTATGACTATGGGCAGTCTGATGCTAGGGTGTTCGATGAATTCAACGGGAATTACCCTGCTCATACCAGGATCTGAGCTGGATGCTAAGGCGTCTGCCTGGGCGTTTTCCGCTCGAGGAATCCTAGTCTGGAATTGATCGAAGTCTGGGTCAGGTCTTTTACCAAGATCAGATACGCTTCCATTCTCTCGTCCCTTGCTTCGTATTCTCCGCTGAACTGACTAGCCACTAGCTGGGAGTCGCAGTATGCGTGAAGATTACGAATCTTCAGTCCGCGAGCTAATCGTAGTCCTGCGATCAAAGCCTCATACTCGGCTTCGTTGTTCGAAGCGTGGAAAATTAATCGGAATGACTATTCCAATACTTCTCCTGTTGGGTATGCGAGTCGGATGCCGATCCCAGAGCCTTGTTTGGATGAGGATCCGTCAACGTATAAGATCCAAGTCGAGTTCGGCTCTTGGTTGGATGTGCTTCCCATTGGGAGTTCCACTATGAAGTGCGCGAGTACTTGCGATTTCGCGCAAGTCTTTGCGCGATATTCAATATCGTACTCGCTCAGCTCGATCGCCCATTTTGCTAATCTTCCCGGTTGGCTGGGACTATGCAAAATGGTGCGGAGAGGGAATGAGGTGGGCACGACGATGGTGTGAGATTGGAAATACGGTCATAATTTTCTTGCCGACATGACTACGGCCAAAGCCAACTTCTCCATCATCGGGTATCGCGTCTCCGCGTCCAGTAGCGTCTTACTTACGTCGAAGATCGGTTTTTGTTCGCCGCGTTCCTCCTGAATAAGGACGCCACTCACGGCGGTCGTCGACACTGCGATATAGAGGAATAGTGGTTCTCCTTCTACAGGTTTCGTGAGTACTGGCGGGGTAGCTAGGAAATGTTTTAGCTGTTGGAAAGCTTTCTCGCATTCTTCGGACCATTCGAACTTTTTGTTTCCTTTTAACGTTTCGTAGAAAGGTAGACATTTATCCGTTGATCGCTAGATAAAACGGTTAAGTGCTGCGGCCCTGCCGGTCTCTTTGTACTTGGCGTTTTGTTCTGGGAGAAACCATTTCTATCAATGCCGTGATTTGTTTCGGATTGGCCTCGATCCCGCAGTAAGTGACGAGATACCCTAGAAATTCTCCAGATGCGACGGCGAATCGACATTTCGCAGGGTTCAACTTCATGTTATGAAGGTTGAGCCTTTCGAAACATTCTTGGAGGTGCACGACATGATCTCATTCTTCGAGTGATTTTACAAGCATATCGTCGGTGTATACTTCCATCGTTTTTCCGAGTTGTTAGGCGAACATGCGATTGACGAGTCGTTGGTAAGTCGCACCGGCGTTCTTAAGACCGAAAGGCATCACTTTATAGCAGTAAGTTCCGCGATCAGCTATGAATGCGTTTTTTTCCCGATCGTCAGGGTTCATCATGATTTGATTGTATCCTGAGAAGGCGTCCATGAAAGATAAAAGTTTCTTCCCCGCAGTTGCCTCGACCAAACGATCGATGTGTGGCAGCGGATAGCTAACTTTTGGACACGCTTTATTGAGATCGGTGAAATCGACGCAGATTTGCCATTTTCCGTTCTTTTTCTTTACGACGACGGGATTGGCGAGCCAGTCAGGATACCAAACTTCCGTGATCGATCCTACTTTGAGGAGTCTTTCGATTTCGCTGTTGACCGCTTCGGCGCGTTCCGGCCCCAGTTTTCGTCTTTTCTGTTTGATGGGTTTGGATGTTGGGTCAACGTTAAGTTCGTGACATGTGATGTTGACGTCGATTCCTGGCATATCTTCCGCAGTCCAAGCGAACGTGTTCGAGTTTCGTTTAAGACATGTCAGGAGTTCGACTTTCAAGGTCTCGCTCAGGTTCGCACCGATTTCGACGCAGCGTTCTGGAAAATTCTCGTCGATGCATACTGAGATGATGGGTTCGCAGGTTGGCTCGCGTTTTCCTTCCAAAGCCTCGGCCGCTCGCAACTGCCAGAAGAGTTCCGTTTTATCTTGCTCTGGGGCGTTGTCGATAGACGTCAACTTCTTTTTCTTTTTGGAAGAGATATCGACCGGCAGATTTTTTTTGTTTTAAATCCGCGGCGTAGCAAACTTGCGAGGTTTTCTGATTTCCCCATATAGTCTCGATCCCGCACGGAGTCAGAAACTTGAGACACATATGGTACGTCGACGGAATCTCTTGCATCGAATTTAACCACGGTGTCCCTACGATTGCGTTGTAAGACATAGGTCGGTCGACGACTTTGAATTCGACGTTTTTCACTATGCTCCCGGCACGAACTGTCAGGTTGATCGTTCCGAGGGTCATGGTGATTTCTCCCGAGAGTCCTACTAGCGGGCTTACGTTTTCCGCGATTTCAGACAGATCAATTTCCATTCTCTCGAGAGTATTTTTGAAGATGATATCAGCCGAGCTTCCGGTATCGACTAATATCCTCGCGACATCCATATTCTGGATCGTCAGCTCAATAACGAGAAGATCGTTGAGAGGTTTGATCGAATCGATCGTTGCTCTATTCTCGAACGAGATGACGTCGCCGTTCAGATTAGGCATGTTGTTTCTCGTTCGTTTTAGCGATTATTGTGTAAGAGAATCCGACCCCCCCCCCTCCTTCTAGCGCCAAACTGTGGGAACCGAAATCCACACTGTCGATTTTCCGTCAAATATGGAAACCTAGAGAAAGACCTTAATTTTCCCGAGGTCCTGGATCTCTGCGGAAATCACTAAAACAAACGAAATTAAAAGAATATGGATGAATAATGAAGAACAGAGAATGGAGAATTTGTATGAAAGCTTTTATTAAGTAAGAAATCGACAACTGTTACAAAAGAGAATTGAAGAACTTAGACGTCGAAACGTTCTAAGGATCTGGATTGCTAGTTTAAACGCTAAGTCCTAGATTCCTAAGCTAACAGCCGCCTTTTTAGGTCTGATTTTCGTCCCCTCGCTCCTGCCCTGTGCGTCTGGCTTATATACTCCTCTCCCAGGCGGTTCAGTCTTTCCATTTTGCCCAGATTCGAGTTTATCGGGAATCTTCCATTTTCCTTCATCCTTCCTTTTCTCCCGCGGAAATTTTCTATTTATCTTCAAACTTTCCTTTTGTCTTCAACCTTCACATTTATATTTCTTCCGCGAGTAAACCACCAAAACGTTATCGTGTCTTCAGGTTTGATTTCGTTAATATCGTGAGATGGGTTTTTATCGTTATTTAGGAACTTTCGGGCCGTTTTACGATAAAATCCATTTTACGACTTTATACGAGACCGTTTCCTGATCCGATGCCGATTTTACCATTTCCTCAACGTTTTTTATTAAAAACGTGTTTTTTATTATTTTAACGAAAAATATCGAACAAATCGTATAGTTTAGGCAATGTTCGGCATTTCGTTTTAACCGTTACCGTTTTATACGATTTGCTCGAGTTCTTTTCGAGAGAACGAAGTTTTACCGTTTTTATCGTAAAACTCGAACGATAGGTCGGATCGAGACGAAGCGGGAGACATTTTGAACATGGTTCGAAGCATGACCGTGTCGAAGGTCGTAAGCAGTGAATCGGGGATACGGGAGATCGAGGCTCGGGATGGTCGATTCGACGTACGACGAACCGAGCCGGTGGACTGCCCGGGAAGTCTTTAGATCTCCCAACGGCGAACTAGGCCGGTCATGGCTTAGTTCGCCGTTGGGCGAACTAGCCGGGACGAAGCTAGCTTGCGGTTTCGGTTTTTCGTGGTTTTGTAAAACAGTTCTTCGAGTTTTATAAAACGATTCTTCGAGTTTTATAAAACGATTCTCTGAGTTTTATAAAATGATTCTTCGAATTTTATAAAATGATTCTTGAGTTTTATAGAACGATTCTCGAGTTTTATAAAATGATTCTCGAGTTTTATAAAACGATTCTCGAGTTTTATAAAACGATCCTCGAGTTTTATAAAACGATTCTTGAGTTTTATAAAACGATTCTCGAGTTTTATAGAACGATCCTCGAGTTTTATAAAATGATTCCTCGAGTTTTAGAAAACGATTCTTGCGGAAAGCAATAATCCAATCTTCTATAGAAGTTATCGTAGACGTTGATTTCGAGATTACGATTTTTGACACCAACATACTCCTGAAATTTAAAATATTCGCTTTGTAATCAAAATTTTCGAAACTTTTTAATAAATACGAAGTTAGAATATTATAAAATCTCTCTACTATCGAAAAGCGTAAAAAAAATTCCAAACATCCGGAAATTACTTCTGTAGTAACAACTACTTAATCGTTTCGACAAAAAACTTATACAACAAATATTTTTGAAAAGAACCGCCGAGACGTCGCCTAAAGTATTAGAAAAATATTTCGCAAAAGTTTGTCCGCGACTATAAAATCACAAACGCCCGGCGATTGGCCCCGTCGAGCACGCTAGCCGTCCTAAACAAACGCACCGACCCATTAGTCATACATCCGACTAGGATAAAATAGCGCGCTACAAAAGAAATCCAAATTTTTGGTCAGCACTTTCGGGCAACTTAGAAATTGTTCCCGGTGAGACGCTCGATTCCAACCAGATGAGTCGTATAAGCCGAGAACCTATCGCGGATTCTAAATCGGTATGGAATCAGGTTAAAATCGCAACAGGCAAAACGAAAGCCGACTAGTCATCACATAGCCTCAATCTGAAAGTAAACCTAGGTCTTGCCCTAAACACAGCACACTGGTCTCTAATGTCTCAAGGCATGAATCGAGGTCCTAAAGGCATGTCTCTTCTCCCACATCTAAACACTCACGAGAAAATCGAAACACTCCGAGTAAACAAGCCAGACGATCTACACAAAGAGTTAGATGAGAGATGACAACTCGCACTCTTCCCTCTACATCGAAAACGAAACACAGATTTCATACTTGGAAAATATTCTTATTAATATTTTTCGTTCAAATACACGCCGCCCAGCGGCAGGGATTCAAAGCCACTAACGGCCAGTCCCAAAAAAACATTACAACAATATCATATCATAAAACAAATACATCATACATCAAACCCGGACGCGAGCTATGGCCAACACCAGCATCAATCCACGGCTGATCAACTTCTCCGCTCGCGTCCGGGACCTCTGGCCCAACTTTAACTCCCCAACTTCAACTGAATCCGGTGACACGACAATAGGGTTCCACTGATCCCACATTTGCACCTCAGGGTTGAGAAACTCGGCCTTGTTCCTCTCTCGTTTAGGCAAGCGCGCCTTCTGCATGGCAGACTCCGCCTCATACGAGTAGTCCGCACGCTGAGTGATATGCAAACCGCCAACTACGCCCCGACATTCGCGATAATCTCCATTGGCCCTTTGTGCATCCTCAAACTCCGCATAAAGAGGCAAAAACCGTTCACGACAAACCGTCATCTCTGCAACAACTTCTCTCTTGCCTACTCTATGGCCGCGACGGACTCTCGTGCCAGAGAGCTCAAGAACGCGATGAAATCGCTTTGGGGAAAAATATCCCCAGTAAAACGGACCGCCGCGAAGAAGGTTCATAACCGACTCGAGGTCCTCAAGTAACGGCACAAGGGGGGTAGACACTGCAAAACGCAAATCGTAAACGAAGGTTAAAGTTCGGCAAAAAAAAAAATATATATATATATATATATATATATATATATATATATATATATATATATATATATTACGCAATCTAAGTACCGTTTGATGCCCATTCGGTCCTGAACGAAGGAATGCAACTTTCCTCCACCGACGCGCTATCAACCATGACATAAAAGAACCAATCCTTCCACTCATGATCATTCGAGGCAAGCCCGTCGATAACCGACATTTTCAACCGCGGGGATAAGTAGAAACCACCCCCTTTCGCGCGCTTGAGCATCAGCATAGCCAGAAGATAGTCCGCGTTGAGAGACATTCCGCGTTCGTAACCTAGCACCAGAATCCCGACGAGGTGCTGCAACGTGGAGGGACGAAGCTGGCTGAACGACATTTTGAACCGATCCAAAAGCTCAACAATGGCTCGCGGAATAGGGAACCATAATTGGCAGTTCAACAGAAAATCCTCGTAACATGTAAAGTAACCCGGGGCGGATTCTCGGCATCTTGACCCCATTCGAGAAGGCAAAACTGTACCGAAATCGAAATCGCGCGAGAATTCCTCAAATCCTTGAGGGAACGGACGGTATTCGCGCTCGGACCTTCCTTGTTCCTTTGAAGCTTACCCCTCTTTGGAAGCAAGAAGCTAGCTGGAGGAACATCGGCAACACCCAAAGCTGACCGATATTTCGCGGTTTCTTTCTTACTCGCGGAAAACCGCAGAAAGACCGGCTTAGGAAGGGCACAGCCGTCAGAAGTAGCAAGATCACTCGGTTCAAAGATTGATGCGTGAGCACGCTCCAAAGCTTCCCACTCGGAAGACATGTTGAGCAATCGAAAGAGAAAGAGATTCAAAGGAAAAAGAAGAGAGAAAACTTCTTGAACCTTAGAAGAGTTATGGAAGGAAGTGAGTAAAGAATTTGAAAACTTGCTCCATATATTTATAAGAAATTTTTTTACTATTCACCTTTGGACTCTTGGCCATTAAGTTCCGCCTAATTCCACTAAACTTTTCAAACAAGTTCGAACCGCTCGCAAGAACTCCACGATTCTTACGAGCTGGGGGTCTAAGTGTTGGGCTCAAAATGAGTACGACGGAATCAATGAGCAAAACTCTCCGAAAAAATAAAAATACGTTTTATAAAACACGAGAAGTTGTTTTATAAAATTCTAAGGACTTTCCGAACAAAGGAAATCCGCGGAAAACTTGGAAATCGTCATCTCGGAAGAACGAACGAAACAATCGCCGATTACACGATTGCCCAAGTTATGCGAAAAAACCGCATCCGCCGTAAACCGCGAGCAGGTTCGACTGAACAATGTTCAACGTACGACGAGCCGAACCAGTCGGTTCAGCTCGCCGTACGGCAAGCTGTTTGCCTCAAAGCAGCTCGCCGTACGGCGAGCTTGTCGCCTCAAAGCAGCTCGCCGTACGTCGAGCCGACCGTCCCGAGCCTTGATATCCCGCGTCCTTTATGCAATGCATACGTCCTTCAGTTTGATCATGCTCTGAACCATGGTCGAAACGTCTCTCATTTCGTCTCGATCCGTCTTGCCGTTTAAGTTTTACGATACAAATCGTAAAAGTCTTCTTTTCTTGTAAAATTTGGGAAGATCGTATAAAACGGCAACGATTAGATGGAACACCGTGCATTGTCAAACTATACGATCAACTCGAGAACTCTTATAAAAACGGCATCGTATCAGGAAACGATCTCGTCTAAAAATCGTAAAACGGTTTTTATTGCAAAACGACTCGGACAGCCCAAAAGCGCGATAAAAGTCCACTTGCGACTTTAAACAAAATCCAGCCCAAAGATACAATGACGGTTTTAAGATTTACTCGCAGAAATAAGATAAATGTCAAGTTTGAAGATAAACATCAAGTTTGAAGATAAATAGAAGATTTCCGCAAAGAAAATGGAAAGATCGAGATAAATGGAAGATTTCCGATAAACTCAAATCTGGGCGAAAAGGAAGGACTAAACCGCCTAAAGGAGGGAGTATATAAGCAGAAGGCAGAGGACAGAAGCAGAGGACGAGTTTTCAGAGCTTTCACCACCAAACTTAGCACTTAGGAATATTTCCGTTTTTGTTATCGAACTGCGTCTCAACTAGGGTTTTCAGTATTAGGTTATTAGAACTAGGGAACTCGCCGACAGCTCTGGTAGCCAAGGCTTACTCTCGTTGTACCACTCTTACGCGAATTCAGAATAAGATCCTTCTTTCTCTCAATCTCGTTTTCTTTTACATCTTTTAGTTATCCATATCGTGTTCTTGATTGCTTGTGTGCGGTTCCGCAGATAGTCAGGTCCTCTGGGAAATTAAGGTTTACTCTAAATTCCTAAACTTACGTAAAATTAACAGGGGTGAATTTCGGTTCCCACAGGATATAGATCGGTTTTCTGGTATCTTTTTTTGATTTTAAAATTACCTTTTCCTATATTATAAATTTTGGACAAGATTTTTTAGGGTCTGATAGATTCGTAAAAACTTAAAAGTATCTAAATAATCTATATCAACATGTTTTAAAGTCTTATAAAACATTTATAAAAAAAGTAAAAACTAATCATGCTCGGATGCGCGGATTAGTCTCTATTTTATGTTAATTATGAAAAACAACATTATACTACTAAATTTTTTAAACAGCATATTAGTTATTCTTGTGTCCAAATAATATAACATATTATATCCTATCTTTTAATAACTAGAAATAATTTCAAATTAATAGAAAAACAATTAATCTAACCTATTATGTAATTCATGTTTTCATAAATAAAGAGTTACATTCATTTAAACTTTAAAAACTTTCAAATTAAACTAAATATTGTATATAAGTACATGTTAGAGTCAGTAAATTGACATCAAATAAGTTTTATAATATATATATATATATATATATATATATATATATATATATATATATATATATATATATCACAAAATTAATCAAATAAATTACAGAGATTTATTAAAAATTCATAACAAAACGGGTTGAAATCATTGAAAAAAATTAAGTAATATATTATATAATTTTCATATTTAATATAAATATTTAAACATATTGATTTTATAAGCAAAATTGGTTACGTTGTGGAAGAAGAAACTGCTTGGAATAACTTTATAAGCAAAATTGTTGTCAAAGTGATTCTAGTGTGTGATGAATCCTAAAATTCATTCAGAAACAAGATTTACAAATCTAGGAACTTGATTGATAACAAAATCTAAATTAGAAAGAGTCGGTATTAGGTATCTTTAGAAAAAAGATATTTATTGATAATGTTAGAAGATGATAACAATGGGTATTTAATAACATTAAGAATCGAATATAATCAGTGTAATTTAGCTATGGAGAATTCAGATGTCCCCATCTTGGCTCTTCTTCCTTCTTTTTACAGATCTTCTGAGTTAATCATAATCTGAGTTAATCATAACGGTTCATGGTTTTTTGGCGTGAATCACGCCCCTTTATTAGAGTTTAAAATGCCTTTGATCTTTCGTAACTATGCACAGACTTCTGCACTCCAAAATTTTTTGATCCTTTGACTTTGAGACGTGCTTTTTACTTTTTGGGCCTACATTTTTCTTTGGGCCTTTTGATTAGCCCAACCCATACCTCATTATTCTTGGGCCATAGTTCCGGATCGGGTCTGGGGCAGGTAAAAAACCCTCTCTAACAGTGTGCGTTTAAAGTTGAAGTGTGCACTTAAAGTTGATGTTATGTAGTAGAAGGTGGATATCGTGGCTGTAATAGTTGAGGAAGTTAACACAAAAAAAAATTATTTCTTTTTTGTTTTATGTAGCGAAGAAATAAACTAGTATGTTTTGGTTTTTGTTTTCAGTAATTTGTTTTCTAAAAAATAAAATTTTAGTTATATGGTAAAATATGATTGGTCAGATGACTTATGCTTTAGTATATATATAGAATTACAAATGGAGAAATTAGACTTAATACAAAAAATATTGCCCCATTGCTGGGAATCGAAACCCCGGTTATATGTGGGACAAGCAGGAATACTTACTACTATACTACAACAACATTATTGATAGGATTAACAAAACAAATGTTATTTTCTCACATGCTTTATTCTCTATCTTCAATAGATTTGAGTCAATTATATTTAAAACATCTTACAAAGTTTAATTTATTCCAATTAGTTTGCTAAATTTGGTTCATGATATGACGAAATTGTACACGTATCTATAGTGCCCCGACCATTTATGGGTAATGGGCCATTCACGCCTGCTCTTTCGGGCTTATGTATCCCATTTCATTCTAACGATTAATCTGTTAATTTTCGAAAAGCTCGAAATCATTATTTACTAATGCTGTAATCACCACCTGAGAATGTTACAATATCATTAAATTTTGTTCTAAGTGATTCTCAGTCACAAAATAAGGTTTCAAGCCGTCGTGTTCTCTTTTTCTGGTTCCCTTTTTTCTTCGTGAAAGCAGGGGACTGGAGACCCGAAAATCACAATCAGAGCTTACTATCTTCTCTGTAATCTATAGTATATCTTCTCTGTAACGATGAAGAAGAAGATTTATCTACCACGCATTAGACAACCCATCATGTTCTGTTTTTTTTTGTTTCCTTTTTTTAGTTTTCCCTTTTTTTTAGTTAATGACACTATTTCTAATTATATTTACTCTCTATTTTCAAAAACTAAATATGAATTGGCAACTTAGGTGGCGAACTCAGGAAAAATAGCTGTATATTAATTTGACATAACCTCATATATTCATAGGAGTGATTTTATCGGATCTTATGCTTTTGTGCGATATAAGGCTAAACAATTTTGAATGTTCTTAACGTAATTTTGAAATTATATTTCTCTTCACCAATGGAAATGGAAATAAGGCCTTAGACTACGATTAACCTAGAATATTTAGGGTGAGATTCTTAGCGAAAATTAAGAAACTATTTTTAAAATCCTTATTTAAGAGCCGGTTCTTAATTTTTGTTTAGTTAAAAATTAATAAACAATTTTTTAACTTCTGATAAGAACCCCAATTTAAAAATCCTCGGTTAATCATGTTTGTAGGGTATTTATTAAAAGGTTCTTAAGGTTGGTTTTTAATATTTTTTAATGAAAAACTAAAAAACATATCTTAACCAAAGCTTGCCTATTTTCCCTAAGCTTTTTTAACTATTGAAAAAATTAAGAAAAATAAATAATTAACAAAATATTTTACTATGTTAAAAAGAAAATGCAAATAATTAACGAACATATTTTACCATATTAATAAGAGATGTAAATCGTTACAAAACAAAACTATTATTTGGGGCTCATTCACCCTTTACCCGAGAAGCTAGGAGCCATCGTTAGTTCAGTTGGACCATCAAACGGATCCGATGACTGGTATTCAATAGGCGGTGAATTTTCGGACACACGCCACATCTTCACCGACCTATCTAAACTCCCACTGTACACAATCCACCGTTTCTCACCTGAAGCTGATTCTTGATCTCTCTCCACTGCCATGCACTTCACCGGACCTGCATGTCCCTTTAACACCGCAATACACACGTGCTCTCCTCCTCCTCCGTCTCCGCCTCTCCCATCCCCACGTTCTGGTCTCCTCCAAACGCGAATCCCAAGATCAGCCGAACCACTAAACAACAAGTTCCCCGCCGCGACGAGGCAGAGGACAGCGAGTTTATGCCCCTTTAACACGCCGCCGTTTTTCATATTATTATCCCTTTCCCAAAAGTTAACGGTTCCGTCAGATGAACCGCAGTAAACTAACGTTGCGCTTTGATCAACCGCGATCGCCGTAACGGCGCAATCTTGTTTCAATAACGTCTCGGAGAAAAAATGTTTCGTCTCCTTAGCTTGGTCCTCTCTCCTCCACACTTTAACCGTACCGTCAGCCGAACCGGAGAAAACCAAACCGTCAAACCCCGAAACGACGGCGTTTACAGCGTCATCGTGCGCTTTCACCGACTCCAAACATCTAAGGTCCGAGATCCTCCATACTTTAAACGTTTGATCCCACGACCCGGAATACAAAAGCTTGTTGTCTTCGCTCAACGTGAGACACGAGATTGCGTCCACATGTCGGAACCCTTGAGCGCTGGTGCTGGTCGGGTTCTTTCTCATGAAACTGAAGTAAGAAGAAGGCGTTATGGAGTTTCTGAGGTAGTCTCGAAAAACCGGCATGGTACCAATACGACGAAAGATGTTTGAGTCTTTGGACGAGACTTTCCACACACGGATCTTCCCGTCTTGATGTCCCGTGAAGATCTTGTCTCCTGCTAGGACAATGGCTTTCACCAAACCGCTGTTTGATTTGAAACTGGAGAACTCGGTTTGGTTTTTCCAAACCCTAATGTTCTTGGAGTCAGATCCTGTGTAGAGTAGATCGCCAGATGTGGCTAGAGAATATATATGGCCTTCTTCACGGAATAGAGAGCCCATGAGGATGTTAGGAGAGTAGTTTTTAGGTTCTCTTGTGTGGGAGGCCGTGGACTTTATCCCGGAATGAGGCGGTTCCAGATCGGTGGGATCGACATGTGCGATCCATGGGGATTTGGACAAAGGAGAAGTGGAGCCGACAGAAGGAGAAACATCGACGTATGTTATGTCATAGATGTCAGGATCTGGATCAGTTTCTACACTCTTGAGTTTTGGAAAGTTCTGGCTGTTGGTGTCTCTGCTCGAAGCCTTATGATGCATTTGAAGAAATCAAGAAGAAAAGATTAGGCTTCCCTGGTTACAACAACGTTTAAAAGAAGAAGAAGAAGAAAGATTGGAGACGATGGTGCATGTCTGGAACTTATGGATAAGTTGTGTGTTTCTATATATAGTTTTATTCAAAAATTAGAACCGTTTATATCGGAAGAATTCTCCATTGGTGATTTAGGAGTTATATGAAAAGAAGGAATATACGAAGTATAGAGCTTAGTTTTATAAATGAATATCTTTTCTGTTGTTATTAAGTTTTGGTTATTTATCCCATGGTCCTAAGTAGATTACTTCCTGGAGAACTGTTACATCTTTTCAGGCTAAACACGGTTTGCTGTTTTTTATATAGATAACAAAAAATTAGTATATACAGCATTTTAGAGAACAAATTATATGTGTATATATACATCATATACTAAGAAACATATTTCTTATATATTAAAAGAGAAACATTGCAATAAAGTGTTCATACTTTAAGGGACATGTGTCAGTTTTTGAGAATAATAACGCTGACGCATTGCAATAAATGCACTCACATGTAAGCTTCTAATAAAAATCATAGTATCCTGATTTTTCGGTTAGAATCAAATATATATATTATTTTTATTCTTTAAGGATAGCGCTGGATAAAATATTTATAAATTTGTATTTGTTTTGGTTTCCGTTTTGATTTGAACCGAAAAATCTGGATATTGTTAACTCTAGAAGCAAATCAAATACTAAAATGCAATATCCGTAAACAACAAAGAAAATCACAAATATTAATATTTTTATGAATGGATATCTGATCGATCTGTTATATGCATATATATATATACATATAGTTAAAGAATTATATATATAATATAACTTATATAAGCTTTACAATACTTTTATGTATTAAATTTATTATATTAGGTATTATAATTTAAAATTTAAATAAGTCTTATTTTGTAATAGAATATTATTATTTTGTATTATTTTTAGATTTTTACTTATTTTATTACGGATTAAATCAGTATTCGAGATACCGAATATTCATGTGGCTACGAATCGAATCGACATGAATACCTTCAAATACCCGGATATTCGATTTATGCACATCCCTATTTACGGATACAATTTGATTTATTATATGAAAAAACTTCATTATGTCTAGCCTTATTTTATTTCTAGATAGTTTAATTTAATTTTAAGAATTGATTTTTCATGTGTTATTTTGAGCAAAAAATATTGTTTAAAATTAATTGACAGTATCTTTATATACTTATTAACCACATTTATATAATGTTTACATACACATGTGCACATTGACTGATGGTGTGTACATATATAATAAATATTCACCACTACTAATGTATTATTTTTTTAGAAGTTGAAATATTTTCTTCTTAATATTTTTTTCACTGTCGACCAAATTGTAATTAAATAATTTGTCTTAATTATTTTATTTTCGTTTTCTTTAACTATCATCCATTTATAAACTGTAACATAAAATCATTGATTTGACATTAGAACTATCAAAATTTTATATAAAATGAAAATTAATCAGATAATTATAATTTTTGGTTATCACTAGAAGAACCAAAAACATCAATCATCTTATCCTAAACAAACCAAAATAAATATTGATTTAGAAGGATTTTTATATTGTAGGAGATTAAAAACAAAAACAAAAACAAAAATAAAAACAAAAACAAAAATCTAAAACCGAAGAGGTATCCATATTAAACAGATTTAAAATTCATATTAAATTGCAAGGTGTGGAATATTAACTAGTTATAAGTGAAATAGCCTTCACACTTGCCAGGTTGAAAACATTAGTCGCTAACAGTTACTAAATTTGTTACTGTCACTTCATGTTTAAACTTAAACCTCCCTTTGCCAAAAAAAAAAAAAATTAAAACTATCAATTTAAACATCGCAAAAAAAAAAAAAAAAAATTTAAACATGGCATGACAAAACCCAATGCTTTCACGAAGCATTTTAAAACTAAAAACAATCTGTCATAATGGTAGCTAGTAGTCGTTTTTAATAGTGATGCTCTAGACTCTAGCTACATTTATTTTTCATGTTCTTATATTTGCGTCACTTAATGCCTTTGATTAATTTTCATTCAAGCCTGCATAATGCATGTTATTCAGAATTTATATGAGTATAGGCACGCCTGCCTAAAGTAACTACAACAAAATCAAAGAATATACTTTGCAAATTAATTGTGATATGCTGTCTATATATAAACTAGATATCACACACACTTATAACCAAAACTTAAGCAATTAATCAAACCAGGTTTATCTAATATCAGGTATATATAATATATTTTGATATAATGAACAACTAGATTTTGATCCGCGCTTTAAAAGCGCGGATATAGTTTTACTATTTTGATCAAATTTGATTGCTTTTATAAATTTTATAAAAATAAATAATTTTAAATTTATTATATTAGTTTTTCAAAAAAAATTGTTCTATTATATATACTTTCAAAGAAATGTTTTCATATCCGACTTAGACTGTGGTTGAACCCATATATCTGGTGACATGTGTTTAATCCGGTTCAGGTTTAATAAAAAACTAGATCTTGACCCGCGCACCGGCGCGGGTTTAACTTAATTTGAGAAAATGTAATAAATTCAGAACTCATCGATTATTACTGTGTTTAAGATATTGTGATCCACGTTGTATGTGAACTATCATATTGAATATAATAGGACTGGGTTGTGATTTTCGGTTCAGCTTTTATTAGGTTCTTTACGTTCTTAGTTTTT
>CAKOAT010101266.1:16908-64363 GCA_932364175.1 Eruca vesicaria subsp. sativa | reverse complement strand
GTTGGTTAAAAATTAGATAAAACCTTGTAAAATCCAAAACGTGCTATTAACCTGTGATTTGATATCTGATGATTCACTAAAAACAAAAAAATATAATATTTTTGATATTTTTGATTAGATAACTCATACATCTTCTCTATTAAAAGAGAAGTATCAAATTTATCTAGTATTTAGAAGTTATGTTGGCTCATGTTATTAATTGAATTATTTAATTTGACATATTTGATTGTTACATTAACCAGTCAAAGATATATTATTTTCAAAATATCTTGATAATTAATAAAGATATTAATAAGATCTGTTGAAAAAATCTAACAAGATCTTACCAAAAAATTTTAATATTTTTTATAAAATAATTATTTCTTTATTTCGTTATTAGATATAATTATAATTAAAACTAAAATATAAATCATATATTTAAATTTTTAGTTATATCTTTATAAAATGAAAAACATACCCGTACGGATGTGCTGGTGAAACTCTAGTTTTAATATTATCTAAGGCTGAAAGTTTATAATATCTTATACTTTGATGAATTTTTATTAAGTCAATTGAAAAAAAGGAAATAATGATAATAGAAAAGTAAATGATATGACAATATTAGTTTTTTCGTTTTTAGTAACTTATGAAAGTGATTTTTTTTCTTTTAGATGTAAAATTTAATTTTATAATAAATTTTAAAATATTTTTGAAGGTTCAAAATTTAAAAATGACATGGTAAATAGTATTTTTAATTTTCATATATATATATATATATATATATATATATATATATTCGAATTTTATTGTTAAATAATTCTAAGCTAGAAAAATAATATTCAAATTTAAATGAAATGTATTATTTACATAAATTAGAATTAAAAATTATGGATAGTATTAATTACCAAAAATGTAGGAAAAATTCGGTTGTTTAGTTTAAAAGAATAATATAGATATTAAAATTAAATGTCAATGGCATAGTAATGTAAATAATTTGAAAAAGTAATGGCAGAATCTTTGTAGGGATTGTGCTTTAATAGTATAGATAACGAAATCTTATAGACGTATTTTAGTGTGAAAAACAAATTAAATAATCTTTTTTTGTCTCATTCACAAAAACTCGAAGGCGAACACAACGGTTGGAATACCTTCCTCATTGAGTCACATTTCCTCTTCAGCTCCTGGTATGTAAATTTATAAATGATGTGCTCAATTGATGGATTGTGCTCTGTTTATGCATTTGAAATCCTTTTTGGGTTGTCTACATCTAGAATGGTTATTTACACTTCTTGAAATTGAACTCGGTTGTGAAATTGGTGCAAGAATGGGTTCAAAAGGGAAAGATCATGATGATGAAAGGGAGAGAGGCATGCCGAAAACTTGCAGATGCGGAGAAGCTTCTTTGATTAGAACTTCAAAAACCTATGAAAATCCAGGAAGGCTTTTCCATTGTTGTCCAAATGGAATTAAAAAGGAGAAAAATCATTTGCTTAAATGGACAGATGAAGCAGTTATCGAAGAAATTGAAGATATGAAAGATAGCCACATGAAGAAGATAAAAGAAACAAATGATGTCATTGTTCAATTTGAGAAAGAGATTGAAGAAATGAGAACAACCGTCTATGGTTCTGAGAAAAAGTTTAAAGATTTCATCATTGAGGTTCGAAGCTTGAGAAACATAATTGTTTGTGGATTTACCATGATTATCTTCTATTATTGTGTTATGGCATTATATGTATAACTTATCTGGAATTAACGAAGCAACAAACCAGTTGTCATTGCATAAGTTGTTTTTTATTATTTCCTCTGTTTTAATTTACTTGATATTTGAAAATCTTAATTTTATTTCATAATAAAC
The DNA here is from genome assembly GCA_932364175.1 of Eruca vesicaria subsp. sativa. Lineage (NCBI taxonomy): Eukaryota > Viridiplantae > Streptophyta > Magnoliopsida > Brassicales > Brassicaceae > Eruca > Eruca vesicaria. The sequence continues at coordinate 62,526 of CAKOAT010101266.1, read as the reverse complement.
TATGCTCCATTTATTTTAGACAAATATTTAATGTGGTTTGAGATTTGTGACTAACTATAAAATATTACATTTTATTGATTAAATTAGACTTATATAATGACGTTTTTATGTAACTAAGATAAATGTATAATATTTTTTTTTTCTTAATCTATACTAGATTTTGACCCGCCCTTATAGAGGGCGGGACAACCGTTTTTGTTTTAAATTTATGCTCTTGTTAGATTATTCACAAGTATGAATAGACATGAGTATCCGGGTTCAGATAGATGGTCGAAAAGAATCATGGTTTAATCTGACATATATAGATTAAAATATTTCCATAAATTCCGTTAACATAGGTTTTTGTGATTTGTGAGTTTTTTAAATTTACACCTGCTAGGATGTAATATGTCGTCCCGCTAGGATGTAATATGTCGCCGAAATGTTTGGGTCCAAGTTAAATTGTATACCTGAAGATCCTCAATTTCCCAAGTGTATGTTTGTACATCTTTTGTAAGATCATTGAGTAAAGACCGGTTGATGCTGTTTACTAAAAATAATAACTTGACCATGTTTTATTTCATTATTTATGCTGCAGAAGTTGATTAGAAGTGGTATTTAACCATCAACCTCTGAATTTATTGTATTTTTAGCTAAAAATAATAATTAAAATTGTTTACCATGAATATAGGTGTGGCAAAATCTGTAAATACTAAAGTAAATTAAGGGGACCTCAAGAATATGTATTTTATTTTAATAGTATAGATAAATACCATTCAGTTATTATGAATTCGAGTTTGGTTATTTTGGTTTTCGGTTTGGTTCGGAAAACAATGTTATGAATCCAATAAATGTTTGAGTTCATTTCAATTATGGTTCCCATTTTTGGATAATTTTGAATAATTCAAATAAAAAACCATATAAGTAGGATTTTGGTATAAATATCAAATAAAGTAAATAAATTTAATTTTTTTGACAAAATATATTCATGTTTATAGGAAATGAGGATAATTAAAACATTTTGGATAAAAATAAGTAGGAAAAACATACTTTGTGGGTAGTTCAGTTTATAAGTAGTGCTTTTAGAGTATTGATAATTTTAAAACTAAATATTATTTATATTTTTTGGTATAGAAACTGTATTTTGGATAGTTTGATTCTCAGTTTGGTTCCAATTTTCTTTCAGTTTATATAAGATTTGTTTAGATATTGTGAGCACTGGTTCAGTTTTTGTTTCATTTTTTCGTCTAGTATCCCTTTTTATACGATCTGGTATAGAAAAATATGAAAGTTGTATTTAAGAAAAGAAAAGAAAAAAATTGCTTTGAAAAATAGAAATATGAAAGTTGATATATATTGTGGATTTATATATCTTCCGAAGCGTGGGTATTGTATCCTTTTCAAATAAGATGAGCTTTACATATGTATGTTTCGATCGCATTTATGGATCATATTAAATCGAGTATATTTGATTGTAGTGGGAGTATAGGGAGTTATACTTCTTTAGAGGGCGAGTATATTTTATAATTTCATTTTTTTATAAATTTAGTTTTTACATTTGTGTTTTTTTGCGTAGTCATATTTGTGTTGTTTTGTAATCATATTTATGTAAATTATCTTTTAAATGATTGGTAATGTGTTTTGACAATTGTATTGAATTTGTGATGTTGAATAATTATACACTCGTGCCTACTGCTAGAAAGCGGGTCAAACCCGTCCTGCTTGACCCTTCCTGCAGTGGATTGATTCATTTTTTCTACAATTTTTAACATTTCTGACCCGCAAAGAAAATATATTTTTTTGAACCCGCTTCACTTAAATTTACAGATAACCCATAGGACCCGCAGATAGTTATTAAATAATATAAATAATTATTTTTAAATAAATATAATAAATATATCTTAATTATTTTTTTTCTATTTTTGTATATTTTAATTCCTTTTAACTAAATTTATTATATTTAAAAAATAAACCATTTTAGGAAATTGTTTTTTTCTATCTTTGCGGATTAACGGGTATCCGCAATATAAATTAAACCAACCCGCATCCGCTCCGCAAAAAATACATTTAACTTACATCCGCATCCGCAACTTAGTTTTCTCAAATTGATCGACTCGCACCTGCCCTGCAACAGGTCAAACGGGAGGGACCCGTGTGCTATGATTAAATAGTTATGTTAAAGAAATATAACGAAGTATTAATACAATTGTTTTTGGTAATCAAATAGTAATTAAACAGATAGATTTATCTGTTTTCATTAAATTTTCATGATTTGATTTAATATATAATGTTAATAATGCTTACACATAATAGTTTTTCATGCAATTTAAAATGGGTTTCGTAAATTTTGATCCAATGTATAGTTGTTAAGCTTATTGATTGTTATTTTTAATAGGATACACATAATAGCTTATAAAGCATTCACAAAGAAACAAAAACTAACTATCTTTTTTTCATGCAAGTTAAAGAATATGCTTCAAATAGATTTGGTGTCCAAGCTATATATAAATTACTGGTTTTTTTAAATAAATAGATTTTAAAAATATTTTAAGAACTTTATTTCTATTTACTGTAATACTTTTGGTTCAAATTCGATTTTCATTTTTTTCTTGATTAAATATTTATCAACTATACATTACATTTTCATAAAAAATATTTTAAATAACATATATGTATGTAGAATGAACTAAAAATAATTATATGAACATTTATTTTATTTCTATGAAGTATACATTTGTTTAGAGTTTTAATCCATAAACCTTTTTTATATCAGGGAATAGGTTTAATAGACATTAATATTCTTTGGGTTAATTAAATAATATTAATGCTAAAAGTCTAAAAAAATTTTTTTGACCGAAACATTATTTACAATTGAATGCCCTTTTTTTTAAAAAAACATTATTTAGATACTCTTTAGTATGGCGAGACTTGATATTATGTTTTAATAGATTTTATAAAATTGATTATATGGTGTTATTAACATATACTGCAGGAATATTTGTTGAATAGTTAAACCAGATTTTTCTTTAGTTTTAAATTGAAAAGATCTCGCCTATAATTTCGCCTATAAGACAATATATTACTATGTAAATATATTTTTATATACTGGAAATATTTAGTAAATAATGAGAATTTAGAGAGTTGTTTTGAAGTTTGTACATATTTGTTAAGTTTCCATAATCTATGTTAAAACAATATTTGAGTTTTAATATTAAAGATCTCAATAGTCGTTTAATACTTAAGACTCTATAACAGAGCACAATTACAATGATTAATGAAAATAAAATCTTTGGTGAATATTTGTTGAGTGCCACAATTTAAAAAAAAAAACAGAATACCTGCCTTGTTTCCCATTTATGCACTTCGTTGTAAAGACTACAATCAAATTCCAACTCTTCTGTCTGTAACCGTAATCTCGAAGATAGAAACTTTCACCACCAAACCTTAATAGAAAGATACACATAGTTCTATTTTTTTTTAAAAACTCGTAGAATGCAGTGCAATAGGAACCACAGTGTAGACAAAACCAAAACCAACAAAAAAAAATATGAAAGATAAAGACATAAACAGAGTCTGAAGCTTATTCAAGTCGAAAGATCCAAAACACTCTATAAGATTTTTGACCTCTTCACTCCACATCCAAAATCACAGTGCCATCGTTAGATCCGGCTCCTATTCACAGCTACAGCATTCCTTACCCAAACCGGTTCACCTTGAGTACGACTGCATTCTCTGTTCCATCGTAACACTCCTAGCAATCTTAAATGAAACTTTATTCACGCCCCTTGAAACAATCTGCAGCTCCTAACCACCTATATTCTTCAGAACACTTTCAAGTTCAAATTCATATTCTCTGAAAGCCATAGGCAAACAGCTTAGAACCATTAATGAATAAGATGTTCTTATTGTGCTCAAACAAATTTAATCTAAACCTGAGACCAGCACCAATCTACTAACATTACAAAAACTGTTCAAACTTGTGATGTCTGGTTAGGAGAAGAAAGTAGATATCCAAATCTAAATTAAAATCCAAACCAACAGAACCTTGAAATTATATAAACCGTAAACCCTGAAATTATATTTTCCATTTTCACAACCAATGCTATTAAATTTATAAGCCAAAAAAGATGACCAAGACACCCAAAATCCCATCTATGAGTTTCAGTAACCAGCTGTAACTCCAAGCCCATTACTTGTACCTGATGTATCATGTTTTTCAATCCAGAATTTCTCAAAGATGTGTACCGTTGGATTCCAGAAGCAATCACACGATCTATATGTTTGTCCTTTTTCTTCTGCCATCCCCAGACAATATCAACCATCCAAAACCATATTGCATACCTTCCCTTTCCAACAAACTCCCTTCGATAAGCAGTCATATAGCAGATCCTTAGAGCTCTGTTTTGTCCTAAATTAAACCAGTCTGGTGAATCAAAGAAGATTGGTCCTAAATCACCCATTAGACCCATACAATGAAAGAAATTAGGATCTTAGAAAAATCAAATGTTAGGGTTTCCAAAACAAAAAAAAAACTCAACTCGGACAAAGAAGTATATACCTATTTGTTCGCTTTCTTATTTGCATAAATCTTCTCCTTCGTCTTGATTGATTCGCCTCTTCTCTTAGCCCAAAAATCAGCAGCGACCATGACACCTTAGAAGAAAAAAGCGAGTGTGGTTGTTCCTCCACAGGCTTCACCATCTGTAAAGCTTCTTACTAAACTCATCAAACTTAAACCCAAACAAAAAATAAAATCAACAACCCACATATGAACACAAAAGAATCTCATCAAAAATATAAAACTCACATAAGTTGTTCAGAAAGATCAGTGGAGGACAGAATAGAAAAATCATCAAACATATTGGTGCCAATCGTAGGAATGGAAGTCTGGAAACCATTTGTATCAAGCTTCATCAATATAATCTGACAACGTTGAAAGTGATATAAAATCAAACTAAATAGATGTCGTTCCATATTCTTAGGGATTTAGGGTATATTCGTTTACAACTAAACAACCGTAAGATTTTGTCAATTTAACAGAATCGGGTCATACCCACTTTCATCGGATAAAACCGATTAATACAAAGCATATCTTAAAAAAAAATGCAGTGGCAAAGATCTGTAAATACTTCCAAAAATCAAGGGGACCTCAAAAAAAGGCCTTGTGTTTTAATAGTATAGATGTATTAACCATAACACCAAGAAAATGAAACAAATGAGTATAGAATAAGGACATTCCACGAGTGAAAAATCTTATGTGGAAAATCTTTTAGTGAAATACTGATATGAAACAGAAAAAACGTTTGTTAGCTACATCAATTATGATAGAATATGGTGAAAAACATCCCAAATATAAAAATATCAATAACATCATCATAAAGGTTAATCCATGCCACATGTACGTATAAAATAATATGGTCTAAACAACAAATTAGGTCAAATGATTATAATCTTAGTTAATGAGGTCATCCCCTATATATATATATATATATATATCACTAGGTGTTTCCGTGTACCATGTGCATAAATAAAAATTCTAAAAATAAAATTATATTTACAAATAAAACTTAGCTAATTTTTATGTTTATTATTTTGTTACATTATTCATTTTACGTTAATTATATTTAAAAAGTAAGATAAAATAAAAAAATTATTTAAATTTATATTTAATAATATATATGTATATTTAAAATTTAAATTTTAATCTTTTTTGGTTAAAATATGTTAAATCAGATTCTATACAATTAAGAGAAAATTTTGTCAGGTATACAATTATCAAAATATAAAATTGTTATATAATATTTCTAAAATTAATAGATATTATAAATAAAAGTAACGGTATTAACATTAGAAAATTATATTCTTAAAAAACCGCATACAATTTCGAAAAATTATTAATAAAATTTATATAATTATAAAAAATATACTTGAAATATATTTCAAAATTGGTAAAATATTATTATATATTTTTTTAAAAAATATAATAATTTTGAAATTTATATTTTTAGAAAATTTTAATAATTTTTGAAAAACTTTAGTAATACAACTTATATATTATAAAAATAATACAGAATAATATTTGAAATTTGTAATGTTATATTTGAATATATTTATTTTACAGATGATGTATGAGTTATTACTATATTTTAATTTTTTTTACCATAAATAAGCATTAACATTAAATGTAAACTATGTGTTATTATCATATTTAAATTTTTTACCAAAAATAAAAATCAATATTAAATGTAATTATCCGTCATTTTTGACATAAGCCATGGCATCAATTTTAATAGTTACTAGATTTTGACCCGCACTTGAGAAGTGCAGATTTTATTTTGGTTGTAACAATATGTATCAAATGATTCGATTTCTATTATATGATAGTTTTATATGTGAAATTTGATGTATATTTAACTTCTTAGCAGAGTATTTTCATTGAATTTTGCATAACGGAGTCAGTTTTTGGTTGAACCGAGAATCAGAAAATTAAGGGGTGTGAGAGTATGAAAAATTAAAATACATATTAACTTGAAACCAAATTGGATGGGTCCATGGCCTAAACCCTAAACCCTAAATCCGCGATTCAAAATCTACCAACCCGCACCCGCCCTGCATAAAATACTCATAACCCTCACCCGCACCCGCACCCACCAATCAATTTTTTTAAATTGTTTGACCCGCACCTGCCCTGCAGCGAGTCAAACGGGGCAGGACCCGCGGGTTATGACTCAGATTCGCAGCCTTACTTACATCATAAGCATTTGAGATTTGGTCACCTATAACCAAAAATAAATCATAAGCATTTGATAATTTCTTCTGACATAAAACAGAAAATTGAAGGAATGATCAAAACATTGAGTTAGTAGAAACATATTTCCAATTATATAAACAATGGTCATTTAGTACAAAATCGAAACAGAAGTTTTCATTTTCAAGGAATACCTCTATATTGTCCAATCTTAACAAATCGTAGAATACATATCACCATGCCTTCTATTTCTTGGCTAGATGTATGAAGATTCTCAGCAATTTTACCCCAAAGACATCAAGCTACTCTCTGACCACTAATAGAATTGCATATTAAATGATAAATCAATATGTTTATAGACCTATTTCTTTATATTAAATATAAAAAACTTACGAAATGAAGATAACTAAATCATAAATCTATATAAAATGATAAACTTACATTTGCATCACAAAGAATTAGTTCTATGGTCTCCCATATGTCTTTCATGAAATGTATTCATGTATGAAGAATTTTGACTTGGATGCGACATGCAGTCTTCCTTGGTTTTATATCGCTCAAGAAAGACAACTGCAAATTATTCGTCATTTTTGTTTTAGGTTTTTCAAGGAATGATGAATATAGTGGTTAAGAGAGGCTATATTTATAATAGGTATGGACGATATACATTTAGGTTACGTAAATGTAGGGCAGAATATTTAGACGATTTTTTAAAAAAATATCTCTTTCGAGGAATAAGGAATATTTCTTGAAGATATTTTGAATTAGATAGGAAGTTTAAAGTTTAATAGTTAATGGTAATCCAACTACGGTAAGTTACCGAAATTTATGGAATCCAACCAAAGAATAAATAACCACGATATTGATTGTGGTTAATATATAAACTTGTAGATGAAGCAATTTATTTATTTTAGTAGGAAGATAACTATAGAAAATAGTTTCTGCAATATTTTCTTAACAAAACGTATCTCGCCCATTAATTGTCACCATGAGAATGATGATATATCGACATATAAACAAAAAGAAAAATGAAGAAGGACATTTGGATGGATTCTCCATTCTCAAATGTCTTAAATAACATGAAATGATGGACATTTGAATGGATTCTCCATTTTCCTTATATTTGAAAAGGTTTTGAGGTATGAAATAAATGATAGAAGTAGTGAAACATTAAAAAATGGTTGATATAGTATGCAAAATTCATGAAAATGTCGATATAGAAAATATATTATATAATACATTAACAAATGTCTACAACTATAACAAAATCTTAATATATGTAATATAAAGTGTAGTATGAGTTTATATCATATAGTCTTTGAAATATAAGGTGTAGTACAACTGTGTTTTAAATCTTAATATATGAAATATAGCATCATATCATCGATATATGATGCATGTACCAAAAAATATCAACCAAAATTTTATAATGTTAGAAATCTATAGATTTAAATCGTGTAATATAAGGTATATAACACAATATAAATGTATGAAATATAGAATGAAATATGGTTAGAGTAATTAATGGGAATAAAGAGAATAATTCGGGTATATGTAATATTTGATATGAATTGTAACAAATTTATATTGATCTAAGGCCAAAAAATAAATGACCAAAATGCCATTAATGAGGATGCAGACAACTTCTATCAGTCGATTTTTCAAGGGTGCCTTTACTTTTAATAGTATAGATGTCACACTTTTTTTTTGGGAAATTGATTGTATAGATGACATCTGGCAAAATCAATTCACAAATAATATATAGGAGATTTGGGAAGTGATTTGCCACATGTTCTCTGTAAAATCATTTTACAAAAAAATGATGACATGGCTAGTAAATCATAAGCATTTGATAATTTCTTCTGACATAAAACAGAAAATTGAAGGAATGATCAAAACATTGAGTTAATAGAAATATATTTCCAATTATATAAACAATGGTCATTTAGTACAAAATCGAAACATAAGTTTTCATTTTCAAGTAATACCTCTATATTGTTCAGTCTTAACAAATCGTAGAATACATATCACCATGCCTTCTGTTTCTTGGCTAGATGTATGAAGATTCTCAGCAATTTTACCCCAAAGACATCAAGCTACTCTCTGACCACTAATAGAATTGCATATCAAGTTATAAATCAATATGTTTATAGACCTAGTTCTTTATATTAAATATATAAAACTTAGGAAATGAAGATATCTAAATCATAAATCTATATAAAACGATAAACTTACATTTTCATCACAAAGAATTAGTTCTATGGTCTCCCATATGTCTTTCATGAAATGTCTCCATGTATGAAGAATTTTGACTTGGATGCGACATGCAGTCTTCCTTGGTTTTATATCGCTCAAGAAAGACAACTGCAAATTATTCGTCATTTTTTTTAGGTTTTTCAAGGAATGATGAATATAGTGGTTAATAGAGGCTATATTTATAATAGGTATGGACGATATACATTTAGGTTACGTAAATGTAGGACAGAATATTTAGACGATTTTTTTAAAAATATCTCTTTCGAGGAATAAGGAATATTTCTTGAAGATATTTTGAATTAGATAGGAAGTTTAAAGTTTAATAGTTAATGGTAATCCAACTACGGTAAGTTACCGAAATTTATGGAATCTAACCAAAGAATAAATAACCACGATATTGATTGTGGTTAATCTATAAACTTGTAGATGAAGCAATTTATTTATTTTAGTAGGAAGATAACTATAGAAAATAGTTTCTGCAATATTTTCTTAACAAAACGTATCTCGCTCATTAAATGTCACCATGAGAATGATGATATATCGACATATAAAGAAAAAAAAAATGAAATGAAGGACATTTGGATGGATTCGCCATTCTCAAATGTCTTAAATAACATGAAATGATGGACATTTGAATGGATTCTTCATATGGGTGGTTAAACCATTTAGCTCTTTTTGGAGGGTGTTGTAGATGGAGTCGATCTTCCCATTGAAGTCTGTCTGGAGTTTCTGCTGACTCTCAAGGACCTTGTCAAGCATCTCTTCCAGTTTAGTATCTTGGGTGGGTGGGTGTGGGTTGGAGTAGAATGAGTTTCCATAGCTCCTGTTGTTGTTGGGGTTGCTGCTGCTGAAGGTGTTGGGCTTCTGTGAATTCTGGTTGAAGTTGCTTCTCTGGCTGTGTAGTTTCTGAATCCTCCTTGGTTACCAGATCTCTGAAAACCAGCTCCACTGACCCAGTTTACATCTTCTTCTATATAATCTTCACCTACAGTTTCTGCATCCTCCACTGAACATATCTGCTTCTTTATCAACTTCTGAATGGTATCCAGCTGGGCTTGTACTTCATAGATGTATTCCTTCCCAAGGAATGATGTAACTTTTGTCTTCATGAAGTTCTTAGTGCTGTTGATGGAAGCTAAATTATCAATTAGCTTCATAGCCTCTTGTGGATTCCTAGTGTTGAAGTTGCCTTCACTAGCTGTATCAAGAGCTCTCTGATAGTCCAGTGTGATGCCTCTGTAGAAAGTGCAAAGAAGTTTCACTTTATTGAAACCGTGGTGTGGGCAATCTCTTTGGTAGGACTTGAATCTGTTCCATGCACCTTTGAATGACTCTTCAGGATTCTGAGTGAATGTAGCAATCTTTTTCCTCCATTCTTCAGCGCGTGACTCATCAAAGAAGTTACGCAGGAATGCGTTCTTGATGTTACTCCAGGTTGTGAGAGAACCTGGTGGTAGTTGTCTAAGCCACTGCAAAGCTTCTCCAGATAGAGAGTACTTGAAAAGCTTGCAGAGAAGATAGTCTTAAGGGACTCCCTTGGCTTTTATGACGGTTATGAGATCTTCGAACCTCTACAGATGGTCCATAGGATGCTCATTGGACAACCCACAAAAGGGTATTTGTCCTACAAGGGTGTAGTACTGCGGCTTAAGCTCAAAATCTCCTCTCTGAATAGCAGGAGGGCGGATGGCTGATCGGTTGGAATAGAACTGATCTGGACGGTTGTAGTCAGCCAAAGATCTAGCTTGGTTAGCCTCTTCTACAGGTTGAATGATGTCTGTAGGTGCAGTCTCTTGCTCAGGTATGATCTCTTTCTGAGCATTCAGCTTCTGATCTGCTACATTACGCAGGTGACCATCTTGATCACGCAGGTCTACATTCTCATCGGTAGTGAGAATAATAGGCGTTACCATGTCTCGCCGGTTAGTATCGATTGATGTAAGATGAGGTATATAGATCGATGTCGGATGAAATGTATCGGTCGACGAACGGTTGTTGATGTCGAGCGATGTGACGGTGAGAGTATCGGTCGACGTTGAATGTGTCTTGGTCGACTGTGGTAGGCAAGTATCGGTTGACAGGGATGTGTTGATGTCGATCGATGAGGAGCGTAGGTCTTTGCGGATGCTACGTTCCAAGCCGTGAGGATCTTCTGAGTACAAAAGGTGTTTGTTCTTGTTGCTTATAGTACTGCTGGGCATGTACCTGAAAAAGACAAGAAAAACAAATTTTGGTGTCAGAAGATAATTAAAAAATAAAAGAAAAATAACCTAGACCTAATCAGATTAAATCTAATGTTATTAGAGTTCCCAGGCAACGGCGCCTAATTTGATATCGCTCAAATGTTTAACCCTAAGAAGTGAATTACTCTCTCAAATAAGAGGTTCCGTTGTAGTACTTAGGGATCGAATCCAGAGGGAACTAAGGAATGCAATAGATATAATCTAAATGATTATGCTAGGTTGAATAGGTTTAAAATAGTAAAATTGCAGTTTTGTAAGAAATGGTAAGTTGCTTAAGAGAATGGATTTAGGTTTGAAACAATAAAAGAAAGTAGTTAGATTCAAGTTTGCTATTCAGATAATCAGGATTATAATGCTATAGATGTTTTAATGAATTGCTTGCAAGATATATGAGAACTTTGATTATTAGATAGATCTAATAGCAGTCGCTAAATAGACACATCCATTGATCTTATTGCCAGCAATATCGACCGATGTTTTGGCAACGATATCGGACGATATGGGTTGCTGTCGATCAATGACTCTATAGGAGTATCGATCGATATAGCATAAGATCGAATCAAAACTGTGTTCACCAAGATCATAGACCGGCTCTCGCACAACCCTAGAGGATCTAAGCTCATGCCAAATGATTTAAGGACAATGATTAACAAGTTAAATCACATCCATGATCATACTCTAGGTAGCTACTCTAGAGTAAGCATTAGGATTCATTTGGATAATGAATATCAACAATTCAACATTCCATAGTTGGGGCTAATCCCTCATAACTATTTGAACCTTAAATCTAACAAAGAGATCTATTCAGACATAACTGAGATATTCATAGTAACTAGGTAATAATAGAAACTCATAGATTAGAGGATTGAACTTTTGGTTCTTGGAACAACAAATCTCTTTGTGTGTTTCCTCTAAATCTAGAATTCTATAACCTTTTAGAAATTAAGATGAAAAGAAATAATTTATAGAATTTAACAAAGTAACAAGAAAAGTATACAAAGCTTTTCAAGTACAAAAGGTATAAAAAAGCATTAAAAAATAAAAAGTATGTCTAGCCAAACACAATGGCAAAAACTTTAAATAAGAGTTCCATTAGGTTAAAAACTCATCAGGGGCATTTTTGTAATATTGGGAAGACTTGGGCTTCAAGTCGGCCAAGTTGAACTTTTTCTCCACGCATCATATCGATCGATGGTACATGGTGTACATCGATCGATGGAGTATCTCGACTTCATCTTCAATATAAGCGTCATCGATCGATTACACAGGGTGTGTATCGACCGATATGTATCCTCATTGTCTGATCTTCATAGTCATCTCGGAAAACTCTCATTTAAGCTTCAAAAGGGCACTTAAATAATCATTTTACTCCAAAGTGCTCCTGAACCTGAAAACATACCTAATAGACTCCAAAACATATATAAAACTCATAAAACATATCAAAACCATGGCTAAAAGCGCGTCAAAATCATGGTATATCACTTGTAGATGAAGCTATTTATTTATTTTAGTAGGAAGATCATTGTAGAAAATAGTTTTTGCAATATTTTCTTAACAAAACGTATCTCGTCCATTAAATGTCACCATGAGAATGATGATATATCGACATATAAAGAAAAAAAAATGAAATGAAGGACATTTGGATGGATTCTCATTCTCAAATGTCTTAAAAAACATGAAATAATGGACATTTGAATGGATTCTCCATTTTCCTTATATTTGAAATGGTTTTGAGGTATGAAATAAATGATAGAAGTAGTGAAACATTAAAAAATGGTTGATATAGTATGCAAAATTTATGAAAATGTCGATATAGACAATATATTATATAATACATTAACAAATGTCTACAACTATAACAAAATCTTAATATATGTAATATAAAGTGTATTATGAGTTTATATCATATAGTCTTAGAAATATAAGGTGTAGTACAACTGTGTTTTAAATCTTAATATTTGAAATATAGCATCATATCATGGTTAGAGTCATATGAGTTTATAAAGTATAGTTTTTTGAAATATAAAATGTAATACAACTATATGAAAATATTAATATATGAAATATAGCATCATATCATCGATATATGATGCATATACAAAAAAATGTCAACCAAAAAATTATAATGTTGGAAATCTATATATTGAACTCGTTTGATATAAAGTCTACAATCAACTATACTGGCTACAAAGTGTACGCCAGTGTAATATGAGTTTATATCATATAGTTTTTGAAATATAAGGTGTAGTACAACTATATGAAAATCTTAATATATGAAATATACCATCATATTATGGTTAGAGTAATATGGGTTTATAAATTATAGTCTTTAAAATATAAGGTGTAGTACAACTATATAAAAATATTAATATATGAAATATAGCATCATATCATCGATATATGATGCATATACCGAAAAATATCAACCAAAATTTTATAATGTTAGAAATCTATAGATTTAAATCGTGTAATATAAGGTATATAACACAATATAAATGTAAGAAATATAGAATGCAATATGGTTAGAGTAATTAATGGGAATAAAGAGAATAATTCGGGTATATGTAATATTTGATATGAAATGTAACAAATTGATATATATATATATAACTAAGGCCAAAAAATAAATGACCAAAATGCCATTAATGAGGATGCAGACAACTTCTATCAGTCGATTTTTCAAGGGTGCCTTTACTTTTAATAGTATAGATGTCACACTTTTTTTTGGGAAATTGATTGTACAGATGACATGTGGCAAAATCACTTCACAAATAATATATAGGAGATTTGGGAAGTGATTTACCACATGTTCTCTCTACAATCATTTTTACAAAAAATGATGACATGGCTACTAAAATTGATGACATAACTTATAATTAAACATGACATGGACAATTACATTTATTGCTGATATATATTTTTTGGTAAACTTTATAGAATATGATAATAACTTTTAAAATATGATAATAACTCATAAATCAAATCATCTCTAAAAATAATTATATTGAATTATGCATTATACATTTCTAAATGTTATATAATTTTACTTTATAATTATACAATTGTTATTACTAATAATTTCAAAATTTCTTTTTTTAAAAAAATTAATAAATTTTAATCGTAATATCGTTAGTTTCTTTTTGATTTCGACAAATTATATAAATATTTTTAGTAATAATATTAAATAACTATACGATTTTTATATGAATTTTCTTAGTAATTTAAAGAAATTGATTTTATATATTTAACGAAAATAAATAGATAAAAAATTTCAAAAATTCGAATTTTAAATATATTACATATAGATTATTAAATAAAAATTAAAATTATCTAACTGTAAAGAAACAAATTTATTTTTTCTTAACTTTGTGCTTAATTAAATCAAATTCATATTAAATACTAATAAAAAATATATAATATTAATAAAGTTCATTTTAAATAGAATTTAATTTTAAAAAAGTTTATCATTACATATGGCAGGAAAACGCATAGTTTTGTACTATAGTAAGCATAAAATTGAATAAGTAAATCTGACCCGCAACTCATTAACCCCGAGCCAACTCTTTTTTACAACTTCCCAAATCGATTTACGCCATTGTTAGGAATTGAAAATATGGAATTGGGTGGGCATGTGAATAGGAACAAGCTGAGAGGATATATAAATTTGAAGATTCATTAAGCTGTTAAAGTTGGATAAATCGAGTTGTCGCAAGCAAGATAAGCGACCAACTCCTGATTCTGAATTTGCTCCGGTCTTGTGCAGCCTTTCTTTATCAACTCCTCAAGTAGCGTTGCCCTCTACTGCCAAGGCACTGTTTTTTAAAAGAAAAGAAATATAAAAGACAGTGAAACTCAAATAATTTTTATAAATCCAGATACTTCTGAAGTGCTATATCATATCAGACTCTATACCAATACATTACAATAGCTTACCATGGTTCCATACTAGAGCCGCACTAGATTGTTGTAACATACAGATTGGGTTCAACGATATGATAATAGTATTCAGGAGGCAAAGTTCTCAGAGTATAAGCCATCTCAGCACAGTGACCGGAGTGTCTTTTAAAGTTTATATGTGCAGGACGGAACTACAATTTGGAATTTATATAATTTAAATGCGTGAAGTGCTTGAAGAATTTGAGAGCGTCGATAGAGTTACATGTTGATGTAAGATGTCCGCTCTGAAGTAGCTGATGAAGCAGACGTCGTGTTGAGTTGTGAAAACCATGTGGAGTCAAGATGCTGAGCTGTAGTCGTGTAAACTTGAAAAGCAATAGTGTATCTTGGAGAGTAAGCGCGTATCTTGGAGAAAAGACAAAAGGAATAAACTTGAGGAGCCAGTTTATGACTTAAAAAAAGAGGAATAAGTGTATTTCAAGAAAGGGAAAGTTGCATTTAGTGTTATGGAAGATATCCATATTGTGTTCCTTGGAGACTAGGGTTTCGGGAACGTGAAGAATAACTATAAGAGAGTTATGGGGTCGTTTGCAGAGAGACAGAGACACGAAGGTTGATCTTATAGAGAGTGAGAGAAGCTCTTAAGGTGTTATGGGGTCATGCTGAAGCAGAGGCTGAAGTACTTGACGGTAGAGAGACATAAGTGAGTAGCTTAGGAATCTTTCAGTGACGTGTGTTAGGGTGTTAACACTAGACGTGTAAAGCTGATTAAGCAGATCTTGTAATAGAGTGTACAAGGCGATTTCTAATAAAGCTATTGGTGTTTTGTCTCTTGATTTATCTTATGCATTACCTTATTGTGGTGTCATCTTTGCACTTACAAGTGGTATCAGAGCGGGGCACCTAAGTTATCGGTGTAATCCTGAAGGTGAAGATGGACACGATTATTACTGTGAAGAAGGCAATCATGTTGAATGCGGACCAATATGGTCATTGGAAGGCTCGCATGAAGCAGATGATGCGTGGACAGCTGTGGAGATTGGTTGGGAGGAGCCTACCAAAGTCACAGGAGATGAGAAGAAGCCCAAGACAAAAAAAGATTGGTCAGAGGCAGAGCACAATGCATCAAAATTTAATGCAAAGGCGTTATCAGTGATTTTTGGAGCTGTTGAAGCAGAACAGTTTCAGCTGATTCAGGGGAGTACTTCAGCTAAAGAGGCGTGGGAGATCCTGCTGAATTTGTTTGAGGGAGATGAGAGTGTCAAGAGGACACGCCTAGACCATCTTGGGTCGCAGTTTGAGAATCTCAGATCGTGTGATGTTGATTCTGTGGCGAGCTTTAGTGCCAAACTCAGTGCTATGGTGCATGAAGCATTTGTACTTGGGAAGAAGTACAAGGAGAAGAAGCTTGTAAAGAAGTTACTACGCTGTCTTCCAAAGAAGTGTGAAGCTCACAAGGCAGTCTGCAGATGACTACAAACACGGATGAGCTCAAGTTTGATAAGCTTGTGGGTATGCTGAAGGCACAAGAAATGGAGACAAACAGTAGTTTAGTCTCTACGTCAAGCAGTGCGCCAGGGAGTATAGCGCTTGCAGCTGACAAAGATAGTGATAGGTTCCAGAAGCTTGAAGATACTGTGTGTATGTTGGGTAGGAATTTTGGTAGGAAGATTCACTATGGTGGCAGAAATCAGTATGATCGTCAAGGAGGTGATCGTGGTAATGGTAGAAGAAGAGACGCTGTCAAGTGCTACGAGTGTGAAGGAGTTGGTCATGTGAGGGATGACTGTCCTCTGGCACAACGAAAGGAACTTAAGTGTTCTGAGTGCAGAGGTGTTGGACACACAAGGCGTGAATGTCCGAACTGAAAGAGGGGAAAAGAAGCTCAGTCTTCTGATGATTCAGAGTCTGAAGAAGATGAAAAGGTGTTGAAGAACATGGTTGCATTTGATGCACATAAGGAGGAATCTAGTGAATCCTCAATTTCAGATCGCTGTACAGATGATGAGGAGTATCACATGCTGTTCAACAAGTGGTTGAGGGTCAGGGATCAGAATCTAAGATTGGAGATACTGGCTCAGAAGCAAAATGAGTTGCTTGAAGAACTTCGTGAAGAACTTGCGGCTGTAGAAGAGAAGAATGAGTCTCTTGAAGAGAAAGTTAGCAAGCTGAGAAGAGTTGCTACTGGTGAACAAGAAAGAGCAAGGAAGCTGGAACTTGATTTGGCTGAGAATCACAAACAGATCAGAATGCTCAATAGTGGATCCAAGGAGTTGGATAAGATACTATCAATGGGACAACCAGCCAAGGTGAATTAAGGACTGGGATACCGAGGAGCTGAGAGTACTGGAGTACATTAGAAGGGGATGTCACACTTCGTGCATGGAAGCACATCGAAAAGTGGAACCAAGGAAGCTTGTCAGGAAGTGTGTCGGGACGTACGACAAGGAATACGGCAGGAAGTTCTACAGCGTGTGGCTGTGAGTAACAAGCCAAAAGTGGCACATCAATGCAGCAACATGAAGGTCAGACAGGAGGTTCTGAAGCATGGTTGTGCATCTGGTACAAGGAAGGAGACTGATCGGTGCATCAGTAACTGTGTCAGGCCCAAGAAGAAGCAACATCGGATGTGCTGCTGGTTCTGTGGAAAGGTTGGACACAAGAAGGTGGAGTGTTTTGCTCGTGAGAAGAGCAGAAACATGTCCAAGAGGGTGAACAAGACGTTAACTAAACCCAAGTGGGTTGAAGAGGTGTTCTTAGCCAAAAGTGGTAAGCAAGATAAGCGACCAAAGGACTCCTGATTCTGAATTTGCTCCGGTCTTGTGCAGCCTTTCTTTATCAACTCCTCAAGTAGCGTTGCCCTCTACTGCCAAGACACTGTTTTTTAAGAGAAAAAAATATAAAAGACAGTGAAACTCAAATAATTTTTAGAAATCCAGATACTTGTGAAGTGCTATATCATATCAGACTCTATACCAATACATTACAATAGCTTACCATGGTTCCATACTAGAGCCGCACTAGATTGTTGTAACATACAGATTGGGTTCAACGAGATGATAATAGTATTTAGGAGGCAAAGTTCTCAGAGTATAAGCCATCTCAACACAGTGATCGGAGTGTCTTTTAAAGTTTATATGTGCATGGACGGAACTACAATTTAGAATTTATATAATTTAAATGCGTGAAGTGCTTGAAGAGTTTGAGAGCGTCGATAGAGTTACATGTTGATGTAAGATGTCCGCTCTGAAGTAGTTGATGAAGCAGACGTCGTGTTGAGTGGTGAAAACCATGTGGAGTCAAGATGCTGAGCTGGAGTCGTGTAAACTTGGAGAGCAATGGTGTATCTTGGAGAGTAAGCGTGTATCTTGGAGAAAAGACAAAAGGAATAAACTTGAGGAGCCAGTTTATGACTTAAAAAAGAGGAATAAGTGCATTCCAAGAAAGGAAAAGTTGCATTTAGTGTTATGGAAGATATCCATATTGTGTTCCTTGGATACTAGGGTTTCGGGAACGTGAAGAATAACTATAAGAGAGTTATGGGGTCGTTTGCAGAGAGATAGAGACACGGAGGCTGATCTTATAGAGAGAGAGAGAAGATCTTAAGGTGTTATGGGGTCATGCTGAAGCAGAGGCTGAAGTACTTGACGGTATAGAGACATAAGTGAGTAGCTTAGGAATCTTTCAGTGACGTGTGTTAGGATGTTAACATTAGACGTGTAAAGCTGATTAAGCAGATCTTGTAATAGAGTGTACAAGGCGATTTCTAATAAAGCTATTGGTGTTTTGTCTCTTAATTTATCTTATGCATTACCTTATTGTGGTGTCATCTTTGCACTGACAAGTGGTATCAGAGCGGGGCACCTAAGTTATCGGTGTAATCCTGAAGATGAAGATGGACACGATTGTTACTATGAAGAAGGCAATCATGTTGAATGCGGACCAATATGGTCATTGGAAGGCTCGCATGAAGCAGATGATGCGTGGACTGCTGTGGAGATTGGTTGGGAGGAGCCTACCATAGTCACAGGAGATGAGAAGAAGCCCAAGCCAAAAAAAGATTGGTCAGAGGCAGAGCACAATGCATCAAAATTTAATGCAAAGGCGTTACCAGTGATTTTTGGAGCTGTTGAAGCAGAACAGTTTCAGCTGATTCAGGGGAGTACTTCAGCTAAAGAGGCGTTGGAGATCCTGCTGAATTCGTTTTAGGGAGATGAGAGTGTCAAGAGGACACGCCTAGACCATCTTGGGTCGCAGTTTGAGAATCTCAGATCGTGTGATGTTGATTCTTTGGCGAGCTTTAGTGCCAAACTCAGTGCTATGGTGCATGAAGCATTTGTACTTGGGAAGAAGTACAAGGAGAAGAAGCTTGTAAAGAAGTTACTACGCTGTCTTCCAAAGAAGTTTGAAGCTCACAAGGCAGTCTTGCAGATGACTACAAACACGGATGAGCTCAAGTTTGATAAGCTTGTTGGTTTTCTGAAGGCACAAGAGATGGAGACAAACAGTAGTTTAGTCTCTACGTCAAGCAGTGCGCCGGGGAGTATAGCGCTTGCAGCTGACAAAGATGGTGATAGATTCCAGAAGCTTGAAGATACTGTGTGTATGTTGGCTAAGAATTGTGGTAGGATTCACTCTGGTGGCAGAAATCAGTATGATCGTCAAGGAGGTGATCGTTGTAATGGTAGAATAAGAGACTCTATCAAGTGCTACGAGTGTGAAGGAGTTGGTCATGTGAGGGCTGACTGTCCTCTGGCACAACGAAAGGAACTTAAGTGTTCCGAGTGCAGAGGTGTTAGACACACATGGCGTGAATGTCCGATCTGAAAGAGGGGAAAAGAAGCTCAGTCTTCTGATGATTCAGAGTCTGAAGAAGATGAAAAGGTGTTGAAGAACATGGTTGCATTTGATGCACACAAGGAGGAATCTAGTGAATCCTCAAATTCAGATCGCAGTACAGATGATGAGGAGTATCACGTGTTGTTCAACAAGTGGTTGAGGGTCAGGGATCAGAATCTGAGATTGGAGAGTGTGGCTCAGAAGCAAAATGAGTTACTTGAAGAACTTCGTGAAGAACTTGCGGCTGTAGAAGAGAAGAATGAGTCTCTTGAAGAAAAAGTTAGCAAGCTGAGAAGAGTTGCTACTGGTGAACAAGAAAGAGCAAGGAAGCTGGAACGTGATTTGGCTGAGAATCACAAACAGATCAGAATGCTCAATAGTGGATCCAAGGAGTTGGATAAGATACTATCAATGGGACAACCAGCCAAGGCGAATTAAGGACTGGGATACCGAGGAGCTGAGAGTACTAGAGTACATCAGAAGGGGATGTCACACTTCGTGCATGGAAGCACATCGAAAAGTGGAACCAAGGAAGCTTGTCAGGAAGTGTGTCGGGACGTATGACAAGGAATACGGCAGGAAGTTCTACAGCGTGTGGCTGTGAGTAACAAGCCAAAAGTTGTACATCAATGCAGTAACATGAAGGTCAGACAGGAGGTTCTGAAGCATGGTTGTGCATCAGGTACAAGGAAGGAGACTAATCGGTGCATCAGTATTTGTGTCAGGCCCAAGAAGAAGCAACATCGGATGTGCTGCTGGTTTTGTGCTCGTGAGAAGAACAGAAACATGTCCAAGAGGGTGAACAAGACGTTCACTAAACCCAAGAAGGTTGAAGAGGTGTTCTTAGCCAAGAGTGGATTACTTGATGAGGTCAAGAAAGGGACATCAGAAGAAGGGTGCAGCTCTTGTGAGAGTGATCTTGAGGTTGATCAAGAAGCATCAAGTCTGAAGCCAGGACACGGAGTTGTTTGTGGTTCAAAGGGGAAGGATATCGAAGTGCGTCAGGAAGTGATGCGAGATGATCTTCAGGAGGGTGATAGTGAAATCACTTCAAGACAATAGCAACGAGTGCAGAGAGAACTCGGGATGGATGAGGAGGGGCTCATGGTCAAGAAGACGACACATGAAGGAAGCCAAGTCCTCAACAGAAGTGAGTCGAAAGGTAGTTCGACAGGTGTGTCAGATCGTGATGCAGTACTTGTAATCTATTCCGCTGCAGCGGAGGCTGTATCATGATTACTGTGATGGAAGGCTTGACATTCTAAGCATCTGTGTTTTAGCTTAGTATGCAATCAAGCAGGAGGAGAAGTGGTGACGTTCTGGTCCAAGGAGTGCATATCTCATGGGGGAGAAGAGCATGGTGATGGACGTCCAGAAGTAGATGGTGCTTATCTCATGGGGGAGAAAAGCATGGTGTGGTGCACATCTCGTGGGGGAGAAAAGCACAATTAGCATGGATGTTTCCAGATGGAGAACATGGTTGTTGAACCAGAAAAACATTGTGCTTGATGGGCACACAAAGCTAAAAGAGGGAGATTGTTGATGTAAGATGTCCGCCCTGAAGTAGTTGCTAAAACAGACGTCGTGTTGAGTGGTGAAAACCATGTGGAGTCAAGATGCTGAGATGGAGACGTGTAAACTTGGTGAGCAATGGTGTATATTGGAGAAAAGGCAAGAGGAATAAACTTGAGGAGAAAGTTTATGACTTAAAGAAAGAGAAATAAGTGCATTCCAAGAAAATGAAAGTTGCACTTAATGTTATGGAAGATGTCCATATTGTGTTCCTTGGAGACTAGGGTTTCGGGAACGTGAAGAATAACTATAAGAGAGTTATGGGGTCATCTACAGAGTGACAGAGACACGGAGGCTGATCTTATAGAGAGAGAGAGTAGCTCTTTAGGTGTTCTGGGGTCGTGCTGAAGCAGAGGCTGAAGTACTTTACGGTAGAGAGACATAAGTGAGTAGCTTAGGAATCTTTTAGTGACGTGTGTTAGGGTGTTAACACTAGACGTGTAAAACTGATTAAGCAGATCTTGTAATAGAGTGTACAAGGCGATTTCTAATAAAGCTATTGGTGTTTGTCTCTTGATTTATCTTCTGCACTATCTTATTGTAGTGTTATCTTTGCACTTACATTACAAAATTTTCCATCCACGCAATTCCATCTCTCTCAGTTCAATCTCTATTAAAAATCCCTAAATTTTAGCTTTACAAACCCTAACAACGGCATAGATAAATTTGGAAAGATGCTAAGAGCATCGTTATCTCTAAACCCCACTTTGGGTTTTTTTAATTTTTTTTCCTCTCTGTAAAAAAAAATAAAAAACACTAATCGCAGACCGTTACGTGTCAATGAGGCCCACAAATAGTGTCAAAAACCTACACCAAACGATCCCGAAATCACGCCTTTAGGGATTAGTTTTTATGTTTTAATTTGACCAACACATTGCTTTTTTTGAGAGAAACCCCTTTTGGAAACCCCAATAATACTATTCTAAGAAGAGTTGGCTCGGATCGGGTTTCATGAATTGGGTCAGATTTATTTAATCAATTTATGTTTACTAAACTACAAAATGACCCCATTAATTAAAGTTAAAAATTAATTAAACCTGATTTTTTTTTTCACCATACTATATTTTACTCTGTACACTAAGTTGTTACTTACGCCTTGCACGGGATACATATAATTAACATATAATATTTAAAATAAATTATTGATAACATGTACAGTATAATGTGCAATAAGAAATACATATTTCTTACTCTTTTTTATATATGAAAGAGATCCCAGAAACTAATACAACCATCATTATTTTTTGTGTTCCAGTATAGTTATGAAAGGGAACTGTTTTACCATAGGAGTTTCCCCAGTGGATGTATACTACTGGAACATGGATCTTTCAAAGTACATAGAGCTTCTTGATATCACTCAAATGTTTAACCCTAAGAAGTGAATTACTCTCTCAAATAAGAGGTTCAGTTGTAGTACTTAGGGATCGAATCCACAGGGAACTAAGGAACACAATAGATGTAATCCTAAATGATTATGCTAGGTTGATTAGGTTTAAAATAGTAAATTGCAGTTTTGTAAGCAATGATAAGTTGCTTAAGAGAATGGGTTTAGGTTTAAAAACAATAAAAGAAAGTAGTTAGATTCAAGGTTGCTATTCAGATAATTAGGATTGTAATGCTATAGATGTTTTAATGAATTGCTTGCAAGATATATGAGAACTTTGATTCTTAGATAGATCTAATAGCAGTTGGTAAATAGACACATCCATTGATCTTCTTGCTGGCAATATCGACCGATGGTAAGATCCCCATATCGGATGATATAGGTTGTCGTCTATCGATGACTCTATAGGAGTATCGATCGATATAGCATAAAATCGAATCAAAACTGTGTTCACCAAGATCATAGACCGTCTCTCGCACAACTCTAGAGGATCTAAGCTCATGCCAAATGATTTCAGGACAATGATTAACAAGTTAAATCACATCCATGATCATACTCTAGGTAGCTACTCTAGAGTAAGCATTAGGGTTCATTTGGATAATGAATATCAACAATTCAACATTCAATAGTTGGGGCTAATCCCTCATAACTATTTGAACCCTAAATCTAACAAAGAAATCTACTAAGACATAGCTGAGAGATTCATAACAGCTAGGTAATAATAGAAACTCATAGATTAGAGGATTGAACTTTTGGCTCTTGGACAACAAATCTCTTTGTGTGTTTCCTCTAAATCTAGAATTCTATAACCTTTAAGAAATTAAGATGAAAAGAAATACTTTATAGAATAGAACAAAGTAACAAGAAAAGTATGCAAAGCTTTTCAAGTACAAAAGTAACTAGAACAATTCAAAAGGTATGAAAAGGCATAAAAAGCATGTTTAGCCAAACACAATGGCAAAAACTATAAATAAGAGTTTCATTAGGTTAAAAACTCGTCAGGGGCATTATTGTAATATTGGGAAGACTTGGGCTTCAAGTCGGCCATGTTGAACTTGTTCTCCACGCATCATATCGATCGATGGTACAAGGTGTACATCGATCGATGGAGTATCTTGACTTCATCTTCAATAGAAGCATCATCGATCGATTACACAGAGTGTGTATCGATCGATATGTGTCCTTATTGTCTGATCTTCCTAGTCATCTCGGAAAACTCTTTTTTAAGCTCCAAAAGGGCACCTAAATTATCACTTTACTCCAAAATGCTCCTGAACCTGAAAACATACCTAATAGACTCCAAAACATATAAAAACATATCAATACCATGTCTAAAAGCGGGTCAAAATCATGGTATATACTCGAAAATCGTTTTATAAAACTCGAGAATCATTTTATAAAACTCGAGAAGCCGTTTTATAAAACCCGAAGATCGTTTTATAAAACTCGAGAAATCATTTTATAAAACTCTGGAATCGTTTTATAAAACTCGAGAAGCCGTTTTATAAAGCTCGAGAATCGTTTTATAAAACTCGAGAAGCCGTTTTATAAAACCCGACGGTCGTTTTATAAAACTCGAGAAATCATCTTATAAAATTCGAGAATCGTTTTATAAAACTCGAGAAGCCATTTTATAAAGCCCGAAGATCGTTTTATAAAACTCGAGAAGCCGTTTTATAAAACCCGAAGATCGTTTTATAAAACTCGAGAATCGTTTTACGAAACCGCAAAAAGCCGAAAAAGCCGTAGAACGCGAACGATTCACGACTAGTTCGCCCACAGGCGAACTAAGCCGAGCCGGCTTAGTTCGCCAATGGGTGAACTAGGAGACACTCGACTAGTTTGCCCATTGGCGAACTAAGCTGGCCCGGCTTAGTTCGCCAATGGGCGAACTAGGAGATGCTCAACTAGTTCGCCCATTGGCGAACTAAGCTGGCCCGGCTTAGTTCGCCAATGGGCGAACTAGGACATGCTCAACTAGTTCGCCCATTGGCGAACTAAGCTGGCCCGGCTTAGTTCGCCAATGGGCGAACTAGGAGATGCTCAACTAGTTCGCCCATTGGCGAACTAAGCTGGCCCGGCTTAGTTCGCCAATGGGCGAACTAGAAACTTCCTGGACGTCCAGAGCCTCATTCTCCCGCATTCCCAATTTGAAACTTACGTCTTTCGACAAGGTCGCATTCTGAACCACGGCCGAAACATCTCCCGTTCCATCTCGATCCGACCTATCGTTCGAGTTTAACGATAAAAACCGTAAAAACTTCGCTTTCTCGATAAAGAACTCGAAGAAATCGTATAAAACGGCGACGGTTAAACGAAACGCCGAACATTGCCTAAAACATACGATTTATTCGAGGTTTCTCGTCGAAATCATAAAAAACGCGTTTTTAATAAAAAACGTCGAGTAAATCGTAAAAAACGTGTTTTTAATAAAAAGTTGAGTAAATCGTAAAACCTTACGATTAACTCGAGGAAATTATTTAAAACGATGTCAGATCAGGAAACGATCCCGTAAAAAGTCAGAAAACGGATTTATCGCAAAACGGCCCGGAAGGGCCTAAAACGCGATAAAAACCCATCTCGCGATCTTAACGGAATCAAACCCGCAGATTCGATAAAGTTTCGATGGTTTACTCGCAGGAGGAAAATAGAAGTCAAGTTTGAAGATAAAAGGAAGGTTTGAAGAAAAATAGAAGATTTCCGCGGAAGAAAAGGAAGGATCGAGAAAAATGGAAAATTCTCGATTTAGTCAAATCTGGGCGAAATGGAAAGATCAGATAGCCAAGGCGAGGAGTATATAAATAGGAGGTCTAGGGCAGAAGCAAGACACACGGGATTCAGAGCTCTCACCACCAAAACTAGCATTTAGGAATATTTCCGTTTTTCTGTTAGCGAGCTGCGTCTCAATTAGGGTTTTTCGTTCTTAAATTTTCGGCTACTCTCTTTGTACCAGTTCTACGCAGATTCGGAATAAGAACCTCTTTGCTCTCGATTTTCGTTTGTCTTTTAATAATTCTAAGTTTTCTTATTATCTTAATCTTCGTTGTGCGGTTCTGCAGATAGCCGGTTCTCTGGAAACTTAGGGTTTTCCCGAAGTTTCCTTATTTACGATTATTTGACAGTAGGTGGATTTCGACACCCACATGGTTCTTCCAAACAATCATGAAAAGTGTTGTCATAGGATGATCGGTGATCCACTTTAGCATCTATAGTACTTTATGCAATCAACAATTCTAAGAATGGTGCTAAAGAGTAGTAAGATAAAAAGAAAAAGTACAAATTTTTTGGAATATTTTTGTCCCTTTCTTGACTCAATAAAACCAATTTTTGAAAACTTTTTAAGGAGATCAAAAAGGTAAAGTAGCATAAGTAATTCACTCCCCCCCAGACTTAAATCATTCAATGTCCTCAGTGTATAACTAGTCGGAGTTAGAGCATAAGAAATAATAAATGTGTAACTGATATCGAAATTGTGAACGATATACCTGACCGATGTTCGTATCGATCGATGGTGAGTCACTTCATCGATCGTCATGGATAGGATTACGTCGGGCGATGTAGACATGGTCCCATCGGTCGATAGAGGTAGTGATCGTGTAGCTATTTTCCTAAAAACAAATAAAAACGAGAGAATAAGTAAAAATAAAATAAAACTAAGTAAGAAAATACCTAACAATGGGTTGCCTCCCACTCAACGCTTATTTAAAGTCATTTAGTTTGACTATGGAGGTATGGTGGCTAGTGAGGTGGGTTGCAGGTGCTTGTTGGGAAACAAGTATCCTCCTTGTCTTGTGATTCTTCAAACAAGGAAGTTAAAAAGCTTCTTCTGGCTGTCTCGCTTCTGGTCATACTAGCTTTCAAACCATGCACTTCAGTTTGGATCCTTTCTAACCACTCCTCTAAGCTGGAAATGCTGTACTGATGATGCCCAAGCATGTTGTAGATGTGTTCTGCATTCAGCTGCGTGGTGTCGTGGTGTGGGGTCTCGTTGGTCGATACTGGAGGTTTCATATCGGTCGATGTGTTGTGGGCTTCATCGATTGATGGGGATGGGTCAGGTCGGCTGGTGAGCTGTCTTTAAATATCTTCTACCTCCTTCTGAATATCCTCCACTGTGCACTGTAATCCTTGAACGTCAGTCTGTACTGGGAACCAATACTCGTCTAGTAATCTGTAATCTTCGTCTCCACAAAATTCAATAGATCTGTAGATATCTCTTGTGGCTTCTTCAAGTTCTTCTCTGGTACAGTAGTCTGGTGCGCGTGTATCGATCGATGGGCTGGGTGAGTCATCGATCGATAGCCTCTCTAAGTGACTCTCGATAGGTGCATCAAAGGTTGTGTCGATCGATGTTGTTGGTGCTGCATCGGTTGATGGTCGTCTCTGAGATTCAAGTTGTGCGCACAATATGGTGACTTCTTCTTGTAGGGCTTCTCTTTGTTTTCGTGCTAAGTCATTGCTTGACATATTCCATAGTAGTTCACCTCGAAGTCTCGATATGACTTTCTCCTCTTCTAGGCCCAATCCTGCTTTCTCCCAGTTGTGTTCACTGGTTCTCTCATTCAGCATGTTTGTGACCTCTGCTTCTGTGTAGAGCTTGCAATCTGGAAATCCTTTAGCATATTGTTCAGCATGCTCCGGTAAGTAGAAACAAGAGCGCCCAAATAGTGAGGTTCTTTTCAGCAGCTTCTCAATGTCTTCTTTGTAGACATGGATGATATCTCCGTTGACCTCTCTGGCATAACCAGCTTCATCTCTGTAGACACCAAATTCGTCTTTCTTTTCCCAGGAGAAACGACGAACTCCGTGTTTGAAAGCTCTCTTCCCAAACTCGCGTTGTATATCGGTCGATGCTCGTCGCCATGCATCGGTCGATGCTCGCTGAAATTGGTGCTGATCGTTAGGGTAGCGGGGTGGTTGGGTGGAAGGGTTGACTGGTCCATTGGTCATCTGAAGGATGTCTGCAACGTCTTCTTGGGATATTGGAATGATTCTTCCATCTAGTGCTCGTGCATGACCTTCTGGATCCCTGAAAATACCATATGCATCCGGAATTAGTGAAGTAAAATCGAAAGTATGTGTTTGTACCTCGGATGGTGTTGATGCTGGATCGATCGATGATGGGGCTGGTGCATCGGTTGATCTGTTGAGGAACATGTCGGTCGATGGCTGGTGCTCGGTGTCGGTCGATACTAGTGCCTCAGGCTGGATCACAGATGGTAGTGGTGCTGTATCTACTGCAAAACTCTCATGATAACTGCTCGCCCAGCTTCCAATCCAGTAATCTCCGTCTCGTGGTTCGTGTGGGACATAGACTTGTGTGCAGTAAGGTTTGTCGCTCGTTGATTCAAAACGTCGTTTGAGCGATCTGGGTTGGGGCATATCGGTTGACGGAGAAGGGTCTCCATCGGTCGATGGTCGGAAGATGCAGGATAAGAGGAAAGTCTGGCCTCGTTTTCGCGAAGAGATCTATACTCGGTGGCTCGTTCCTCTTCATAATCTGCATCGTACTCATCATTGGTGCCAAAATCGCCGTCTGGAAACTCTTCCTCGATCTTGGGAAATAGCAGATCAGTTATTGACACTGTGCGTCCATCAGTCGATTCGGGTCGGCTGGTATCGGTCGATGGTAGAGAATTGTCATCGGTCAATAAGTGTGGATCGGTTTCATACTCGGCCATGGAATCATACTCGTGGGGACAGAAACATGTTGCTACGAGTTGTGGGTTCTTCATCCTTGGAAACTTGATGACTGGAACAAGATTGTAGTGGATGTAGGGTTGATGAGGGTTAGACATAGCTTGTTGAATTTGAGATCACAAACGGCTCCAACTGTGGCTAAGAAGGCTCTTCCAAGTAGTTAAGAAGTCTTGAAGTTGAGCTTGTTGGCTAGGACATGGAAGTTTGTAGGAATTAGGGCATCTCCAATCTGTACCTCAAGGTTTCTAACTATTCCTCCAGAGCTCTGCTGAGAACAATCCACAAAGATGAAGGATTCTTTAGTAGGCTCGATCGTCAGACCTAACTGGTCCGCCGTAAGCTTGGGTAAGATGCTGACTCCAGATCCTGTATCACATAGGGCACGAGGGAACTCAACACATGTGATGGAACAGAGTATTGTGAACTTCCCTGGATTGCTCTTCTTCTCTAGTGTGGTTTTCTTCTTTAGACTCTCCCTAACTTGATGAAACATCCTCTTTATGTCTTCTTCTGTCTCTCTTGTTTCTCTGACAAACATCCACAATATGTGTGAAAAGTAAGCTTCTTCAAAAGGTTTCTCTTTAGGTATTCTGAGAACTCTTTGTCTGAAGCTTGACAATTCTTTCTCATTAGCTGCCCTTTTATAAGGCTTTGCTATCTTCTCTTTCCTTTTTCTGAGAACTCTTCCATTAGTTTCTTTTTCTATCTCCATGGACCAAAGATATCCGTGGGTCTCTCCAAGATGGCTTTCTGAGGGCTTCTAGTAGTGTAATACTGCTCCCGGAATGCGTCAATACGTGAACCATTTATCTTGGGGAGTTGCACTCGGCGTTGGGGTACCGTGTATCGAGCGACACTGACTTGAGTGCGTCGGTCGATATCATGGTCATCCTGTCGATTGATATGAGGTTTATCATGTCGGTCGATGATGTGCTGATCGATCTTGACAGAGACGGGCGGATGTGGGTGACGTGCTGCGAAGGCTTCTTGAGGCAGAGTCTGGATGGTACTACACTTGTACTGGTACTCGTCGAAGTCCATCGATCGACACTCATCAAAGTCTATCGATCGATGTACATGGGATGGTATCGGTCGATGATCACGGGGTGATATCTAGATTCAAAGTCTATCGATCTATTTATTAATGATAAAAGGTTAAACCTAGATTCAAACACTAAGTGATTAGATTAGTATAAGCATTAAGAGCATTCATAAACGAAGACAAAAATATGAAGCTTATCTATGTTCAGTTCATGAATATATAACCTAGAACCCTAGGCTAACAAGATCGACTACTGAGTCATAACAAGAGAAAACACAGAAACATAGACTGAATAAAACATCATGCGATTCAATAGAATAAG
The DNA here is from genome assembly GCA_932364175.1 of Eruca vesicaria subsp. sativa. Classification (NCBI taxonomy): domain Eukaryota; kingdom Viridiplantae; phylum Streptophyta; class Magnoliopsida; order Brassicales; family Brassicaceae; genus Eruca; species Eruca vesicaria. The sequence continues at coordinate 32,544 of CAKOAT010101266.1, read as the reverse complement.
AATAGGGTTCATGTAATATTTTCTATGGCGAGAGAGATGGAGCCTTCTCCCTTTACAAAGTAGAAAAATCACAATCTCCAAAGCTCTAGAGTTGTTTATCAGAATAGAATATCCATGTATGCCACAGGCGGCTGGGAGAAGAAAATAGAAATACTAGAGATAAATAAGGAAATTAATTAGAAGTTTCCATAATTTTCGGGAGCAAGCAGGAGTTGCTCCGTTTGGGTGCTCTGCGACAGAAAACTTCCAATTTTCATTATTTTCTTTATGTGTATATCCAAAGCTCTCCTTACCTACTCCAGACATGTAATGACTCAAAAAGGACTAGAAAGACTCGATAAAGACTTTGAAACAATTAAGAAAACATATATACAAGATTTCAAAAACACCATATATCAATTTCCCCAGACTTGGATCCTTGTTTGTCCTCAAACAATATCAAGTATCAAGAACAGGGAGAAATGTTTGAAAGTGTGGGATTTCTCTTATGGTTCAGCAACCATACTTTAACCACGAATATCTGAACCATACAAGTAGACATTCTAGGACGACAAAGCCTTATGAGAATCCCACTGACTGCTGTTCAAGTCGGCTCCATACTCTATATCTCAAACCTGCAAAATTCACACTTTCCAGACAAAACTCCTTACATTCATTTAAGAGCAGTGTGAGCTTCTCTTCAAGTCGGCTCCATACTTTCTAGGCATTATTCAGGGTAGACGGTCTAGGTATGAAACAAGCTTTTTAGTGTTTAGATGGAGCTAATCAGTGTTTAAGGGTTACCATTTATTTGTAGAGGGTGCAGGATATCGCGAAAAATTGCAAGAGTGGATGGATCCATTGATCTCCACAAACTCGCTCGTTTTTCTCTGCAGAGTAGTCGCTTCTGGTTCCTCTTTTCTCAGACTGGTTGCTCCCCTTTTCCAGATCACCCTTGTTCACACTGTTCACTCCCACCTCGACTCTTGTTGCTCTGACCAACCGGGGGCACTCTTTTCATTTTCTTTCTTCTCCCTCTCATCATCCTTTTGAACTTTTGAATTTTGAATCTTTTTTTGAATACATGAGAAGAGTTCATATGATGATGATGACGAGAAGAAGGTAATTACATATGGTGTGCCTCTGGAGGTTCTGATTTCAGCTTTCCCTTCACCATTTTGTTTTTCTGTTCGGACCACCCTACTAACTGCTCTCTTCTTTTCGGTTCATGCACGCCCTTGCTCTGAAGTGTATTCTGTAAACAAAACGAGTGAGGGTTGTGTTGATCATTTCCTCTCCAGCCCTTTTGCACATATATACACATATGACACTTAAAAACAGAATGCATGAAGGCGGAACAATGGTCTAAAGGTTCAGGGTGGGAACTAGCTAAGAATGAGCTAGCCACTCAGGATCAGCAAGATGGATAAAAAGAATTAAGAAGTCCTGAGTGTAATCTCGTTTCCCTAATCTAATGCCCATAACAAGAATAATTTCAGTCAAGATTAGGTTCAAGTTAAATGGAGTTATAGCCTTTTCAGAGTAACCTCTACAAGCAAAAATCTTCTGGAGAGCAAGATGAGATAAAGTCAGGGTGTTCCAGATCCAAATGTGTGTCTTTCGTCACTGCTAAGGTCACTGAATAAGTTAACTTAAAGCATGAGGTGGTTAGTGATTATCAAAATAAGGTCCTAATCCCCACAAGTTTTGACTCAATAAAAACATCAAAATGACTCAAGACTGACTCAAACATAAAAGCCAAAAGAAATAAACGAGTTAGTAAACGACAAAGACCCTCCCCCAGACTTACTTCACAACGCCTCGGTGTGAAAATAAATCAGAGAGAAGGTTTAAACTTAATTTTTTTGGTTCGAGTTGCTTACCTGCGCGGAGCAGCTGCTTTCAAATAAGAGGTGCCACCTTCTTGCTCCCATCAAGGATGCTCCGAAATGAGAGCAACCACCTTCTTGCTCCCGTCAAGAATCTTGGATTTTCTGATTTAGGACCTGAGACTCAACAAACTAGAAGCAAAAATAAGTAAAAAGAAAATCCTAATGTTATTGACACTCACCAGTGAGTTTCCTCCCACCAAGCGCTTGGTTTAAGTCACTATCTTGACTTGGTGATAGGGATCAGTCTGGTTGAGCATGAGGGCCTGTTCCAAAACAAACTCCACAATCAAACATGTTCAGCTTCAAGACTCTGCTCAATAACCCTTTCAAAGCGGCCTCCCCTTTCTCATTCAGCTCATGTGTGAGAATTGCTCTGAATTTAGAGAATGGTTTAGAGGTACCTTTGCACTTTACCTCATATTCAATAGAGTTCCCATCACACATGGAAGGTATCAAAGTGAATATAGCATCTCTCTTGACCCTTTTCTTCTGGACTTTCTCTTTCACCTCTGAATTCCCTCTGAATTTAGTAAGACCAGTGCTAAGGTTTCCATCAGAGAACAACCTGCTCCCACTCGCATTACCATGCTCCTTCTTTGGAAAAACCTTCAGCTTTTCTACATTAAACACTGAGATGCAAGAGGCGTGTAATGAGGAAGATCGGGTGGGTACAACCTTGTAGAAAACCTTCTTGTTGATGTTGGAGAAGGAGACTCTCTTGTTGGGCATATCGATGATTGCTCCAACAGTAGCCATGAATGTCCTTCCAAATATCAAAGGCATCTCATGATCATTGTTCATCTCAACAACCTGAAACTCAGCAGGAACAACGCATTCCCCTACTTGGACATGAAGGTTGCGAATGGTTCCATATGGGACTGCTGTGGAAGAGTTTGCAAAGGACAGAGTCAGCTGATGGTGCTCAACATCCATAATGCGTAGCTTGTCTATAATTTCTCTCGAGATGAGATTCACACAAGAATTAGAGTCACAAATAGCATCCTTGAATTCTACTCCAGCAATGGAACATGGAAAAGCAAACTTCTCATGATCATCAACCTTAGGAAATACCTTCAGTGTTGGTGTAGATAGTGCTTTGGTGTAGAGGACCTTGATCTCCTCTTGAGTCTCTCTACAGTTTTTAAAGAACTTTAGCAATGGGCGAATCTGCAGAGCATCTTCGAATGCAAGTTCGTTAGGAAGCCTTCTCACAATCTTGTTAAAAACTGCCAGCTGCTCTTTACTAATGGAATCCATCAGATGTTTAGGTGGAATTGGGTAGGGAACCTTATGAACATAGACTCGAGCTGGTGGAGTCTCAGCAGATTCGTTGGGAGCAGTTTCTGCAGAGCTGTAGGTTGCTCTATTCTCTTTTCTGCGCCTGGAGCAGTCTCAGCAGACCGCTGCTCCATTGCTCTTTCCTCTGCTTTCTCACATCTCAGCTCTGTTGCATTAGAGTGCTCAATCCTAGGATTCATTACACTATTTTCACGAAGGGTTTCTTGCTGCTTCTTAACAGTTTCAGCAGTTTGAGCAAGCTGAACATCAATCCTCATTATGTGGTTGCTCACAGTATCATATTCTGAGTTCAGCTCAGCGAACATGTTGTCCATTCTGGTGTTGATCTCTGTGGTAATCTGATTCAATGCATTCCCCTGAATTTGCTGATCCTGCAACAGTTGTTGCATCATCATAGCCAAACCTTTCAGCTCATCTTGCGGACCACTGGCAATAGCTGGAGCAGCCTGCTGATTGCTCTCTTGGTAATTATTCTGTGTGGCCTGCTCAGGAGTTGTCTCTCCCATTAAATAGATTTTTCCTTGGTTGTTCTTCATCAGCTGATCAACCTTAGTTGTCAACTCGTCTATCTCCTGGGTGTCGACATTGTTCACCTTCTTGGAGCGATCTGTTTATGGGCTCCTGTTTGCAGAACTAGCAGCCATGTTCTCTATCAGCTCGAACGCACCATCGGTGGTCTGTGTCATGAAATCTCCCCTGTCGCAGAGTTCAGAGCAGTCTGAAATTCCCAGTCTACTCCATCATAAAAAAATGCCTAAGAGGTAATCATCATCAAATCCATGGTGAGGGCATTCTCAGTGATTGTCATTGAAACGCTCCCATGCTTCGCAAAAAGGCTCAACAGTGAGCTGTCTAAATGAGGTGATCTTGTTCCTCAATGCTGCAGTTCTCGCCTTATTGTAAAAATGGCCAAGGAACACTGAGCGCACCTGCTCCCATAAAGTGAGAGAACCAGTAGGGAGAGAGTTCAACCACCGTGCAGCCTTTCCATCAAGAGAGAATTGGAATAACATGCACTTGATGTAGTCAAGTGGAACACCATTTGCACATGTGAAACTGCAGACTTTTTTGAAGCTCTCAATATGATCCATTGGAATCTCTGCTGGGAGACACTGAACACCTTGCTCTGCAGTAAAGCGATCAAATCAGACTTGATCTCGAAGTCTGATATTCCGTGTAAACGCACACCAATTAACCTAATGTGCACACTACCACAATCGAAGGGTATGTCGATGTAGCACTTTAGGATCGAATCCACAGAGACCAAATATTACACTTTATTTCTATAGGATCAAATTCAAGCTAAAACGATTAAGTGTTGTGAAGAGCAAAATCGTGAGAAACAAATAATAAAATTGGGTTTTAAATTCATTATATAAGGATGTCAACCTAGGGTGTCTCATTGGGTGTTAAACATACTGAACCAAAAAATTATTCAAGCTCTTTAAGTGAAGCCTGGAACTTAGATTTCTTAACTAGAACACCTTGCTCTCGCAGGTGTGCTCCTTTTTGCGGAGGAGCTTGATACGTATGCTCTCGCGTGGATCAAGGCTCGACAACAAACATTAAGCACAAACCTAATATGCTCACATCACACCCTGATATCTACTTTCGCTGACCAGGGATGTGATGCTTGCTCTCAACAGATCTAGCAACCTAATTCAGGATTAATGATAAAAGATTAAACTTGGAATCAAATACTAAGTGATCAAATCAGTAACAGCAGTAAGAACAGTGGGGAGCAAAGGCGAGAATGAGGCTTATCTATGTTCAGTTCAATGGATCAACACCCTAGAACCCTAGGCTAACAAATCGACTACTCGATCATAACACAAGAGAACACACAAGTCATGACTGAATAATGCATTAGATAAATCAAACTATAAAGAGGGTTCAGAAATTTCTTCTCTAAAAACCAAGAGGAGGAAGCCTTGGCCCTTTACAAAATAGCTATAACAAATCTTCAACAAAAAGTCTCAACAAGTTTCTTGTTTAAAATCTAGTCTATGCTCTTTGTTCGTCTGAGTGGAGGCGGCCATGGTTTTTTTTATTAGAAGAACGACGATTGCTAGGGTAGAGAGAAATTCTGCGTTTTGCTCTTTCCCGAAATAGATCAGAGGTCTCATTAAAGAATGGGACCAAATCGGGTTGCTCCGCATGGGTGCTCCACGATGGAAAACTCTGGTTTTTGCATTCTTTCTTCCATATGCTCCTTCTGATGCAATCCAACTCATCTCCACGTGAAATAACTCAAAACATACTAAGAATACTCCATGAAAGCACAAATATGATATGCAAAGCATGTGTGTAATATGTCAAAAACACAACATATCAATTCCCTCAGACTTGGATCCTTGTTTGTCCTCAAACAATGTCAAGTTCCAGATCAGTGGGAAAGGTTTGCAAGTGTGGGAACTCTCTCATTTCAGCAACCATAATTTAACCACAAATCTCCGAACCATATAAGCAGACATAGTAGGACGACACACCCTTACCGGAACCCCACAAATTGCTGTTTAAATCGGCTCCATACTCTATATCTCAAACCTGCAAAAGTGAAACCTTCCAGACAAAAACTCCTTATATTCATTTAAGATCAGTGTGAGCTTCTTTTCATATGCATTATTTAGGGTAGACGGGCTAGGTATGAGAAAGGCTTTTTCAGTGTTTAAAGTGGAGTTAACAAGTGTTTAGGGTTTACCATATCTTTGTAGAGGATGCATGATATCACACGAAATTGCCAGAGAGGATGGATCCATTGATCTCCACGAACCCTCACTCGTTTTCTCTGCAGAACAATCGCTCCTTGTTCCTCTTTTCTTTGACATGTCGCTCTATTCCTTTCAGATCACCCCTTTTACACACTGTTTCATTTCCACTTCAGTTCTTTGCTTCTCGGGGAAATATTTCGGTTCTTCTCCTTCTCTTCATCTTTTAGAACTCTTGGGACATAAATAATACTGATTTGATTTTTGTTTTTGACTGAATAATGAAATGACGAGTTCGGATGATGATGATGACGAGGAGGTAATTACATATAGTGTGCCCCTGGTGGTTCTGACTTTAGCACTTCTTTCACCATTTGGTATTTTCTGCTCGGATCACCTACTGACTGTTCTCTTCTGGTCGGATCATGTACATCTTTTCTCTGAAGCGTAGTCTGTGAGAAAAACGAGTGAGAGCAGTGTTGATCCTTTTCTCTCCAGCCCTTTTGCACATATCTGCACATATGAAACTTAAGAGCATAATGCATGAGGGTGAAACAAAGGTTTTAAGGTTCAGGGTGGGAACTAGCTAAAGATGAGCTAGCCACTCAGGATCAACAAGATGGGTAGAAAGAATTAAGATGTCCTGAGTGTAATCTCGTTTCTCTAATCTAACGCCCATAAAAAGAAGAATTAAATCAATATTAGGTTCAAGTTAGATGGAGTCTAAGTATTTCCAGAATAACCTCTACAAGCAGAAATATTCTGGAGAGCAAGGTGAGGTAAAGTAAGGGGGTGTTTCAGGTCCAAGTGAAGGTCTTTCATCACTGCTAAGGTCACTGAATAAGATACTTAGAGCACGAGGTGGTTAGATAGCATCATAAGATAAGGTCCTGATTCCCACATAAGTTTTTCTGACTCAATAAATGAAAAACAAACGCATGACAGAGTCTAGAAACAAAACAGAGGCAAATAGAGTTCACAACACACAAATGCCTCCCCCAGACTTAATTCACACCGTCTCTAGTGTGAAAATAAACCTAGAGTCAGCCAACCAGACTTACCTGATACTTACCTGGCGCGGAGCAGCCTGTCGGAGGAGGTTGCATTTTCTCCTTGACTGTTCTCTGTCCGGAACTCAGTGAAACAAAAGCAAAAGAAAAACAAAGAAAAATTCTAAAAACAATTTAAACTCACCAGTGGGTTGCCTTCCACCAAGCGCTTGGTTAAAGTCACTAGCTTGACTTTGGCTGCCTATTAGGCAGAAGATGGATCACTTAGAGGAATTTCTTCCCCTTCAGTGATGATTTTGTTAGCAAGGTATGGCTTCAGACGTTGTCCATTCACGACGAACTCTGATCCTTTTGTGTCCAGTAACACGATGGCTCCATCGGGTCACACCTATTTGATAGTGAATGGTCCATACCACCTTGATCTCAGTTTACCAGGAAACAAATGCAGCCTTGAGTTAAAGAGCAAGACCTGATCGTTAGGTCTGAAGTTCCTGCTAATGATCCTCTTGTCATGGTAAGCCTTGCTCCCTTCCTTGTAGATCAAGGAGCTCTCATATGCCAAGTGTCTGATCTCATCTAACTCATGAAGGTGAATGGAGCGCCTTTCAGCTGCTGACTTGAGGTCGAAATTGAGAAACTTGATCGCTCAGGAAACTTTGAATTTGAGCTCTACAGGTAGGTGACAAGCTTTACCATAAACGAGATTAAAAGGAGTAGTCCCAATAGGTGTCTTGTAGGCTGTTCTGTACACCCAAAGAGCATCGTCGAGCTTGATCGACCAGTCTTTTCGCGTGGCGTTCACTGTCTTCTGGAGGATGCTCTTGATCTCTCTGTTCGAAACCTCAACTCGACCACTGCTCTGTGGGTGATAAGTTATTGATACCTTGTGTTTCACTCCATTCTTCTTCAACAAACCATCAAAAACCTTGTTGATGAAATGGCTTCCTCCATCACTAATAACCACTCTTGGTATCCCAAACCTTGGAAAGATAATGGATTTGAACATCTTCACCACCACTTTAGCATCATTGGTTGGACTTGCTATGGATTCAACCCATTTGGACACATAGTCCCCTGCGACTAGGATGTACTCATTCTTGAAGGAAGGAGGGAAGGATCCCATGAAGTCTATGCCCCAGCAATCAAACACCTCGATTTCCAAGATACAATTCTGCGGCATCTCATTCCTTTGGCTGATGTTACCTTGCCTTTGACATGAATCTCATATGGAGATGAAAGCATTAACATCACGGAACATAGTTTGCCACCAAAACCCAGCTTGGAGTATCTTGGATGCGATCTTGAAGGTGGCGAAGTGTCATACATATGAGGACCCATGACAGTGGTGTATGATCTATGGAATTTCATCCTCAGACACACATCTTCTAAAAGTTCCATCTTTGCAATGCCGATACAAGTAAGGCTCATCCAAAGAATAGTTGATATCACTCAAATATTTAACCCTAAGGAGTGAATTACTCTTTCAAATAAGAGGTTCAGTTGTAGTACTTAGGGATTGAATCCACAGGGAACTGAGGAACACAAAATATGTAATCCTAAGTGATTATGCTAGGTTGATTCAGTTTAAAATAGTACTTTGCAGTTATGAGCAATGATGAGTTTCTCAAGAGAATAAGTTTTGGTTTTACACAATAAAAGAAAGTAGTTAGATTCAAGGTTGCTATTCAGATAATCAGGATTATAATGCTACAGATGTTTTAGTAAGTTGCTTGCAAGATATATAAGAACTTCGATTCTTAGACAGATCCAATAGTAGTCGCTAAATAGACTCCTCCATTGATCTTATTGCCTGCAATATCGACCGATGTTTTGACAGCGTATCGGACGATATGGGTTGCCGTCGATCAATTACTTTATAGGAGTATCGATCGATATAGCATAAGATCGAATCGAAAATGTGTTCACCAAGATCATAGACCGGCTCTCGCACATCCCTAGAGGATCTAAGCTTATGCCAAATGATTTAAATATAATGATTAACAAGTTAAATCACTCCATGATCATACTCTAGTTAGCTATTCTAGAGTAAGCATTAGGGTTCATTTGGATAATGAATATCACAACTCAACATTCCATAGTTGGGGCTAATCCCTCATAACTATTTGAAACCTAAATCTAACAAAGGAATCTACTTAGACATGAGATTCATAACAACAAGGTAATAATATAAATTCATAAGATTAGAAGATTGAATTCTTGGTTCTTTGGAACAACAAATCTCTTTGTCTGTTTCTTCCAAATCTAGAATTCTATAACCTTTGAGAATTAAGATGAAAAGAATACTTTATTGCTAAGTATAAAATAGTATCAAAAGCAAACAAAAGCACAAGAAAACTTAAAACATAAAAGCATGCTTTGCCAAAACACATAGGCATAACTATAAATATGAGTTTCATTAGGTTAAAAACTCGTCAGGGACAATCTTGTAATATTGGGAAAACTTGGGCTTCAAGTCGGCCAAGTCAGACTTGTTCTCCATACTTGATATCGATCGATGGAGTACCTCGACTTCATCTTCAATAGAAGCGTCATCGATCAATTATACAGGGTGTGTATCGATCAATATGTATCCTTGTTGTCTGATCTTCATAGTCATCTCGGAAAACTCTCCTTTAAGCTCCATAAGGGCACCTAAATCATCACTTTACTCCAAAATGCTCCTGAACCTGAAAACATACCTAATAGACTCCAAAACATATATATAACTTATAAAAACATATCAATACCATGACTAAAAGTGGGTCAAAATCATGGTATATCAACTCCCCCAGACTTAACCTTTTGCTTGTCCTCAAGCAAACCATTAGTTAGTCTTTTGGAAGAAGTTTAAAAACAGGAGGGACTCAATAAAATCTTAACTTTAAAATAATCACCTTTACTTTGTTGCAAGCCACATCTCATATTACTAACTACAGAAGTACATTATACCATATCCTAGCTTAGAAACCAAATTCATCTAGCCAATCAACTTAAACAATTATGTCTCTCTATCCCCTTTACTGATTTCATTTATGCATAAAATAAAGGTGTAGGCTTTACCTTGGGAGTATCGATCAAAGAACACTTGGATTCAACTCAAGCAAGTTTCATGCATTCTCATCCTGGTTCCTTTTCTCCCTTTATCTCCCTTCTCTGAATCCCAAACTTTCTTTTCTTTTATATCAATCCAAATGAACAACTAATGTTCATCTTATTGATCTTTCTACTTTTTGTAGTCTTTTCTGACAAAGTGTAGGCGAATAGTGGGGTCATAGGTAATTTACCTCTCCCTCGCTTCCACAATGTGTGATCATTCCTTTGATTTAGAATAGTGGGGTCATGGGTAATGTGCCTCTCCCTCTGCCTCTCAGGAAATCATCTCAATCTATTATTTTCTCTTTATGGGATGCCAAAGGAAGGAGAGAAAGAAACAAAAATTGTTGAGACTTTTACCTTCCAGACTTCCATGAGGATTCCGATCCCTTGTATACCAAGCCCCAAGACAAGCAATAGATGTCAGGTTAGGTTGGAAATCAGGTTTGGTTCTTCCAAACAATCATGAAAAGTGTTGTCATAGGATGATCGGTAATCCACTTTAGCATCTATAATACTTTCTGCAATCAACAATTCTAAGAATGGTGCTAAAGAGTAGTAAGATAAAAAGAAAATTTTCTGAAATCTTTTTGTCCCTTTCTTGACTCAATAAAACCAATTTTTTTTGAAATTTTTTAAAGAGATCAAAAAGGTAAAGTAGCAACAGTAATTCCAGTCCCCCAGACTTAAATCATACACTGCCCTCAGTGTATAACTAGTCGGAGTTAGAGCATAAGAAATAATAAATGTATAACTGATATCGAAATTGTGAACGATATACCTGACCAATGTTCGTATCGATCGATGGTGAGTCACTTCCATCGACCTTCATGGATAGGGTTATGTCAGGCAATGTAGACAGGGTCTCATTGTTCGATAGAGGTAGTGATCGTATAGCTATGTTCCTAAAAACAAATAAAAACGAAAGTTATAAGTAAAAATAAAATATAACTAAATAAGAAAATACCTAACAGTGGGTTGCCTCCCACTCAGCGCTTAGTCAAAGTCATTTAGCTTGACTATGGAGGTATGGTGGCTAGTGAGGTGGGTTGCAGGTACTTGTTGGGAAACAAGTATCCTCCTTTTCTTGTTATTCTTCAAACCATGAAGTTAAAAAGCTTCTTGTGGCTTTCTCGCATCTGGTCATACTAGCTTGCAATCCTTGAACCTCATAGTGGATTCTCTGTAGCCACTCCTCAATGCTTGATAAACTGCACTCATGTCGTCCAGTGTTGCTGTAGGTGTGCTCTAGATCAGTACTCATCTTCAGTGTGTTGAGGTGTTGGGTGTGGTGCACAGGGGAAGGGATGGTATCGACCGATCTTGGTGTAGGTCTATCGGGCGATGTGGATGGATGTCCATCGGTCGATGGGTTCAGAGGCTTGTCAATCGATGCGGATTGTGCAGGTTGGCTCGCGAGCTGGTTCTTGATGTTTTCGATCTCCTGCTGAATGTCCTCTGTTGTGCATTTCAATCCTTGAACGTCACTCTGTACCGGGAACCAAAATTTGTCGAGTGATCTATGCGCGTCTTCTTCACATGCTTCAATAGATCTGTAGATCTCCGTTGTGATTTCCTCAAGTTCTCCTCTGGTACAGAAATCTGGTGTGCAAGTATCGATCGATGTGCTGGGTATATCATCGATCGATAGCTTCTGTAAGTGACTCTCGATATGTTGGTCGAAGGTCGTGTCGATCGATGCTGATGGTGCTGCATCGGTCGATGGCCGTCTCTGAGATTCAAGTTCTTTTCGAAGTACATTCACCTCTTCTTGCAGGGCTTTTCTTTCTTTGCGAGCGAAGTCATTGCTAGACATATTCCATAGTAGTTCTCCTTGAAGTGACGATATTGCTTTTTCATGTTCACCTCAATCCTGCCATCTCTTAGTTATGTTCACCGGTTCTTTCACTCAGCATGTATATGACCTCTGCTTGTGTGTAGAGCTTGCAAACTGGAACTCCTTTAGTAAACTGTTCAGCATGCTCTGGTAAACAAGAACAAGAGCGCTCAAACAGTGTGGCTCTATTTAGCAGCTTCCTAATATCTTCTTTATAAACATGGATGATGTCACCAGCTATGCTTCTTGCATAACCATTCTCATCTCTGTAGACTCCATATACGTCTTTCTTTTCCTAGAAGAAACGATGAACTCCGTGTTTAAAAGCTCCCTTCCCAAACTTGCGATGTATATCGGTCGATGCTCATTTCCCTGTATCGATCGTTGCGCGTTGAAATTCTGGATATGCTGAGTTGAGAGAAAGGTTCTCTGCACCATCTTGCTCATGAGGTGTTTGTGGCTGGTGCTGATCGTTCTGGTAGATGGGTGGTTGTGTGTAGGGACTGACTGGTCCATTTGCCATCTGAAGGATGTCTGCAACGTCTTCTTTAGAGATTGGAATGATTCTTCCATCTAATGCTCGTGCATGGACTTCAGGATCCCTGAAAATACCAAATTCATCCGGAGTTAGTAATGTAAAATCGATTTTATGTGTTTGTACCTCGGATGGTGTAGATGTGGTATCGATCGATGGGGTAGCAGGTGTATCGGTCGATCTGTTGAGGAACATGTCGATCGATGGCTGTTGCTCCGTGTCGGCCGATACGAGTTCTTTTGACTGGATCGCAGATGGTAGTGGTGCTGTATCTACTGCAAAACTCTCGTGGTAACTGCTTGCCCAACTTCTAATCGAGTAATCTCCGTCGTGTGGCTCATGTGGGACAGAGACTGATGCACATAGGGTTCGTCGCTCGTTGATTCGAAACGTCGTTTGAGCGATCTGGGTTGGGGCATATCGATCGATAGAGAAGGGTCTCTGTCGGTCGATGCACTAAAAATGAAGGATGGGAGAGGAAGTCGTACTTCATCTTCTCGAAGAAATCTAAACTCGGTGGCTCGTTCCTCTTCATAATCTTCATCATACTCCTCCTGAGTAGTGATGCTAGCTAGCTGTGGCATGTAATGATCGTTTTCCCAATCATCTGCGCTAAAATCGCCGTCTGGAAACTCTTCCTCGATCTTCTGGAATACCTTATCGATCGATGACCATGTGTGTGTATCGGTCGCTCGGGTTGACTGGTATCGGTTGATGGTAGAAGAATGCCATCGGTCGATACTGATGAATCGGTTTCGTACTCGGCCATGGAATCATACTCTTGGGCACATAAACAAGTTGCTACGAGTGCTGGGCTCTTTATCCTTGGAAACTTGATGATTGGAACAGGATTGTAATGGATGGTAGGGTTGATGAGGGTTAGGCAGATCTTGTTGGATTTGAGGTCACAAACGGCTCCAACTGTGGCTAAGAAGGCTCTTACAAGTAGTAGAGAAGTCTTGAAGTTTATTTTGCTTGCCAGGACATGGAAGTCTGTAGTAATTAGGGCATCTCCAATCTGTACCTCAAGGTTTCTAACTATTACTCCAGAGTTCTGCGGAGAACAATCTACAAAGATGAAAGATTCTTCATGACTAGGCTCTATCTTCAGACCTAGCTGGTCTGCCATAAGCTTGGGTAGGATGCTAACTCCAGATCCTGTATCGCATAGAGCACGAGGGAATTCAACACCTCTGATGGAACATGGTATTGTGAACTTCCCTGGCTCGCTCTTCTACTCTAGTGTGATCTTCTTCTTTAGACTGTCTCTGACTTGGTGAAACATTCTCTTGATGTCTTCTTCTGTTTCTCTGGTCTCTCTGAAAAACATCCACAATCTGTGTGAAAAGTATGCTTCTTCAAAGGGTTTCTTTCTAGGTATTCTTAGAACTCTCTTTCTAAAGCTTGACAATTCGTTCTCATTAGCTTCCCTTTTATAAAGCTTGGGTATCTTCTGTTTCCTTTTTTTGAGAACTCTTCCATGTTTTTCCTTTTCTATGTCCATGGACTCAAAGATAACCGTGGGCCTCTCCATGATGGCTTTTTGAGGGCTTATGGTAGTGTAATACTACTCCCGGAATGCGTCAATACGTGCACTATCTACCTTGGGCAGTTACACCCTGCATTGGGGGTACCGTGTGTCGGGCAACACTGACTGGAGTGCGTCGGGCGATAACGAGGTCTTCCTGTCAATCAATGGGAGGGTGAACATGTCGATCGATGTCATGCCGATCGATTTTGACAAGGACGGGCGGATGTGGGTGTCGTGCTGCGAAAGCTTCGTGATGCATAGTCTTGACGGCACTGCACTCGTGAGGGTATTCGTGAGTGTCCATCGATCAACACTCATCAAAGTCTATCGATCGATGTACATGGGATCGTAACGGTCAATGTTCACGGGATGAAATTGGTCGATAATAATCGCGAACGAATTCTCCCTCATTGTTGGGGTCAAAATCGGTACGACGGAATCAATAGCCAAAATTCCCCGCAAAAATGCAAAAGGAATCGTTTTATAAAACTCGAGAAGTCGTTTTATAAAATTTGAAGGTCGTTTTATAAAACTTGAAGATCGTTTTATAAAACTCAAAAATCGTTTTATAAAATTCGAGAAGTCGTTTTATAAAACTCGAGAAGTCCTTGATTCAAGGCATACGTCCTTCGACACGATCGTATTCCGAATCACGGTCGAAATGGCTCCCGTTTCGTCTCGATCCGTCCTATCGTTCGGGTTTTACTATAAAAACCGTAAAACTCCGTTTTCCCAAAAAGAACTCGAAGAAATCGTATAAAACGGTAACGGTTAATCAAAAGACCGAACATCGCCTAAACTATACGATTTATCCGAGATTCTTCGTTAAGATTATAAAAAACGCATTTTTAATAAAAAACTTCGAGAGAATCGTAAAAAAAACGGCATCGGATCAGGAAACGGTCTCGTTAAAGTCGTAAAACGGTTTTTATCGTAAAACGGCCCGAAAGGTCCTAAAACACGATAAAAACCCATCTCGCGACGTTAACGAAATCAAACCCGAAGATACGATAACGTTTTGACGGTCTACTCGCAAACGGAAGATAAAAGGCAAGTTTGAAGATAAATAGAAGATTTCCGCAGAAGAAAATGAAGGATTGACAGATATGGAAAGTTCCCGAAATATTCGGTTTCGAGCAAAATGGAAAGACTAAAGCTGCCTAAGGAGGAGTATATAAGGAGGAGGCATAGGGCAGAAGCTGGGACACGAGTTTTCAGAGCTTTCACCACCAAACTTAGCATTTAGGCAATTTTCTGTTTTCGTCATCGAGCTGCGTCTCAACAAGGGTTTTAGTCTTAGATTGCTAGAACTAGGAATTTGGCCGATGGCTCACGCAGCTAAGGCAACTCTCGTTGTAACCATTCTTACGCGAATTCGGAATAAGAATCCTTCTTGCTCTCAATCTCGTTTTTCTTTTTATATCTTTCAATTTATTCATATTAATCGCGTTCTTGGTTACTTGTCGTTGGCTTTCGCAGAGATCCGGTTCCTGTGGAAATTTAGGGTTTTCCTAAGTTTCCTTATTTAACGGAAATCAACAAGTGTGAATTTTGGTTCCCACAGTTTGGCGCTAGAAGGAGGGGGGGTCGGATTACTCTTACTCATAGCCGCAAAACGCTTGACCAAAACGATGTCTGGATGTATGAAAGACAAAGTCGCAACTCGCAAAAAGACGCTGGTAAAACAACTCCAGCAGCGACTGCTCCTACAGCCAACGCTCGCGCAAACGCTGTAGTACTCAACAAAATCGA